>OY992532.1:76747978-77347978 GCA_963921185.1 Dasysyrphus tricinctus | reverse complement strand
AAGTTTAATAAAATGCACGACTGGGTCGAACGGACTTGATCGTACTAATTTTAATACATATATAGAAAAAGTTTAATCAAAATCGTAGGAGTCGTTTTTGAAAAAAAAAAAAATATTTTCCTCTGCGGTTTTTAACTTTTTGTATGGAAGGTGCCGTTGTTTTTTCATAAAGGTAAATTTTTTTCTAAAAGTATTTTATAAAGTACGAAGAAACTCTTAAGTATCGAGCTTCAAAAAAATCGATCATGTCGTTTCCGAAATATTTGATTTTCCAAAAAAAATTTTGAAACATTTTTTAAAAATCCAAAAAATATTTTTTTCAAAAATTTTGGTACACAAAACTATTTATATTTTTGTTAGCTTCCGTATAAAAAATAATTGAAATCGGTCGTACCGTTTTGAAGAAAATCAAAAATTTAAAAAATATGGTTCTTCGGGAGGTTCCATTAATAACCATTTTGGAAAAATGGTTTTCCACCCAAAGGATGCCTTTACTAAAGTAAATTTATTGAATTATTTTTAAGAAAAGTTGTCGAGCCATTTTTGAGAAAAGTACGATTATATATATTAACCAAAAAAAATTGTATGACAGGTACCGTTATTTTTGGTTCAAAAAAATAAAAAAACGTGTGGGCAGAATCACCAAAAACCACTATGTACCAAGTTTGAAGAAAATCGATCGAACGGTTAAGGCTGTAGACGAACAGACAGACCAGACAGAATTGTGCCACCCACTTTTTTGGTGTTCTCTATCATCGAAATATCATGTTTGATTGTAATCTCAAAATTTTGATTTGCATGAATCCAAAGCTTGCTTTATAGTACATATATCGCAAGTAAAAACCACAATTTTCACTGAAGGAATATGTCTGTTTCTTTGTCTTTTTAATACTTAATTTTAATTTATTAAAAAAAGTTATGTGCTGATACTTGGTGTAGTACCCAGATTTGTAACGAAGTTTTTAAAAAATATCCATACAAAAACCACTGCATTTCAAAGCAAAGACAGCTTTCTTTGTACTTAAGAAATATGTCTGCCTCTCTGATATATAAATTTGTATGCTCTTTTTTATTAGAAAACAATTCTGGCAGAAGCCTGGTGCAGTACCTGGATTTATAATGAAATATTGAAAAAAAGGCTTTGAAAACTCCAAACAAGCTCCGATATATTTCAAAAACAAACACAAAAGTTTTAACAAAAGCCATATGTATGTCCACCTCTCCGTTATCTGAATCCTAATACTCTATTTTGTTAAAACAAAACTATAGCAGACATCTGTTATCTAAAGTACTTGGATTTATAACGGAATTTTGAAAAAGGGCTTTAAAAAGCTCCATACAAACTATCCTGTATTTCAAAAGCAAAAATAAAAACAATTTTAACTAAATCAGTATATCTGCCTCTTTTATATGTTAACCATACTCTGTTTTACTAGAAAAAATTATAACAGACTCCTGGTAGAGTACCTGGATTTTTAAATGGAATTTTGAAAAAGAGGCTTTGAAAAAATTACATATAGTAAAATTCCAATAATTATAGCAGATACCTGGATTTATAACAGAATGTTGGAAAAACACATTGAAAAACTCCATTCAAATTTAGTTGTATTTAATAAAAAAATTATGTGCAGATACTTGGTGCAGTACTCAAATCTGTAACGAAATTTAAAAAAAAAATTCCATGCAAGAAAATACCCTCCTCTTTGCATTGACAAGAGTTTTTTTTTCTTTTCGGCATGAATTTTACCACATATTTGCAATTCTTTCTAGCTTTTTGTTTCAAATTGACACTTGAATTATTCCTTTTTTTAGTTAATGTCAACTTTTTTTTTTAGATTGCAAATTTTGCTTCCAATCTTATATGTTCATCATACTCTTATAATTGTCTGAAAAGTATGAAATGGAGCTTAAGCTTGTTGATAAATAAGTTTTCCAGCAGCAAGAAATTTGTGCACTATTTTTATGTTTTAGGGTAGGTGAAAAGTTTTTATAGACACTATGAGCCTAATGCTTCTTTTTTTTACAACCCTTTTTATGCCACTATGACGAAGTAGCCTTATGAGATTGTTAAAAGTTTATGGATAGTCACGTTCGGCTAGTATAGCTTCCAAATAGGCAAATAGGTTTTATAGTGTTTCGCGAGAGTTTTCTATTTGTGTGGTGGTAGATAAGATATAAATAAACCTATGCACGAAGTTAAAATAAAAAGGTTAATTGATTATTAACAACTAATGATTGCGTGTGCTCGTTTTGTACCTGGAAGGAACCGAGTACAAAAACAAAAATTGATATTTTTCAAATAAAAGTCTTAATCTTTTCTTACAAATTAATAAAGCCAGTACTGATTCTAGCACATCACGAGTATAGTACCTATATACAGTCAGCCTTATATACTAGATTTTTTTAGACGGTTGATTAAACAATTTCTTAAAAGTTCTTAATAGTTGAACGAATGAATGAATTAGTTTAAGGGTAAGTGCACTGCGACCTTAAGATCTATTGTGCCCCCTTACTAGAGCTTGATGAGGTTACTCATTCTACAGCTCATCCTCCAAATTGATTTCTTTAAGAAACTTGAGTATTTGGAGTACTTTTAGAGAGGATAGTTCTTTCTCCTCTATCTGGTGATTTCCCAGATGCCTTTGTCTTTGATGCACAAGTGCATCACATCTACCCAATATGTGGTTCGGGGTTTCCTCGTGCTCATTGCAAAATCTGCATATGGCACTGTTTTCCAGGCCAAGAATTCGGAGGTGTCTCCTTAACTTGCAGTGGCCTGTGAGGAATCCCGTTATTATTCTTAGTCTATTTCTATTTAAGCTGATGCAGGATTGGAATCGTGCTTGGTTGTAATCCCCAAGTAGAAGTTTGGCCTGCCTCATCTTAGGGAGCTCTTTCCAGATTTTTGATCTTTTCTCCCTCTCTGCTGTTTTGATTTTGTTTTTAATCACGTTTTCTCCTAATCCGCAATAAGGCTCTGGCCCCATTATGGGTGACATTGCTCCTTTTTTTGCTAAGGAGTCTGCCTCTTCATTGCCCTGTATGCCAGCGTGACCAAGTATTCTTAATAGTTGTTGGAAATATGCTTTTTTTAATCAAAATAAAATGTCAAGTAAGACAAATAGTAGACAACCGATGAGACAGTAAACAAGGTTTTTGAATAACTTTTTGGAGTTGGACGACTGTCTAAAGTAAGACAAAGACTATAAATACGATCGATTATGTTTAGAGAAATCCTAACGATAACTACATAAATACATTAATGCATGTACTGAATACAAACACAGTGTCAAATTGTATTTAAGTCTTGGTTTAGCGTTGTGGTTGGATGTTTTTTTTGGACCAAGAACATTTCCTTGTGGTAAACCAACACTTATTTCCTTAAGTTTCATAAATTGTTAAGGGCGTTTAGAATTGGAGAATACATATTAATTTAAATTCATAGAAAAATATTTTTAATTCCTATGAAAGTAGCTATATATTTGACAGATAATTTTTTGGCATTTATGTTTCAATATGATTTCAGGCATGTGTTTCCCGATGCTGAAGCGTACAGGGCGTAATCTAGAGGTCCAATTTGCACAAAATCTTTGTAGTTAATATAAGGCTGTGTTCAGACAGTAAAACTTGCAATGTAGGCTTCTAAGTTTCAATTGTTCTTAGTTTATCGGCATAGACATAGTACTTTACATATCTCTTGAGAAAATAATCTAAATTAATATGATCATAGAAAAAATAAAAAAAATGTTAAAGTAAAATCCGCCTACTGCCACGCCCACTTATCTTATGCATTTGTTTCTCGGAAATGGCTGTAACGATTTCCATGAAGTTTCTTATGGACGAGAACAAAATTGGCGAATTTTCTTCTTTCTTTGTTTCTCGAAAACGCCCCATACGATTTGCATGAAATTTTCATGGTTTATTTTTATGAACAAGAAAAAATTAAAAACAAAATTTTATATAAGTTCGCCCTCTACCACGCTCACATTTTTATATCTTGATTTCTCAGAAAATGATTTGGATAAATTTTGAAAGTTTGTTCAAGTTTGTTTGTACCGAAAGCGTGTCAAGCTGCTCTTTTTTAGAATTGTCTTAGAGAGTAACGATTTAATTTTCGAATACAAAATAAAAGCACAGGCCTCAAAGTCTTGTATCAGATTGATGAAAATAATTTATTTGAGTTCTTTCATAGCGTAAAGAATTGTTTTAATTTCACTGCTAAATGGACTTTAAGTGAGATCCGCCCCCTGGCACTCCGACATCCGACTTTTCTTCAATGTGTCTCTAAAAGACGGCTGTTTTGGTGTGTGTACAATTTTCAAATCTAGTTTTTGCGAGCGAGACTTAGTATAATTCATCAGTGTTCATAGGAGGGTGGGAAATCCAATTGTGTTGATTAAGCACATCACTCATTTCCAAATCACCCTAGAGATAGAAGTACGGCACAGTGGTGTCCACTGTAGGCCTATAATATTTATAAAATTTTTGAACTCTCCATTTCAATAGAAAATTTTGTTCTGAACAAAATGTTTGAATTGTAAAACTGTCAAATTCAGCTAAGTTTTCGAGTTATACCAAAAATATTGGAAAGCGGCCAGTGTGACCATTCTCTCAGAAATGCATGGGTGAATTTAGTAGCATTTTCGGTATGGGCCAAAAAAAAATATGCAAAAATAAAAACTCTCACACGCAATTGTTCCTATACCCCTTATTTTCCGGTCTATTCAATAGACTATAAGTGAAGTTTAACAAGGGGACTTAAATGAAACATTTTTTAAATATTTTTCTCGTACATAAAAATAAACTGTCAGAAATGTATGCAAATCGTAGGAGGCGTTTTCGAGGAATAATGAAATGAGAAAAAAGGGCGTGAAAGTGGGTGGATTTTACTAAAACCAATTTGCCAATTTTTGTTCTTGTCCATAAAAACAAAATCTTAAAATTTCATGAAATTCTTTGGAGCCGTTTCCAAGAAACAAAGAAATAAGAAAAGTGTCGTGGCAGAGGGCGGATTTAACTTTAAAAATTTTCTAAATTTTTTTTTTGATCATATGAACAAATTATGAGAATTCCATCCGTATCGGTGCAGCCGTTTCTTCATAAACCAACTCTAAGCAGGAGTCCGATACAGTCTTAGGGCCTAATTCCGTAGTGAGCAGCAGAGCGGCAAAGATCTCTGATCATGCCTTCAAACTGTTTTGAAGTCATGATAAAATTGGACTTTTTCTAATCACCAGATATTTATGTAGAAAATTCAAGGCTATATATTTCAAGAGGTTTCAGTTCAAATTAGGTATGATGTTTCAATCTCATGACCCCCCCCAAGCTGAATTCCTGGATCCGCGCCTGCTGTGTTGGTGTTCTGTGATCTGTACAAGGGAGATTATCTTAGTTGTCTGATCTCTTTCAAGTTTCAACATAATAAATAGATTGTTTACTTTTGCAATTGAGTCAGAAGTTAAGTCAGAAAATATTTAAATGAACACAAATGTAAAAACCCTGAAAACTATTTACCATATTCTCAAATGTATTTTGGCCTTCACTTTTTGAAAGGTACTCATTAGAAAATGATATTGATGAACAAAAACTAATGGAATTAAGAAAAGTAATGTACAGCTTTTATGTTGAGTTATGTTTTCAAATCGGAGAAAGATTTAACTTTTCAAACGATAAATTAAAATTATTAAAATATTTAAATCCAAAAACTGTCATTGATGGAACAATGCCTTCAGTTTTAGATCACTTAAGGTAGAACTATAATAGTTGGAAGGGCACTGAAGCTAATGTCAAAAACCAACGAAAAGTAGCTTTCCGTACCGAAAAAGGGGGAACACACCCATAATATAATTATCATCTATCTCTTTTTAGCATTCCTATTTCTCCAAATGTCGATGACTTGACGAAACGCTCCACTCCGCATTAATAGTCGCGTCATATGCTTTCCGTGTATGCACTTGTTTTCTTCCGACCACTTAAGTGCCCCTCCCAGCATTATAGTTCTAGCTTTACTCCAAATTGTTTCACAATGGCGTTTGATATAAAATTCAAAAGATGGTATTGACAATTTATTGTTTGACAACATTTCTTTATTATGTTGGAGCTTTGCTGCTTACCACATAGCAGTACTGCTGCGGAACGTAAGTTTTCCGATTTGAAAATATAAAAATAAAAACAGCACCTGTTCACAACATTTTAGCTGCGAGGGAAATTTTATTCAATGATCAAAATTTTAATCTTCCAGAAGCATTAGTAAAATATGCTTCAAGATTTAGATTTTCTGACGGTTTATATAAAACAAAATAATTGTAATTTTTTGAAGTCTTAACAAATTTTACTATTAATTCAAATGGCTGTTATAGATTTACGTCTTTGGTTTGGAATGAGTCTTAAATGAAATTGTATGTGTACCTATATGACCTGCTTCCAGATATAATGTGATCTTTGAAACATAAAGAACTGAAATGTTATTTATTTTATTTTTGTATTTGATTCATTTTAAATAATTGAATATACGATTTGTTACATAAAAATGGCTTTTAATTTCTACCACTTTTTTGAAAACCTTTCTACCACTCTTTGGCTTCTGCGAAGTCCCAACACTGTTTCCTAATTTCCATCAGATGGTGACAGAAAAAATGTGTTCACGATTAAAACTAGGTAGCCACAGAGGACCATCACTATAGTCCAGAAAATACATAGCCTGTACAAACTGAAATTGAACACGCTCCTGGTAATTCAATCGGATCATGCATATGCTCTTCATATGCACCTCTACAAAATGGAAGTCTTTCAAGCATAAGGACAGCCATCAGGTACTATGAATTCAGACAACTCTAAAGGACAAAAATCGCGCAAATGACGATGATAGAGAACACCAAAAAAGTGGGTGGCACAATTCTGTTTGTCTGTTCGCATGCAGCTTAAACAGCTCAATCGATTTTCCTCAAACTTGGTACATAGTGGTTTTTGGTGACTATGTCCAATGCCCACACGTTTTTTTCAGTTTTTTTTTTTATTAAAAATAACGGTACCTAAAACCATAAATTTTTTTTTGAAATTTTACATAATCGATTTTTTTTTTTCAAAAACGGCTCTACAACTTTTCTTAAAAAAAGTTCAATGAAATAATTTTAGTAAAGGCTTCTTTTGGGTGGGAAACCATTTAAAAAATTGGTTATTAATGGTACCTCCCAAGGAACCATTTTTTTAATTTTCCATTTTCTTCAAAACGGTTTGACTCATTTCAATTTTTTTTTTACACAGAAGTTTCCAAAAAATATAAATAGTTTTGTATACCAAAATTAAAATAAAATATTTTTGGATTTTTAAGAAATGTTTCAATTTTTTTTTAATCAAATATTTCGAAAACGACACGATCAATTTTTTTGAAACTCGATACTAAAGAGTTTTTTGGTACTCTCTAAAATACTTTTAGAAAAAGTTTTAACGGTACCTTCCATACAAAATTAAAAACCACAAAGAAAAATATTTTTTTTCTCAAAAAAAACTCCTACGATTTTGAATTAACTTTTTCCATATATGTATTATAATAAGTACGGTCTACTACCAAAAATTATAAAATTTTTCTCTAAGAAACTATTAATAGTACCTACCTGTCATAAAATGTTTTTTTTTTTTTATTTTGAATGTTCTCATTATTGTCTTAACGGATTTAGATAATGTTTTATACACAAATTTCAGATAAAATTAAATAATATTGCATATCAAAATTTCCAAAAAAAAGTTTTCAATTTTTTTTTGAAAATTCGATATCTCAAAAACAGCTCGACAATTTTTTTTAATTTTTTTTATCTGCACATATATATGTATGATTCGCATTCCAAAATTTGTCCTAAAAAATGATTTAAGAATTTTATATATACAAAATTAAAACCACTCCAACGATTAAAAATTTTTATTTCGATACAATCAAGAACTTAGATGGCATTTTTTTTTACCTAAAACTGTTTTAGTCGTATTTCATGCTTCTCTAAATTTCTCTCTCATGATTTCCATGTTCTTATATACAATTTTCTTAAACCCGCCGCAGTGTCTTGAACATAAGAGCAAGCACGTGCGACCCAGTCGTCCATTTTATTTAAAACTATCATGGGAACTAAAATTCATAACTTTGTACACTACCAGCGTTGCCAAATAAAAAAAAATTTAGAAACCTCCAAGAAATAAAATGCATGACTGGGTCGCACATACTTGCTCTTATGTTCAAGACACTGTGGATTTTAGAAAATTCTACACTAAAAAATGGAAATTATGAGAGAAAAATGTAGAGAAGCATCAAATACGACATTTAAATTGGCTAAAACAACTCTTTTGACAGTTTGAGGTGAAAAAAGAGAATGCCATCTTAATTCTTGATTGAATATGATTATATGGAAAAAAAATTTTAAATCGCTGGAGCGGTTTCTTAAAAAAATTATTTTTTCTATATAAAATTCTTAAAACATTTTTAAGAACAAATTTTGGTATGCAAATCTAAAGTATATATTTATGATGTATATAAAGTTAGCAGGACACTTTTGGAAATTCATGTTAAAAACTATCCTATCATTAGTTGCTAATTAATTGCGAATTAGTTACGCAAAAAAAAAATTAATTGCTTTTTTGGTTTGCGAGAAAATGGGTGTCCTGCCAACTTCATATGAACTTAGCAGGACAACTTTCTCAAAAAATGTGTATAAACGATTAAAAAAAAATGATTTTGAGAACTAATTAATTGCGAATTAGTTACGCAAAAAAAAAATTTATAGCATTTTTGGTTTGCGAAAAAATGGGTGTCCTGCTAACTTCATATGAACTTAGCAGGACAACTTTCTCAAAAATAAAGATAATTGAGCTGAAAAAATTTGATTATTGAGAGCTAATTAATTGCGAATTAGTTACGCAAAAAAAAATTAATTTTTTGTTCGTTTGTGAAAAATAGGCGTATTGCGAACTTCATGTGAACTTAGCAGGACAACTTTCCCAAAAATGAATATTAATGATTTGAAGAAAGTTGGTTTTTGAGAACTAATTAATTGCGAATTAGTTACGCAAAAAAAATTTTATTGCATTTTTCCTTTGCGAAAAAATGGGTGTCCTGCTAACTTCATATGAACTTAGCAGGACAACTTTATCAAAAATAAAGATAATCGAGCTGAAAAAAATTGACAATTAAGAACTAATTAATTGCGAATTAGTTACGTAAAAAAAAATTTAATTGCATTTTTGGTTTGCGAGAAAATGGGTGTCCTGCCAACTTCATATGAACTTAGCAGGACATTTTTTTCAAAAATAAAGATAATCGAGCTGAAAAAAATTGATTATTGAGAACTAATTAATTGCGAATTAGTTACGCAAAAAAAAATTTAATTGCATTTTTCGTTTGCGAAAAAATGGGTGTCCTGCTAACTTCATATGAACTTAGCAGGACAATTTTCTCAAAAATAAAGATAATCGAGCTAAAAAAAAGTTTATTATTGAGAACTAATTAATTGCGAATTAGTTACGCAAAAAAAAATTTTATAGCATTTTTGGTTTGCGAAAAAATGGGTGTCCTGCTAACTTCATATGAACTTAGCAGGACAACTTTCTCAAAAATAAAGATAATCGAGCCAAAAAAAAGTTTATCATTGAGAACTAATTAATTGCGAATTAGTTACGCAAAAAAAATTTTTATTGCATTTTTGGTTTGCGAAAAAATGGGTGTCCTGCTAACTTCATATGAACTTAGCAGGACAACTTTCTCAAAAATAAAGATAATCGAGCTGAAAAAAATTTGATTATTTAGAGCTAATTAATTGCGAATTAGTTACGCAAAAAAAAAATTTATTGCATTTTTGGTTCGCGAAAAATGAGTGTCCTGCTAAGTTCATATGAAGTTAGCAGGACACCCATTTTTTCCTAAACCAAAAATGCAATTAAATTTTTTTTTGCGTAACTAATTCGCAATTAATTAGTTCTCAATAATCAATTTTTTTCAGCTCGATTATCTTTATTTTTGAAAAAAATGTCCTGCTAAGTTCATATGAAGTTGGCAGGACACCCATTTTCTCGCAAACCAAAAATGCAATTAAATTTTTTTTTACGTAACTAATTCGCAATTAATTAGTTCTTAATTGTCAATTTTTTTCAGCTCGATTATCTTTATTTTTGAGAAAGTTGTCCTGCTAAGTTCATATGAAGTTAGCAGGACACCCATTTTTTCGCAAACCAAAAATGCAATTAAATTTTTTTTTGCGTAACTAATTCGCAATTAATTAGTTCTCAATGATAAACTTTTTTTTGGCTCGATTATCTTTATTTTTGAGAAAGTTGTCCTGCTAAGTTCATATGAAGTTAGCAGGACACCCATTTTTTCGCAAACCAAAAATGCAATAAAATTTTTTTTTGCGTAACTAATTCGCAATTAATTAGTTCTCAATGATAAACTTTTTTTTGGCTCGATTATCTTTATTTTTGAGAAAGTTGTCCTGCTAAGTTCATATGAAGTTAGCAGGACACCCATTTTTTCCTAAACCAAAAAAGTAATTAATTTTTTTTTTGCGTAACTAATTCGCAATTAATTAGCAACTAATGATAGGATAGTTTTTAACATGAATTTCCAAAAGTGTCCTGCTAACTTTATATACATATATTTATGTGTATATAAAAAAAAAATTTGAAAAAAAATTGTCAACCAGTTTCTGATATATCGAATTTTCAAAAAAAAAAATATTGAAACTTTTTTAAAAATCCACAAACTGTTTTTTTTTGGAAATTTTGATATGCAAAATTATGAAATCTTATCCGAAATGTGTATATAAGAAAATTTATCTAAATCCGTGTAGCCGATATCGAGAAAATTCAAAATAAAAAAATACGTTCTATGACATTTACTATTAATAGTTGCTAAGTTAAAAATTTTATAATTTTTGGTAGTAGATCGTACTAATTTTAGTTTAAAGAAAAAGTTTAATCAAAATCGTAGGAGTCGTTTTTGAGAAAAAATTATTTTCAAATTATTATTTTAAAATGTAAAATTTTTTCTAAAAATATTTTAGGGAGTACTAAAAACTCTTAAATATCGAGTTTCAAGAATATCGATCATGTCGTTTTAAAAATATTTGAATTTCCAAAAAAATTTTTGAAACATTTTTTAAAAATTCAAGAAATATTTTTTCAAAAATTTTGGTACACAGAACTATTTATATTTTTGGAAGCTTCTGCATAAAAAACATAATTGAAATCGGTCGTAGATAGGTACCGTTTTGAAGAATATCAAAAATTAAAAAAAATGGTTCTTTGGGAGGTACCATTAATAACCATTTTTGAAAAATGGTTTTCCAAAAAAAGGAAGCCTTTACTAAAACAAATTTATTTATTTTTTTTTAAGAAAAGTTGTTGAGCCGTTTTTGAGAAAAAAGCGATTATGTAAGACTGCTAAAAAAAATTGTATGGCAGGTACCGTTATTTTTGGTTATAAAAAAAGTGAAAAAAAGTGTCGGCAGAATCACCAAAAACCAAGAAAATCGATCGAGGCGTCTAGGCTGTAGACGACAGACAAACAGACGGACAGAATTGTGTTACCCGCTTTTTTGGTGTTCTCTATAATCGTAATATCATGTTTGATATTTATCTCAAATTTTTTTTGTGAAATAAGGCAAGTTTTGGATTCGTGGACAAAAAAAATTTGAGATAAATATCAAACATGATATTACGATTATAGAGAACACCAAAAAAGCGGGTAACACAATTCTGTCCGTCTGTTTGTCTGTCGTCTACAGCCTAGACGCCTCGATCGATTTTCTTGGTTTTTGGTGATTCTGCCGACACTTTTTTTTTCACTTTTTTTTATAACCAAAAATAGCGGTACCTGCCATACAATTTTTTTTAGCAGTTTTACATAATCGCTTTTTTCTCAAAAACGGCTCAACAACTTTTCTTAAAAAAAAAACTTATGTATGAGTAAGATACATAATTTTTGTAGAAAGAGTTAAGAAGTAATATTATAAATATAATAAATATAAATATATTCGTATGTATCTACTTTCTTTAAAATATTAAGGTTTTAAAAACTTTTCCTTAATTATAAAAAAAAATTATAGAAAAATACCATCATCATATTCATTTTGGCAGTCGTTTTTAGTATACATCTCACCCGTGAATTTTTTAAGCATTCTTCCTCACGGCTTAAAATTCTGGTATCCAGAATCAGAATGCAAGATCCAACTCACAATTTGTTATCAGCTTTTTTCAATTTCAATGCGACGTTATTTTTGAATGAAGAAAATTAAGCAGGCATATACAAATTTTTGAGTTTTGAAAACAGTACCCCAAACAATTTGTCCCCCCAGATTTTCCCAAACGAGAAAAAAAATGTTTTCATTGAATGATTGCATTGATTTTCATTCCAATTCAAAATCAGTTCATTTGTCAAGCTCCACCCCAATCTGTAGGTAATGTGTTTCAAATAAAGTTAAGAATCCATAATAAAACCGTAGACTAAGTATACCTTGTTTCAACAATGTTTGGATAACACAACATGATGTCATTAAAAGAAAATTACAATTAAAATAAATTAATGTTTTCAAAAGTGCTCAAAATACTCAAGAAAACATGTTATGATTCTCGTTCATGTCAAGTATTATATACCTACCTCTACCATTGCAAGCACTTTTCAAAACATATTCTCAAGAATTAAGGTATACATCTGCGTTTCAAGTTTATTCTTTTTTTATCCAAAAATTTTCAATTTCTTAATTTCTTAAGTGCAGTTTATGTAAAAGTTTTGTGTTTCCGCTTGCTTGAACTACGGGCATTTATAAAAGTCTCTGACTTTTCATTATTTTATAATCGGCAAACGTTGAAGTGAAGTTAAGTGAACCCAGGGATCTTCGTCTAGCAATTGAAATACAAAAAACAATGTTTGTATATACAAATTGGGCCAAGGTGGCGTTAGTTAAAATAATCTGTTGATCATAGTTCCCAAGAAAGAGAACTATGTATAACTTTCCATATAAATCCCTTTCAAAGTCACATAACATGATTGTCTACAGACTTTTTAAGCCTGCATAAAATTTTCCAACCTTATGTTATCCAAACAACGCCTTATATGTAGCTTAGAACTATGAACGATATGAACAGAACTGTCTCTCTCTCGCAAATGTATTCCAAATCTAGCAGGAATAAAATGTATATGAGTGGTGCAAGGTAAATGTTATGATGGGTGGTAGGTACACATACATAGTTATGCTGTTAGGATACTTTATTTGGATTTGAACATGGGATGCCTAGTGCCTAGGAAAATTGTTCATTTCGTTTTTGTCATACTATTTTCTTGAAATTAATACGAATTTATGATTTGAATTTGAATATTTTTTTGTGTGTCGTTATAATTTGCTCGCATAGTAGAACGTTTGGAACCATCAGAGTAGAGTACCCAGAGACAAAACTCCCAATAGAATATAAGCCTAAGCAAATACTCTTAAACACGTAGAGCTTATCTATTTTAGTATATTTTTTGGTGAATTTCACCAAACTACAGAAAAAGCAAAATGAAACATGTAACCCGTCGGATTTAAAATAAAATGCACGACTGGGTCACACGCACTTGATCTTAGATATGCTCAAGACCCTGCGGATTTAAGAAAATTGTACACAAAAACATGGAAATTATGAGAGAAAAACGTAGAGAAGCATGAAATACGACATTTAAATTGGCTAAAACAACTCTTTTGACAGTTTGAGGTGAAAAAAGAATGCCATCTTAGTTCTTGATTGAATATGATTGTATGGAAAAAAAATTTAAATGGCAATGGTGCAGTGGATGGAGTGCTTGACTGCTAGCTTAGAGGTATATGGGTTCGAGCCTCATTCTAGGCAGCATTCTTTTCTATATTCTCCCAGCTTAACTGGACGCCACCCGTGAGATTAATGAGATAATAAACACCTTCATCTCAATCCACTGTGCCAAATCTTTCCTATCTTCCTACTCTTTCTAACTAGTGCCGTGCGATTCAGGTTGCATTTAAAAGACCTTAGGTCTTACAGGCATATAGTTAAAATTATTATTATTATTAAAATAGTTGGAGCGGTTTCTTAAAAAACTAGTTTTTTTTGTGTACCTATATAAAATTCTAAAAACATTTTTAAGAACAAATTTTAGTATGCAAATCAAAAGTATATTTTTATGTGTCTATAAAACCAAAACTTGAACAAAAATTGTCAACCCGTTTTTGAGATATGTACCGTATTTTCAAAAAAAAATTTGAAACTTTTTTTAAAAATCCAAAAACTTTTTTTTTGAAAATTTTGATATGCAATATTATTTAATTTTATCTTAAATTTGTATATACAAAAAATTCAAATAAATCCGTTTAGCCGATAACGGGAAAATAATACATAAAAAAATACGTTCTTTGACAGGTACTATTAATAGTTGTTAAGTGTAAAATTTTATAATTTTTGGTAGTAGATCGTAATAATTTTAGTATATAGAAAAAGTTTAATCAAAATCGTAGGAGTCGTTTTTTAGCAAAAAAATACTTTCCTTGTCGGTTTTTTAACTTTTGTATGGAAAGTACCGTTATTTTTTCATAAATGTAAAATTTTTTCTAAAAATATTTTAGAGAGTACTAAAAAACTCTTAAGTATCGAGTTTAAGAAAAATCGATTGTGTCGTTTTCGAAATATTTGATTTTCCAAAAAAAAATTTGAAACATTTTTTAAAACCCCAAAAAATATTTTTTTCAAATATGTTGGTACACAAAACTATTTATATTTTTTGGAAGCTTCTGTGTAAAAAAATTATTGAAATCAGTCTTACCATTTTGAAGAAAATCAAAAATTAATAACCATTTTTGAAAAATGGAAATCAAAAATCAAGAAAATGATTCTTTGGGAGGTACCATTAATAACCATTTTTGAAAATGGTTTTCGACCCAAAGGAAGCCTTTACTAAAATAAATTTACTGAATTTTTTTTAAGAAGAGCTGTCGAGCCGTTTTTGAGAAAAAGCGATTATGTAAAATTGATAAGAAAAATTGTAAGGCACGTACCGTTAATTTTAGTTCTAAAAAAAAATGAAAAAAACGTGTCGGCAGGATCACCAAAAACCACTATGTACCAAGTTTGAAGAAAATCGATCGAGGCTGTAGACGAACAGACAGATCACAATTGTGCCACCCACTTTTTTGGTGTTCTCTATCATCGTAATATCATGTTTGATTGTTATCTCAAATTTATTTTGCACGAATCCAAAGCTTGCCTTATAGTACCTATATCGCAAGTAAAAATATTAAGACGTTATCATTTTCCCGCAAACAATAATACTGCGCCAAAAATTGATAACAACAATATTTGTGGTGGAAGAGTGTGAATTGCCTTTGGCGTAATTGGAGCAGCTTGCCAAACACAGCCATATCAATCAACACAATTGGTATAGGGGAGCGGTACGATATTTCACAAACCAAAATCTCGAATAACGAAATCTCGCATTTTTTTAAAACTCGAAAAACGAAATCTCGCAAATAAAAAATCAAGTTTTTATAATCTCGCAGTGACAAAATCTCGCTTTTAACAATCTCACACCGAAAAATCTAGAGAGTTTCAGCCAAAATCCCGCAACTTAAAATCTCAAAATTCAGATCTCACAGCAACGTACCACTCACGATTTCGCACTGAAAAATAAAAGTCGTGCAAATGAAAAAAAAAGAACCCAAAATTAAAAACTTTTTCCTTAATTATGCTAAAAATTAAGAAAATGTGAATACAAAAAAATCGAAGCACACATTTTGTTTTAGAAAACACAAAAATATTGAATTCTTCTTCTTTGTACCTAAATTAAATACATTTTATTTTAAAGCAAGAGAAATTAATTCAATTTTTGACTGTGAAGTCTTCAAAAAAGTCTAATAGATTTACATATCCTGCAAACTAAAATCTCGCAAAATTTAATTGTATTTTAACGAACACATTTTTTAGTCAAAATCTCGCAAATTTAAATCCCGTGCGAGATTTTGGTAAGAAAATGTATTTGTTGCAATACAATTAAATTTTGCTTGATTTTGATTTGCGAGATTTTAGTTTGCGGGATTTCATTATTGCGAGATTTTGAATTTTATTATTGCGTAATTATGAAAAGGTGGTTTATGTAATTGCAAGATTTCGCTATGCGAGGTTTTAATTTGTGATATCTCGTACCCCCTTGATATAGAGGTGGATTTGTACAAAACGTTTTATTTATATTTTCGCTGCGAGACTTCGATATACGAGATTTTTGTTGAAATTTACGAAATTTTTCAGTGCAAGATGTACCTAAATGCGAGATTGTTAAAATCAAGATCTTAAAATTATGAGATTATGAAAAACAAGATTTTTAATTTGCGAGATTTCGTTATTTGAGTTTAAAAAAAAAGCAAGATTTCCTTATTCGAGATTTCGGTTTGCGGGATATCAAACCACTCTCTGTAAAAACTGATGTTTAGAAACTTTGTCGCATTCTATCTTTTCAGTGACTTACTACAGAGAGCCTTATTATTATTCCAGATTCGATTAGGCCAGATTCGAACTCAGCGCATCAAAGACCATCAGATAAATATATCTTGGTTCATGTTACAGACAAAAATTCAAATTTTGTAACACAAAGTAATTTCTTAGAGCTTTCGAGTAGATTTTCGAAAGCAGTAAAAATACGTCAATTTTCGACTAGCGCTTGAGTCAAAATGGGTTGTCGCAGATAAAACCTTAAATAGGGATTTAGGGGAAACGAATGAGGAGTATTCATGTGACATAAGGAACTAAAATTCATTCAGAATGTAATGAAATAAGGCGGCTATGTTATATTTAAATTTGTGAAATTCACCTTTCCAGGCGATTTCTAGTGTTAGCTCATGAGATGATATGCTAAACAAAACGCCTTCCTCTCTCGGAAGACTAAATTTCTTTTGTTTGGTATGAAACGTATTGGTAATGAATCTTACACGCTCTGTAAACATTTACATACCACATCAAAAATTTAAATTGTCCCCCACTTCCAAAATATTTGAAGCACAAAAATAGATGGGAAGGTAATGGTGGTTTATCATTTGAGATGGTCGGTGGGCTTCATTTTTTTGTGCCTAAGCAAGAAAGTGTGTATCTAGGGATTAGGATAGGAAGTTAGCTCCACCTACGTAACGATGGAAAATTCATACAATCCATCCATCCTGCGCTAGTAATATGAATATGTAGCAGTAGCATAGCTAAAATGACACGAACCACCACAGCAAATCAAGGCTCGACAATATTCCCACATCCGCCTTGATGCATTTTATAATATCTGGTTAGATTTTGTTTTCAACCACAGTAGGTAATGAAGGACCAGAACGAGGACCAGGATCAGGTAAGAGGAATGAGGTTCCACTTTATTTTGCTGCTTTTGGCTTTGTTAATTTCGTTCATTTTCATTTGAAGTTCTTGTGTTGGCATCTTTTAGTTATATCTCCATTTCTCGAAGGCATTGTTGTTATGTATACATTACTGTTGGGACTGAAGTACACATTCCCAAGATGTGGTGAGAATGTGGAAAATTTTAAGGAATATAGCTCTGCAATTACTTTTAATATAATCTTCCGGAGCAACTTCAACCACTTTTAGTAGGTAGGTTACTGAAAAAATGAGAGTTTGAATATAAAGTCAACAGAAAAGAAGAAACGGTTATTGAAAAGAACTATTTATTTGACAATAGTTACATGACATAAGACATTCTATTTTTAAGGAAGTTCATTTCTGGCTTTTAATAAATTAACTCAATTAATTAGAAAAAAATGTTATTCTAGAAATTTCCACTTGTGTTTCGTAACTGACGAAAGCCCAACTTTGACAAGACATGTGCTTCATATACAGGGCTAAAAAGAAAAAAAGCTAGAACGTATAGGATGAGCCGGAACAAAACAAAATCTTAAGGGAGAAAGGTCTATTTATCCCCGTTTAGACAGGAGAGGCAATACAAAAATGAAATGCACGACTGGGTCACACGTACTTGCTCTTAAGATAAACCCACATGTAAAGACAAGGAAACAATGAGATAGAAATGTTCAAATCACGAAATTATCTTCGCTTAAACGACTCCTTTTACAATTTTGGATGAAAAAAAAAGAAAGATATTTGAATTCCTTAAAATTTAAAATCTTTGAAAAAGTATTTTTTTTAATTAAAAAAAATTTACTGATATTAAGTATTTATTTATGTGAATTTTATTGAGATATCGAAAAATTGAAGTTTTGCTGTTTTGAAAAAGCGTAAATCCCATACTGAGAAAAAATGTATCGAAATCATAGGAGCTGTTTTTGAAGGTACCGTTAGTAGACTCAAAAAATTGACTGTCGCTTTTTGAAATATTTATTTGCGGGCATGGCAGTGGGTTGATTCTATAGAATTTCGATGTTTTTTACTCTTTCATAAAAATAAACTCTAAGAATATGTCATCATAATCAATTTGAATCAATAATTCAACAAGTCCAATCCTTAATGCAAAGTCTTCTACTTGGCTGATTTATTTCAGTAGTATATAGAATTTGTATTATAAAACCTTCTTATACATAATCAATTTATCCCTCATTAAGATATCAACAAATTTGAAAAATGCGCCTGTGAGAAGGCGGATTTTACTAAAGTTGTTTTCAATTTTTTTTCTCGCTCATACAAACAAATATTAAAATTCCATTGAAATCTCTTAAGGCATTTCTCAGAAAACAATAATAATAAAAATGGGCGTGGCAGTAGGCGGATTTAATTGAAAATATTTTCGATTTTTGTCTTTTTCATTACAATAAACACTGAAAATATCACCCAAGTCATATAATATATGCATAATAATAAGTATTATGTTTATATTATAGCGTTTGCGAGAAAATATAAGAAAAAATCAAATTTGCGTGGCAGTGGGTGGATCTATCAAAATCTAGTTTTTGTATTTTTTTTTAATGTTCATGGGAACAAACTTCTGAAAATATCATCCACTTCGTAAGAGCCATTTGCGGGAGCCCAAATATATAAATACAGAGTGTCCTGAAACTCAACGTCAAGCCGGAACCGGGTGATAGGATAGGTTACAACTGTACTGAGAAAAATAAGGAAACAAATCCATCTCATACACAACACTGGTCAACACAAATTTTATGCCTTGGTTGTGCATATGATTTTCTTATTCCTTACATATTACTAATTAAGTATAAAATAGTTTTATTTGAAAAAATTTGCTTTTGTAGTCAGGAGCACATTATTTGAATATTCATGAAAATATGCTTTGATAAAATCAATTAAACAAGATTTTTAAGATATAAAAATAAGGGGCCATTTATAGCGATTAGGAAAAACCATTAGGAAAAGTTGAAACATTATGATATTTAATATTTTTTCCTGATGGTCGTTTATAGCGAACAGGAAGAACATATCAGTTGGAAATTGCAAAGATGTGAATATATCTAGATATGCGAACATACAACCTATTAACAAGCTTTCTTGATTGAAAAGCTTACGATCCTGTTTTTCGTCCACAATTCTGTTAGTGGAACAGGAAAAAATTGTTCCATTTTCTTAATCAGCTGGCACGAAAAATAAATTTACATCAGGAAAATACATAAATACATTTTAAGCAAAAAATATTTGTTCAATTGAAAATTTTACTGGCAACAAAAATTATTTGAGTTAATTGTCATTGATTAGTGAAGTATTTGTGTAACAAATCGAATAAAAACATCGCAAATAATGCATTCGAAAATTTTTCCTGTTTCGTTTTCCTGATTGCTATAACTGGCCCCGAAGATAAATTAAGTCATTTCCATGAACAATTTTTTTTAAATTAATTTTCAAACTCATTTTGAAAAATAAAACATTTTTTTTTTGTTTTTTTTTGTTTTAATTAAAATTTTGAAACGTAGTTATTATTTTTTTTAATATTCAATGCTTCCACCAATTTTAAGACAAAATTAAAAAAAAAGATGGTTGTATAAATTTCAATTTTTGAAAAACTAGAGAATTAAAAAAACTTTTTTTTTTTAATTTGTTTGCTTAATGCTTGGTACCTACATTAAAATGGTAATAATTGTCAACAAACATACTGAATATGCTATTCTAAAATTAAAGCTATACTATAATCTCCCATCATTGTTGCATTATATTGACCTTGATAACGACCCCTACTCTCGAAGTCTTTAATTTTCTTACTTAAGCGTTTTCCTTGTTCTTCTGAGAAAGATTTATGATGATTTTAGTTGATTTCTAAACGACCATGCAATTTTTTTAAGCATTTTTTTTCAAAAATTATTATAATGTGAATTTTGATAAGGCGAATTTTGATAAGGTAACGTATATAGCAAAATGCATTAGCAACGCTCTTACGTCCTTAAATAAAAAAAAATGTGTAGTTTGTGACACACGCGTAGTCTAGAAAAAACACATGGCGTAACAATTCCCCTCCCTTCTTATCTTTTAAAAAAATATTAAAACAATTATTTATTGTTTCTATGAAAACTATGGTAGGTAACTGCATTTTGACTACCAACTCTACAAATGCAAGCTTTTTGGGGATTAGAGTATTTAAAAAATATCATGAAATAAATACAGACACAAATATAATTTTTATTTGTTGGGTTCTGTAATAGCAATATTTAGAAAAGTAATGTAAATCGATTCCTTTGCCAAATTTTTAGGTATTGTGGTCAGAAACTTCCAAATTTCAAAGTCTTTTTTTACGAATTCCTTAGTCCTTAGCAATAATGCTATTGATCGCATTCATAAATAAATAATAAAAATAAAATTTAACTGAGTCATCTTTCAATAAAAATTTGTAAGCTAAATTTACTTAAAAACAAATTTACTAAACTAGCTACCCTCGGCAAGCTAATACAAAAAATGGCCCTTTTCATCAGAATTTCAAAATGATACAACACTTGCTACTTTTTCATTCGAAAAAAATATTAGGAGTTTATGCAAAGTTTGTAGATTATGTCAAACTCTACCAGATAAAAATGATTTTTTTTTCCTAAAATTTACAATTCAAAAGATATACATATGTATGTATGTACATATTCTAAGAATTCATTTTAAGTTAATAACACTGAATTCTTTTGGCTTATTCTTAAATGACAAAGTTGTATTAAATCAATATATGTATGTATGCTGAGCTTGGAGACCATAACATTGGCAACACAATTTGTTTAAATTTTGTTGCATTCGAGCAAAATTCTTACCTCAATTTCTTAAAATTTTTGATAATTTTTGGATATGCACTCAAAACTCATCTAATACAGGGTGTTGCCTTATTCATTCCTTACAATAATTTGGGGAGTGATCATTCTAAGAAAGAAATTCTGTGGGGCAAAATTCTAAGAGTAAAAATTGACTATAAATGGAAAAATATGGAAAATCAACAAATGCGCGTATATAGTGCTATAGTTCTTTCTTCTTCCAAGGGCAAATATAGGTAACGAATTGAACCCTGAAGACTGATGGGTTTGGTTATTGAAAAGTGATGTTTTGAAACCAATTCAAACGTTATTATCTCCTGCTCCAGAAAAACTTCTTAACACACTTTTCTCAAATTACAAGAAAGGTTGCAATTTTAACTTCGATTGCAAAAGAATCGACTGTTCGGTTCAAAGATTTGTTGTTATTGTTGAGGCCAGTCTTGCACCAATTTTGAAGAGCAGACGATGACAATGCTGATGATTATGCAAGATAGATTCTTGGATCCATCAACCTTCTTAGAGGAAGGTACAGAGGAAGATGAAAGTAATGATGAGAAACATGAAGACAGGATTAGTTTTCAAATAAACCTTTTGGATGAAGAACTCTCATTTAGATTGAGGATTATAGGTACCTAAAGAAGAGACCACGTAAAAAAAGAAATTAGTGTTATTAACTTTTAATAAATTCTAAAAATAATTAAATCTTTTGAATTGTAAATAAAAAAAAAAAAAAAAATTTATCTGGTAGAGTAGGTATGATATAGCACATAGTCTACAAATTTTGCATACATTCCTTTTTGATAACATTCACCGTTTCAGAGTTATACGCGAAGAACCTATATTTTTGGCATTTGGTCCTTTTACAATCATACTATTTTACAATTTTACTATTTTTTTCTGTAGAAAGTACTTTTCGATAACATTAACTGTTTAAGAGTTATACGTGAAAGTTCGATATTTTCGACATTTGGCCATTTTGAAATATCTTTATCTTGTAACAAACCGCTCGTTCGAGAAAAACTGCTAAAACCTGTTAAGTAGAACATTTTGCCGACTACAGACTGAGCATACATTTATTTTGAACACCTCCATCATTTACGAGTAAAAAACGAAAACCGTTATTTTTGGCTTTTCATCAAATTCTTAAAATAATTATATCTTTCAAATGGTAAATGTTAGGCCAAAAATTTTATCATTTTCGTGTAAAGGGTCATAAGGTCTGCAAACATTACTTGAAACACTTTCCGATAACATTTACCGGTAAGAAGTTATTCTCGAAAAACTCATACTTTCGTCAATTTAACTTTTTAAAAAAGCTATATTTTCTAAACCAATGGTCTTACGAAAAACTGCGTTTCAAAAGAGAATTTTTCGATATCGATAGTCACCGCATAAAAGTTATAGAACAAAAACCAACTTTTGCGATACTTTATCTTGACTAACTTTTAATGCTAGAGTGGAATTGACGACGGGGACTTTTTGTAGTTGATTTGTTATACCAAAAGGAATAGCTTTCTATACCAATGTTCAGCTTTATCAGAATTTTGGCTAGGTATGCACATTTTTATGTCTATTTTGACTGGACTGATATTCTTATTTATTTTTAATCGAACACTAAAAGCTGTATGCTTAAATGTCTTGTAAAAAAATTTCAATTTAATTCAAAAGTATGTATATATATGTAGTTTCTTTAATTTTCATTTAATTTTGTCGAAAATAACGCCCTCTTTTGTAAAACTAATTCATTATCTATAGTTGTTATCTTTGAGAATACAAAGAAATAATTGATCTTTAAACCTTACAGTATCCACAGAACACTGTATTCAAAATTTTTGTTAAAAATTCACATTACGAAATCAGAAATGTGTGCATATGTAGGTAAATATGGTTTTCAATTTTCCAAAATACCACAGCACCCTGAATGCCACCTGAGAACAGTTTAAGATAGAAAAATACTTATTATGGACTTTGGAGTTGCTGCCGTAGCTGCAATATGCAGCGTTATTAAAATGTCCAAAATCTAACGTTTGACAAATGTCAGCTATTCAATTGAAGACGTAGGTACATTACGCAAATGCGCATAGAAATGTTTGTAAAAATAACCCCTTTAAATTAAATAAAACACACGTCTGGATTTCTGAAGCTTTACCTTGTGATTCCTGCCTATAAGCCTTGAATTTTTTTCATACGAAAACAATACTTGTCCAATACTAATATAGCAAGTCAAAAATAAGAAATACAAAATTAAACACGTTCTTATCGAAAATCAGCCTTTTATACACCTACATAATGTATACACATGTATGTACTGTACATACATATATATACAATTTACGGATCTAATAAAAATTTAACTTCGTGATAAGCTTCTTAAAATAAAAAATTAAATAAACACTTCAACATAGACGAAGACAGAGAGGCAAAGGTGATAATTGCTTAGCCTGTATACAAGCTTTCGTTTCCCTTTCTATTAAAAATTTCGCATTTACCAACACAATATGCACTCAACTCATGCGACATTTTATTGAATTCTCCTATTTTGGGACCATGCATACCTATACTGAAAGCAAGGAAGGGAACCAATGCTGATGGTTGTATAGCCCAACAAAATACAATATAGAGCATATAGGGAACATTCTCTTAATATTCATCTGAAGCAGCAGCGGCGGCGTTTCAAGGAACCCTAGAGAATCCTATTCTACTATAACCGTCAGCCTTGAGGCACTAACAAAAGGCACACTCACGCAATACGTGCGTCCCATTGTGCTTTCGATTGAATGAGCCATATCCCTGCTACATATACGTATAAAACCTACTGATAATGGGTGAAATTCAATAACAGCCAAAGAATACTGTTGGAACTTAAAAATTTAGGTATAGGTTCGGTAGGTAGCTATATGTGAATTGAATAAAAGTCACAAGAGATTAAAAGATTTCAAAAAAAGAAATTTTAGTTCCCAAATACACAATTTAAGTCTCAATATGAAATAAAGAAATTCAACGAAAAAAAGGACAAAGAAATTGCAGTTTGCTATATAATAGTTGTTGTTATTGAGACGAAACTATTAGGTTTCCAAAGGAGTTTTCATATTAGATATTAGTCTAAGAATGTTTAGGTACTTTTAGAATAATAAAATGTAACCTTTTTTCGAGAGATTGTTCATAAAATTAAAATAAGTTACTTACTACCTTTACTTTCTCTGTATTAAGAAAATAATTAAACTTATGTATATTGAGAACCTAAGAGAAAAAGAAATGAGCCATTTTTAAAATTAAAGATTTTGTCCTTATATTTCTCAAAATAATAAACATACCGACATCGTGACATCGCGTGACTTTTCAGTCATTATTGATATCGAATTTGAATTAAAGAATACGAATCTTTGAATTAATTTTCGCCTTAACTGACCCATTCTGCCTCGGTCATTCATGGACATTAACTCTGTTGCCCAGTCTGTGTTGCTGTGAAGTGAATATATGCAGACCACACCAAGAGATTCCTTTTAAACCAACGTTCTCCACATCACTATAGCAGTTCCAGGATGATAAAAACCTATGGTTCGCCGAAATTAGGTCCCATGGAAGTAAGGCCCCAAAGAAATAGTGAAATAAAGCTAAAAAAAATGTACAGAAGGCAACAACAACGTAAATTCTTACATATTGAGGTATTATTTCATTATTTTCTTAGTGCCTAGTTTCACAATGAAATAAGTCCTCAATGGAATTAGACCCCATAACATTAATGTTTAAGCTCTGGTTTTTTTTTACACTATCTAAAGAAGAAGAGAGCTTAGAACAAGAGACATCTTGCGACCAATCTTGATTTCATTAAATTAAAAAACAATTTGGGGTCTTATTTCCTTTTGCATGATTAATTAGAAAATGCTAGAACAACTATCTTAAAACAAGAGGGTGAAAATTGTTTGGGGTGTTCTGTTATACAATTAAGGGTGTTAGTTCATTAATTTTTGGGGCCTTTTTCAATTCGATGGGGTCTTATTTCACTGGGGCATAATTTTATTATGAAAAATTGACCCAATTTGCCGTCTTATTTCATTTTTTCTTTTGGGGTCTTATTTAATGGGGCGTAATTTTATGGAACCGATAAGTGTCTTCAAAGGATCACTTAAGTTGTTTAAATGGAAAAATAAGCAGTGATTCACAAAAGTTGTGGTTCTTCTTTGTGGTATAGTCTCCATGTGGTCTTAATGGTTAAGATTAATTAAAAAAAAATTCAGAAAACGAAAAGCGTTGCTTAAAAATAAAATCTATACTGCGATAGTTTTTAAAAATAAATAAATCTGGAAAAAAGGTTATTCTTACGAGGACTTTTCTCAGATTATAAGTAACCTCATTTCCAACCAGCGCTGGTGGCGTGCGCCGCCGTTCTTCTTTCTTAGAATATGTCCAAAAAATATTTCATAAAGAATTGGCCAATAATTTGGAAAAATTCTGTGTACTTCTTACCTCTGAAGAAACAGTGTTTCTCATATGAAAATAAACACTAAATTTATAATTTCCACTGAAACAACAAAGTTATGAAGAAAATAGATACTTAAAAATTTATCAACGCACAATAGTCCAGTAAATAGAGGTAAAAATAGGGGGGTTACCCTACAAAAGGTCGGGTAGTTCTAAATTTTTGATATGTTATATAGTACGGTTGGTAGATAAAAATTCCAAAATTCCACAACCATGCCCCCTCCGTCCCCTTCAAAATCCTGGAAAAACTACAAAAAATCGGCACTTTTTTCAGTTTTTTGCTTATAACTTCTTACCGGTATATATTTTCGGAAAAAATATGAGAAAAATTTGTAGACAATAAAATTTCCTACAAATATGATGCAGATAATATTTTTGTACAACTACTACAAACGGCGCTGTGGAGCTCCCAAAAAAGCCTAAAATTTCGTATTTTGTAAGATTTTCAGTTTCTTCCCTCTTTGCAACACAATAACTCCTTAGCCGTCAAGTATAGGGCAACATTTTTCACAATCAATCTTGTAGATAATTTAATTGGCTACCAATTTCATGTAACTACAGTCGAGGCACTCTAAGTCGAACTCCCCCTAAGTCAAATTTCCCTCTAAGAAGAATTTTTTCACCATATTTATTGTATACTCCTCTCAAATTTCCAAACTTATTTATTTCTCTCTAAATCGAATTTTTGCAAAAATCTCTCTAACTCAAAATAATTTTTGATATCCCTTGAGAGATTGACTTAGAGGAAGTCGACTGTATTTTCATTTTGTGACCAATACAATCGGGAATCGGGTGAATTTTGAGAAAGTGTTTTTTAATCAAACGTTGTTACGAACTCACTTTCTCTTCTGTCTGTATTATACAGTGTACTGGAGTCCCGTAGAAATGTTACTACCAATTTTTCTAACCACCAGAATCGATATATAGGAGCGTCAGAAAACTTGGACATACATCACGATATTCCGAACCCGGTGTTTTAGTCGCTATTTGTTTGAGGTAATGCACAATATTCCATAAAAACTAAACCACTATTGGTACCAGTTTAAATGAAATGTATAGACATGATAATTAATCAGATGAAAAACCAATACAATTAATTTCCACCCACTGCCACTCCCTATTGTTTAAAACATAATATTTTCGGAAAAAATTATAAAAATTCCGGTGTTGTTCAGATGACCCAAGAAGGGCGGAAACCACAAGTGCTCTGGTGATGGCTTACCCTATAAACCAGCAAAACACTGAAAAAAGTGCAGATTGATTGTAGTTTTTCCAGGATTTTGAAGGGGGCGGAGGGGGCGTGGTTGTGGAATTTTCATCTACCAACCATACTATATAACATATCAAAAATTTAGAACTACCCGACCTTTGTAGGGTAAAGCCTCTCTATTTACTGGACTACAAGGGGGTTATCATAAAAAAATAAGTATTTTCTTAAACTTACCGCTGAAAAAAAATTTTATTCAGAAAATAGAAAATGATTGTTATGCTGCCCTAGCAAGTTGCCACTAAAAATCACTCCATCCCTGTTTGAATGCATTTGTGTTTGTGAGAGCAAACACTATTATTAAAATGCTGCAGTTCTTTCCAACAATGACGTTTCCTTATATTTTATATACTTATGGTTCAATTTCAATTTCATAAACAATTTCATAAACAAACACTAAAATTACTTTTATCTAAACTCCTTCTAAATTTTATCAGACATTAAAATTTTTCAGTTTCACCAATGTAGAAAAGGGATATTGTAGGGATATTTTAATTTGACTGAGTTTGCTCACATCCCTGGATTCAAAGAATGAGGTTGTTTCCCTCGCACCATGCGAAGTCTATGAGAAAAGTGAAAAGCATCATGGACGAGGGACAATTATTCTGACAGCAAAATATCAGCTGTTGTTGACATGAATGGCTTAACAAAAAAGACTTTTAAAATTTAATGAGACAAAAACGAGCTTTTAGTTTACAAGGGCATTTCAAATTTCGTAAATATAAAATCATTTGGTGAAATCAAAAACATAAAAGGCATTTTAAATAATTAAAAGCCTTTCGTGAAATCGGCCATTAGCCTTAATTGACTACAATACACATTAATATTTACAATATTAATTTTTAGTTGATTTAGGATTAAAGTTTTGTTAATTTTAATTAAAATATACTCGTATACATGCTTATTTGATATTTTTTGGTTGATCATACTCAAATATTTACCTCTCTTCTTATTTTTATTTCAAGTTTTATGATCAGCTCTTTTGATTTAAAAATAAAAATCTGTGATTGATTTTTCAGTTGCTTCCGAATGGTTCTTCTTTAATTGATTTTGGGAAAAAATGTTGTAGTGTGCTGAAATAACTTTCGAAAAATCGATATAACTACCAAATTAGCACCGAGCACCCTGTTACTTTCGACATTTTTTTTTAACTCGCACAGACTAATATAATCTTATATTGACTTTCTAAATTGAGTTGTTTCGAAAAAAGGTAATTTGTATTTATTCTTAATATTTATAGTGAAAAATCAGCCATTCTTTAATTTACAAGCACAGTTCGTGTAAATAGAACTAACAGGGTAGAGTTGACCAATCCAAAAGAAATGAGAAAAAGTCGTGGTTCAATTGATTTTATATTAAACAATGAAATTAAATTGTAGCTGTTTGTTCGAGCGATAATTCTATCGTTTAACAGATTTATCAAATTATTTGATGGACCACCCAATCAAAAAAGCACAACAGTTTGATCGTAAAAAGAGGCAGCATAATGTCAACATTCCCAATGACATTTCATTTCCGTATTTTTGATACCGCTTTCGGTGAATATTGCAAAAATACAACGTGAATTTTCAAGAAAACTAGAACACTAGAAGAATTTCCACCTGTGTTGAATTTCAAGTTTCTAGTCGGAAATGGGTTCCGAAAGTGGACACCTTCAAAAATTAGATGGTCAGAAATAAATAAGTAGTGCCAATAGCAAAACAAAAAATTTCATACCTAACTCAGTGGCTCCAGTGGCAATATTTGAGGCAATATACCATAAATTGCCTCATTCATTGCTATTGCCTTGGATAATGCAAATGGAGATGCTTTGTCAATGTGGTTATGCCTAGAAGATGAGAGGCAATTATTGATTTTTATCGTCGAGGTAATAAATTGAGGCAATATATATGGGGTTTCTCGTAAATTCGATGGTCTGTTTATCGATTTTTTCATGCAATTAAAGTGTAGAAAATGAGAGCACACATGACAAATTGAAGTGAATTAAAATTCCATATTAACAAAAACAGGTGATTTGAGCAGCACTTGACTGCATATCAGTCAACTGTTACTATACACACAATTTATAAGTGAAAATTGCCTGGCAATGAGAATACCCACCCAAGCAATAAATTGCCCTTCCCTTTCGAATTGCCATCACTTTAAATATTGCCAATGAACCCACAGCATAGGGAATTGCCCATAGGAAGCGGAAATGGAAAATGGAACTTGGAACTATTGTGCACAACAATTTCTCTTTTCACACAAAATGTTTATATTCTTTTTGATTCATGAAACACGAACGGCAATGTAGTTTTTTTTCAAACCTATGCTGGTAAGGTAGTTTGTTTTATTTTAAATTTGAAAGAAACCATAAGCCGGAAATAAATAGGGTGAAAATTAAAAACAAATTATCTTACCACATTTGGATAACCAGGTATATTTCATCTTAAAACCATTTCAGTTTGTTATCCAAAAATCCCAACCGGTTAGAAAGAGGGAAATTAAAATGAACTGTGGAACCAATGGAAAAGGTGCTGCACTTAGCTTAGTTCAGACAATTAATAAGTTTCTGAATTGACTCACTTTTTCCCTTAATTTCTCGGCGCTGATATAGTTTTTTTTTTAATATAGCAGCAAGGAGTTGAACCATTAGGTTTTTGTCTCCAAAATATATGTATTCAAATTGTGGTGAATTTCGGTGAAATTATTTTTGTCCATACAATTCATCGTTATTATAGGAGGGACAACTGGCCATTAATTTTTTTTCGACTCAAATACCTTAAGATATAACAATCACAACAAAAACATAAATGTTAAAAAAAGAGCCAAGTTCTTATATGTACAAGAAACCTGTACGTAAAAAGTCAGCCAAAAAAAGTAATGAGATCTAAAATACATATATGCCAAGTTTTAAGTTCATAAAGCTCAATATCAAATATCTTAAGTAGAGAAATATCAAAGCAATTCCAAATCATGACAGATATTTGGTATTTAATGATTACTGATTAAAATATGGTGGGTTCACTGGTCAAGTTTTCATACATTTTAAAATTGTGATTAAGTAAGTAATTAAGAGAAAACTTGCCAAGTAAATCCACCAAATTTTAATCAGTAATCATTAAATACCAAATTTCTGTCATGATTTGGAATGGCTTTGATATTTCTCTACTTAAGATATTTGATATTCAGCTTTATGAACTTAAAACTTGGCATATATTTTAGATCTCATTACTTTTTTTGGCTGACTTTTTACGTACAGGTTTCTTGTACACATAAGAACTTGGCTCTTTTTTTAACATTAATGTTTTTGTTGTGATTTCACTCCTTTTTGCAGAGATTAACTTTACCAGGTGAAAATCAGGGCCTTACAAAGTTTCATAATTCTACGACAACCGAAAGCGCTCCATATAAATAATAGCAATTCTGATAAAGTGGGTGGATGGCGCGCCCCCCGAATGCAAAATCCAATTTTTCAATTTTTTTTCTTTCTAAGTACTTCAAGCCCTACCGACCTACCAATTTTCATTGTCATCAGAAGTGCTCCATATAATTTATAAGAGTTTTTAATAATGTGGGTGGATGCCACGCCCCCTGAAGGGAAAATTCCAATTTTTCAATTTTTTTCTTTCTACGTACTTCAAGCCCAACCGACTTACCAATTTTCATCGTTCTACAACAATCGGAAGTGCTCCATATAATTTATAAGGATTTTTAAGAATGTGGGTGGATGCCACGCCCCCTGAATGGAAAATTCCAATTTTTCAATTTTTTTCATTCTAAATACTTCAAGCCCTACTGACCTACCAATTTGTCTCGTTCTACAACAATCAGAAGTGCTCCATATAATTTATATACAAATTTAAGAATATGGGTGTATGCCACGCCCCCTGAATGGAAAATTCCAATTTTTTTCTTTCTAAGTACTTGAAGCCTTACCGACCTACCAATTTTCATTGTTCTACAACAATCAGAAGTGCTCCATATAATTTATAAGAATTTTTAATAATGTGGGTGGATGCCACGCCCCCTGAATGCAAAATTCCAATTTTTCAATTATTTTCTTTTTAAGTACTACAAGCCCAACCGACTTACCAATTTTCATCGTTCTACAACAATCGGAAGTGCTGCATATAATTTATAAGGATTTTAAAGAATGTGGGTGGATGCCATGCCCCCTGAATGAAAATTCCAATTTTCCAAGTTTTTTCTTTCTAAGTACTTCAAGCCCTACAGACCCACCAATTTTCATTGTTCTACAACAATCAGAAGTGCTCCATATAATTTATAAGATTTTTTAACAAAGTGGGTGGATGTCACGCCCCCTGGATAGAAAATAGCATATTTTCGATTTTTTCCTTTGTATGCACCACAAGGTCTACCGTTGTGCGAAATATCAAGTTTCTACGATGTCTGGAAGTGCTCCATAATTTTGATGATCTGTCAGTGAGTCAGTGAGTCAGTTACGGTTTTTGCGATTTTTGAAGTCCTATATCTCGGGAATTACTAACGCTAAAAAGTTGAAATTTGGTGAGCCACCTGTGTTTGACCAGCTCAGCAAATACTGTGAATTTGAAGTTTCTGACTTTATTGGTACTGAAGTTAGAGGGGGGTTGAAAATCGCCTGAGTTTGTTCCTGTAAAAAGGGTGTAGTGCCGCGAACTTGGCTGGGCACTACCGTGCCCTTTGATAATTTTATTACTTGTCATGCTAGTTTAAAATGATAGAGTTTGTAATTGGTTGGTTGTTTTTGTGTTCTTTTTTTATTAAAACAGCCAAGTTTTTACAAAAATAAGCAATCAGTTGAAGTATAAGATACGTCCGAAGAGATAGGTAAATTCGAAAATCTGGATAGGAAAGTTACCTTAAGGCATAGGTGCCTATAGGGGAGGTTGGGGCAAGGCTGATTTTCTCCCCCTCACTCTGGAAAATACCACGCCAACAAAATATTATTAATATATAACTATGGACTTTTAAAAAAGAATCGTCTTTTTTCTGTCAGTATCCCACCTTCTCCACCTTCTGGAAAAAATACTTCCTCTGAGAAAAATACTTTCTGTCAGTATCCATGATTTCCCCTCCCACCTTCACGGAAATATACTTCCTCTGGAAGATTGCCGCCCACAATAAACAGAGACAAGGTATTCTCATTCTCATTAGATACAGACAATGCGAATGCGCCATCTTGGTGTTTTTTTTATTATTACTTATTATTTTCTTTTTTTTTAGAGAAATTATGAAACTATTGAAATAGATACCAACTAAACAACACTAATATTTTTTTCGACACACTCTTGGAAATTATGAAAAAATATTTTAAAGCGACGTCATCGAATTCAGAAAATGGATTTCTCTGTGAACCTGAACAACTCCGACGCGACGTCTCGCCATTTTTTGGTTAAGTTCGTTATCAGATGAACACATGATGGCCAGTCTATAATTTTTCTGGAATAATTTATTTATTTAAGTAGTGAATTATAAATAGGAAACAAAATGCCTTCACCTGTTATTTTCGTTATTTTAATTTGGAATTAACAATATTCCGTCAAAGAAAATTGAATTATTTTGTTTGTACCTACAAATGTACCTAGACATGTTCGTTTAAACTCGCTTTTAAAATTTATCTGGAGGAAAATGGAATTTTAGTTTATTGGTTCGTTTATTGGCCTGTTAGATTTAGAAGTGATTGGTGCAACCGATAACTGTCATTTTAAAATTAAACGAAGCAATAAATATTTAAAAGAGGTCGGTACAACTGGCCATGAGAAAAATACTTTCTGTCAGTATCCATGATTTCCCCTCCCACCTTCACGGAAATATACTTCCTCTGGAAGATTGCCCCCCCCCCCCCCTCCCCCTCACGGAAACATTTTTTGAGTACTATGTATCGAGGTACAACCACAGACAGTTTTAAAGCGTTTTCGAAAACTGTTAGTTCGAAAAAGTCTCGTAAAAATAAAAGCCCCAACTAAAAGATGGGTGATGTTGAGAATCTGATAGAGTGTTCAGTTATTCTAGATCATTCTTACAAGTTCTACAAAAAAAAATAATCATAATAATAACCTAATGAAAATATCGAAAAACACTTTGGCGTTTCACAAACATTTTGTGTTCAAGTTACCCATTATTTTAAATGGGCTTTTAACTTTAAAATTATTAACGTATTTTTCTTATTTTAACGTTTATATAAATTTATTTAATTTTTTTTTAATTTAATAGATTTTATATTAATTTCTGTATTTATTTATTTTATATGAAAACTAAACTTTTTACAAAACTCAACAAAAACATGACATTTCGTTTTGAAAAAACGAACGATTTTTGGGACTAAAAATTGGGTGAATGCTTTTAACAAATTTTAACGGAAATGAACCTAACGATCAGATATGCAGCGAAGAGAAGACCGCGAACTTGGCTGGGCACTACCGTGCCCTTTGATCTGCATCTTTACTTTCCCAGTAGTGTCATTTTTATTCAAATAGGAAATAAAAAACCTTCTCCTGAAAAATTTGCAAAATGGATTTCTTGAGTTTTGCTAAAACGGTCCTCAAATGGCCCAACCCTTTGGCCTTCCCTTGATTGTAAATTGAAAAGCCTCTGGACCTTTGGCACCTCATATGAGGGAAATTTGATAAAAAAGATGCCATCTAATAGGTAAGTAATTGGTCAGAAAAGGTCAAGTTGTCCCAGAAATTGGTCAGCTCTAGATAACTTGTAATAAAGGCTTAAACTTTCTCAACGTCGCTCAAGGTCACGTGCGATTTTTGGCACCTCATTTATAGGAAATTTGCAAAAAATGTATACCATCCGAAAGATTTTTAGATTTTCAGTAGGTAATTGGTCAGCCATAGATTTTTTTTATGAATATTTCATCAATACAAAAAAATTCAAGGTCTAAACGATTTTTGGCACCTCATTTTTGGGAAATTTTCCAACGCAAAAATGTGTACCATCTGAAAGATCTCTAGATCTTTATAAGAGGTCAGCTAGTTTCAGTAATTGATCAGATATAGATTTTGTTTAGTGAATTTTTAAAAATTTCAAGGTCATGGCGATTTTTGGCACCTCATTTATGGGAAATTTGCAAACATTTAATACCATCAGAAAGGCCCTGAGAACTTAATAAAAGGTCAGCTAGTTTCAGTAATTGGTCAGCTATAGATTAATTTTTACGAATTTTTAAAGTATTTTTTTTTCAAGGTCACGAATCGGTCATGACCTTGAAAAAAAAACTTAAAAAATATCGTATACAATGCAGATACAGATTAATGAACGTTTTTGTCAGTTAAAAGTGATGCCAAAGCACATTAACCCAAATTATTTTCACTTAAAATTTTTTTTCCAAAATCCGTGCGGGTATTCGTTAGTGTTTTATTGTTCAAAATATGAAATGCCATTGCATTGCTTTGCCTATGTTATAACATGATGACAAATAAGGCAAAATATATAATTTAAAATCGCCCAAAGTAGGAAAAATTTGACATTTTTGATATTTCAATAACAAGTGTTAATTAATTTAGTTTTTGAGTTTCCCAAAACGTAAATTTTGTTAGGCGATTTCATATTTGTAAATTTTTGCAAGATCTGCCATTTTGGTTCCATTACCGGATGGTAGAAAAAGTTGAATTATATATATCAAATGACTAACATAGTAGCTGCATGCTGGAATTATTATTTTCAATCTTTTATTTATTATTTAGAAGAACTATCAACAGTGTAATTTTAATTATATCAGAAATTCTATAGCTTCGCTATTCGTTTTATTCGTTACGTTATGTTAAGTCTACATTCTGTAGCTAGATGCGGTCCAAGTTACCTTACCCTACTTGCCTTTTCTTGTCTGGAATAGAAATCTACCTTACCACGAAAATTTTGTTTTCTTCTTCATCGGCCGGCGCGTTGCTGCCTGGCGTGGCGCGTGTCTGCTCATGGCCACCGAAGGTGGAGGGATTTTATTTTTACTATACCACCATACCATGACCATCTATTCCGTTTCATCATTTGTCCGTCCCGTGGTGTTCTCTGTTACGACAACGGCAGTATTTATGTTAATTTGTTTGTAGAGTGTGTGTGTAGAGTGTAGACATAACATAAAGATAAATTCGCCGCAGTTTGTTTGTGGCCCATTGATTGAGGAGGCTTGTTCGTAGTCGATTCGCATTCAGATTTTCAGTCTGGTTTTCATAGTGCGGATGGAATAATATCTAAGCAGGGAACTTCGGTACACAGTATAAAGTGCAAATTCACGTTTTGTGATTATTAAAATTATAAAAATCAAATCAAAATTATTATCAAACAAAAATAAAGAACTAGATTTTACTTTTGTATGTGAATTTTAGAAAATAAAAAATCCTGTTACCTATACTAAATCTGCAAGGCAAAAAAGTGTTGAGCGATTTTTTTTTGGCGGCGGAAGCGATTTGTCTGTTAAATGCCTCTAGGGAAAAGGATTGGCCTTCGTTCTTCGATGGGGTGGTCTTTGAGGTATTGAGTGCGAGTTCAGTCCATGGTGTGTCCGTAAATAAAAAAAAATTAAAACGTAGCAAAGTATAGAAAAGGACTGCCGGTGAAACTGCATTGCCGACTTAATAAATCAACCCCTTTCCTTGAGAATAAAAAAGAGAATATTGGTGTGGTGCATTTTTTAGCGAATCTATCCTTTGATTACGGGCGAATCCGAATCTGATTCTACAACTTTGTTTTGATTGTATCGAGGCAATTTTTTTCTAAAATTGTATTTGCAAAATAAAAAAGATGATTCGGTATTTATAAGATTTTGTTTTACATAATAATTACTTATGTGCCAGTGCTTATATTATTTACCTAAGGTTTAAAAAAAATATATAGGTATAGTGGGATACCTCTACTTACTTACCTACCTATAGTGTTCTTCTACGCAATTCCATTAGAAGGAAAAATAAGGATGTCAACAAAAGGATCATTGAACTTTTGATATAGCAACGACAATAACAACAACACAGCAACAACTGAAATCGCTAATTTTCAGAAGCCTTTTCAAAACCGTCTTCGTGAGAACTGGAAAAAAAAGCAAACAGAATCTAACGGTAAGAATGCAATTATTTTATCTTATCCAACAGAAAGTGCATATTTAGAAACTATATTCTGCATTATAATCGTATACCTACTCCTTGTCCTTATGGGCTAGGGGTGGTTAAAATTTTGGTTTGGGTGGTGGCAAATTATTCCACTTGCTACATCCAACTTGAAAGCATAATTTTTAGTTTTCCTCCTTATCCTTCCAAAATGGTCTTTTCTATTTAGAAATGCATTCTGTCGCTGACATAACTAGATCTTGGATAAGATTTTGACGCGAGAGTAGAGAATAAAAGAAACATAATATTGTGTAGGGAAGGCTATAGGCTAGAGGGTGCAATAGGCTTGGCTAGGAAAAGGAATACCTATACACATTATTCAATTCATGCATAGGCATCGTTAACGTATCCTCGTTTGTATCCTTCTCGCTGACTGAACCACAACGAAGAACTGTGTTGGGGGGAGGGAGTAGGCTGAAGGCACCTACATATACTCTTGCAATGCGGATATTAAATGTGACTCCCGGTGTGTTGCATTCAGAAGTTCTGTGGTGTTTTTTTTTTTTACAATCAATTCGGGGTGGGGTCGGGATTAAATTTTCTTTTATTTTCATTGCGATGCCATTTATGCACAAGGGTGAAAATTCTAAGAGCATCAGCTTATACCTAATCTTTAAAAAAAAATCAATTGGATTTAGAAGAACTATTGATTTTTTTTTTTAAGTGTAAGGGTACGTGTGGTATTGTAGATTGTATAGGTATCTTATTCATACAATAATTTACGTTTAAAGGTACACACAGCGAGTTTGATTTTAATTGGAATTGTGTTTGGACTTGTCGAAAACTGTTCAACACTTGACCCTTGCCAAATTCCTTGGTACCTTCTGATGCCTTAGGAGCAAAATAAATTAAATGCAAGCCTGGGTCGCACGTACTTGTTCTTCTGTTAAAAAGGCATTAATATTGTGCAATACAAATGAAACTGGATAAATAAGCCACCGAAGCCGTTTTCTTCAATTTTATAACAAGGTTTTTTTGCCGATTTCCTAACAGGGGAAATACAAATTTGCTTATGAGATCCAAAAATAATGTTTTTTTTTGTCATATAACTGTTTAGGGACAACAAACTTACTTAAGGTGGCGCTACAGTCCGGGGTGAACCAGGGCCTCAAACAACAATTTGTTCCAGCCGGCTGGGTCTCTAGCTAGCTGTCTCCAGATTGGCACGCCAAGATGATTGAGGTTTTCTTCTAATTTCATGCGCCACCTCTACTGCGTTGTCCCACGGGATTGGATTCAAAGACTTTCCGGGCTGAAGCATTGATGTCCATTGTCCATTCGCCCTAGGTGACCCATCTCAGTCGTTGGTTTTCACTTTTGTAGCTACGTGTAATGATGCACTCACTGTACCTACTTATTACACTACGTTTGTGTTGCTGTCCATCATGTAGAGTTCCTTGTTGTATCTTATTCTTCTCCATTCCCCTTCTATGCAGACGGGACCAAAAATCACCCGGAGAATTTTCCTCTCAAAACAGCCTCACGCATTTTCATCCACCGTTAACAGTGTCCATGCCTCTGCACCAGACATCAGGACCGGGATGATAAGCGTCTTATACAGAGACAGTTTGGTTGCTCGAGATAGGGCTTTGCTTCTCAATGTCCTTCTTAGCCCAAAGAAACAGCAATTGGAAAGAGTAATCCTTCGTTTGATCTCAGCACTGGTATCGTTCGCTGAGTTTATAGTGGATCCCTAGGTAGACGAAGTCTCTGACCACCTCAAAATTATAGCTGTCTATATTGACGTTCTGTAGTACCTCGTGCTCGTGCTGCTAATTTAGCTGTTCGGACTCGGCAAAAAGCTGTAGCTCCCCTCCATTCCTGCCAACAACACGCACACAGGAACGGTTGAGAGTTGTTAGTCACTAGGCCCTGGTTCTCCACGAGCTGTCGTGCCACCCAATTTATTTATTTATATAGTGACGTTCTGTCCGAGACGTCGATGTTGGATGTCCTTTCATGTTGAAAGCATAATATTTTGTTTTGCTTTCATTTACCGTTAATCCCATCTTCTTGGCTTCCTTTTCAATACTCACGAAAGCACCACTGACATCTCACTTAGTTCATCCGATTATGTCAATGTCATAAGCGTAAGTGAGAAATTGGATGGACCTTTGAAAGATTGTGCCTCTGTGTTGAGGTGAGAGTTTTCACCATTCTTTCAAGCACGATGTTGAAGAAGTCACCTTGCCTAAAACCTTTTTTGATAACAAATGTATCGGTGAAGAATTTTGCCGACTTTGATGGAGCAGCGTAAATTCTCAATCGTTATCCTTCACAAATGGACGAGTTTGGGAGGGATGCCAGAATTAGACATTGTTCTATAGCATATGTATGTATATAGATCGTCCCTTATAGATGCTTTCATGGACTGCTTTGAAATCGGTGAAATGGTGGTGGGTATCGATTTGATCATCATAATCGTGTCCTGTAACCCCGGCTGGGGCATAGGGCGTCAACAAAACGTCTCCATCCTTCGCGGTCTGCCGCAAGGTATTTTAGCTGTGGCCACGTCTTTCTATGGGATATTGCTTCCGCTAAGACAGTTGATTTCCACGTTGTTCGATCGATTTGATGCTAGTGGGTATTTTCCAAGATCTGTCGCAGTCCGAATGTTTGGTCAAAGTTGGACTTTCTTTGCCTAATGTCACACTGATAAGGACCTATGAGGTTGTTGGAGAATGGCTTCAGGTGTTCACAGAGTACGGCAGAGAAGATCTTATATGTAATGCATGATACAACTAAACAGATAACGCCTTCCTGCTTTTTTTTTGTTTCGTTCTGTGCATTACGTCATCGACGCACAAATTTCCCTAATATTTTCGTTCATTTTATAATAAAAATGTGTGTTCAGAAGCCTAAAAACAAGTGCATTCATAGAATAGGATCTTTCATCATCATCGTGTCCTGTAACCCCGGCTGGGGCATAGGGCGTCAACAAAACGTCTCCATCCTTCACGGTCTGCTGCAAGGTACTTTAGCTGTGGCCACGTCTTTCTCTGGGATTCTGCTTCCGCTAAGACAGTTGATTTCCATGTTGTTCTTGGTCTTCCAACCCGCCGTGCACCCTGAGGATTCCATTCAAAGGACTGCTTTGCAATTTCATTGTTTGGTTTCCTCAGTGTGTGACCAATCCAACGCCATTTACGCTTTCTTATGTCGACGTCCAGCCGCTCTTGACTTGTCCTGCGCCACAATTCCTCATTTGATATTATTTGTGGCCAGCGAATCTTTAAGATGTGGCGAAGACAGCGATTCACAAAAGCCTGCAATTTCTTCGAAATGATAGACGTGACTTTCCAGGTTTCACAAGCATATAACAGCACGGATTTGACATTGGATTCGAAGAATCTCAACTTAGTGCGTAAGGAGATTTGACTTGATTTCCAGATTGGGGACAGAGTACCGAAGGCAGCACGAGCTTTATTTATTCTACTTTTAACGTCCAGATCCGTACCACCGTTTGCAGAGACAATACTGCCAAGGTAGTTGAACTGTTCCACTACTTCAACTGGCGTCCCCTGTAGAATAATACGCTGCTGTGTGGAGCGGCCTGTGAGCATTATTTTTGTCTTTTTGCTGTTTATTCTTAGACCACTCGACTCTCCCTTCACTTGCAGTGTTTGGCACATCCCGTTCAGCCCACTGATGTTATTTGCCAGTAGACATATGTCATCGGCATAGTCTAAATGACTGAGCCTTTCGAACGGTCTCCATTGAATGCCCTGTCGCTCTGCTGTACCTACACTGGCCGTCAATACGTCGTCCATCGCCAGCAGGAAGAGAATTGGCGATAGAACATCCCCTTGTCTCACACCCTGTTGCACTACAAAGGAGTCGGATAGCTGCCCATTATGCAAAACAAAACACCTTGCGTTGTTGTAGGACTCTTTAATAATGGCAACTATTTTTGGTGGAATTCCTCTACCAAGCAACGATCTCCATATACATTCTCGGTTAACTCGATCAAAGGCTTTCTCAAAATCCACGAACATGAGGTAAAGCGGTGATTGAAATTCCATCGACTGCTCGAGGACGATACGCAGGGTGTTGATATGGTCGACACACGATCGACCACTGCGGAAGCCAGCTTGATGCCTCTTGAGTGTAGACTCGATTCTCTCCTTTATTCGCTCGAGAATGATGGTTGCCATTAGTTTTGGGAAAACGGACAAAACGGTGATACCACGCCAATTGTTGCAATTCTTTAAGTCACCTTTCTTTGGCAACTTAACAATCACACCATCCTTCCAATCCCTGGGATAGCTTTCGTTTTCCCAAATGTTTTTTATCAACGGATGTAAAATACTAGCCGCTGTTACGGGATCGGCTTTCAGGAATTCAGCTGGTATTCCGTCCAGTCCAGCTGCCTTGTTGTTTTTGAGGAGATTTATTGATGTCTGGATTTCCGATTCTGACGGGGGTTCGATGTCAATACCCCTATAGGACCTGCGCATCTCGTTTAGTTGGGACACTTCAGCACTCTGCTCAACTGAATCCTCATTTAGCAGGGCACAAAAATGGTCCTTCCATCTACGAAGCTGATCCTCAATTGATACCAAAAGTGTGCCATCCACATCCATTACAGGATGATTGGTGTTGCTTTTTTTCCCTATAACATCTTTGGCTATTTGGTACAATTCCCGGATATCTCCTCTTCTGGCAGCGATTTCCGCATTATCTGCGAGTCCATCTACCTTCACCCTCTTGTCACGTCTCACACAGCGATAGACCATCTTATGTGCAATGCGGTACTCTCTTCGCAAGTCAGCCTTTCGTTGAACATCTGCTTCAGCATTTATTTGGATTTTCAACGATTTGCGAAGTTCGATCTTATCCCAGGTGTCTTGGGATATCCAAGAGTCTCTACGTCTCGTTCGCTTGGGTACAGTTTCGGATCCAGCCTCCATAAAAACACTTTTAATTTCACCCCACATCTCATCAATTGTTGAATTCTGGATTCTGTTTAATGACGAGGCTCTGTCGTTAAGGGTGGTGACATAGTTTCGACATATGTTGGGGTCATTTAAAGCATTCGTAATGAATTTTGAGCTCCTTGCTGCATCCTGCGCTGGTTTTTGTACGGCAGCGGTTCGTAGTTTGAGACTCATCAGAACCAAATGGTGGTCGCTTCCCACATCGGCATTTTTATACTCCGGACATCACACATAGACTTCCTCCATCGCTGCTGAATCATGATATGATCAATTTGGTTTTCGGTTTGACCATCCGGATGCACCCAGGTAATTTTGTTGCACGTCTTATGCTTAAATACAGTCCCACCTATCACAAGACGATTCGCGTTACAAAATTCGACAAGCAAGTCACCATTTTCATTCCGTGACCCCAAGCCATTTCTTCCCATCACGCGTTCCAGTCCGTAATTGTCTGAACCGACTTGGGCATTGAGGTCTCCCATAACGACTATGATGTCGGCTCTCGGAACACTACTGTAAACCGAGTTAAGATGAGTGTAGAACGCGGTTTTGTCTTCCTCGGTCGCTTCATTTGTGGGGGCGTAGCACTGAATAATTGTGACGTTACGAATTTTTGAACGAAACCTTGCTGTCATTAATCTCGCAGAAATGGGCGCCCAGGAGATCAAACTACGCCTCGCTTCTTCGTTCAACATAATTCCGACACCATGCAGTCTTTGGCCACCCACTCTTTCATCTTCCCCGGAATACAGCATTCTCGTCTGTCCAGTGTCTGATCTGTATTCAGCTCTTCCTCTCCACTTAGTTTCGCTTATGCCCAGGATACTGATGTTTAGACGAAGCATTTCACGCTCAACCTGCTCGTATCTACCATCGCAGTACAAGGATCGAACGTTCCATGCTCCGATTTTCGTACGTATGCGGTAGCCAAAAGTAACATTTGCGCTTCTTGAAAGACTTCTTCTATTTGTCAACGATTCACTTATTATTATGGCGTCTTGATTGACGCTCGTACATGAAAGATGCCGCACCCCCAAATCCGATGTGCGGTTTACTGCAACCGAAGCTACAGAAGGATTTTCTATAAAAAGATTACCTCTTGGGGACTCATTTCCATTTGTTGTCATAATTCATGTATTTGCTTATATCCTTCCACCATGGTGTTTTCCGAGATATGATTAATAACATACATAAGCTCAGATTTGACAGGCACACCCGCCCTTTGTATGGTCAAACACATAACTGCTCGAGGCCGCCCACTATGGGAAAACAGACGCCTTTTGTAGCCGCCCAATATGGGTTACAGACGCTACCTGCTGCTGCCGTTGGCCTTTTACCAAAAAAGCTCCTCCGCCACCAGACTATCATGCCGTTGACCGCTACCTGCAGTTCATCCGTCTTAAGGGGGCTTTTAACCATCCCAAGGACAAGTTTGTGCCCTGACCAGCAACGCTGGGTTGTCTGCTTATCCCGGCATCCATTCGGTCCCCCTGCACGTTAGCGTTACCCGCCCTCTACCACGCGGAGGTGTGCATAGGGATTTTCCTATCATTGAGCCTAGGGCCATATGGCGTCCTAGCACTCTCAAGTACTTTTAGAGAATAGGATCTTTACTGTAGCTGAATTTGTATAATTTTTTCTTATAAACTAGATTGCACAATTTACAGAGATATGGCTATTGACTACCTTACTACTGAAAAAGCTTATAACATTTTTATTTAAAATAATATCACAGATTTAAAACGATTTTTTTGAAGGAAAAGCTACTACAAAAAACCTTCATTTAATTAAGAAAACAATTTTTCCATTAGGAGAGAGAAGTGGGGCCGAGATTTTACAAGTAAAGATGTTGTTTACATTTTTATTTAAATTAAACAATAACAAATAAATAGGTACATATATATTTACATATAGGTATATAATTTTTATATCACAGAAATAAATAAGTAAATAAATAATAAAATAGGTGAATAAATAAATATATAAATAAATAATAAATAAATAAATAAATAGATAAATTAATAAATAAATAAATAAATAAATAAATAAATAAATTAAGAAATAAATAGATGGATAAATAAATAAATAAATAAGTAAATGAATAAATAAATAAATAAAAATAACAACAAAAACAAATAAATAAATAAATTAATTAATAAATAGATAAATAAGAGAACAAACACAAATAAACAAAACATTTTTTCAATTTTATCACAGTACGTATGCATAGAATAAATAACAAATGATATTTCATATTGAGCTATTAAATTTTAGTAATAAAATAGTTGTTTTATTAATCTTGGAAAAAAAATGTGTGTGCGTCGATGACGTCATTCTATGTACATGATGCGCAAAGCGCCATCTTTATTAGTTGTATCATGTATGTAATGTCAAGGAGACTGATGCCTCTGTCCAAAGGATCGTCTTTTTTGAGTTATCACGCAAACAATGCTGACGTTCCATCGTGCACGTTTTTCTCCGAACATATTTTGCAGATGAGCTGGTGCATACTCCTAATCAATTGACCACCAGCCACTTTTAACAACTCGGTCGCAAAGCCATCAGTGCCTGTAGCTTATCCTTATACTTTTCTTTGAGATCGGCTGAACGGAATTCTTGGCTTACGCTGCATCATCTCAGTTATACGGTGAATTCTGCATAGCAGCGGAATTCGATTCGTTATCGCCCTTATACAATTTTCAGAAGTGATGATGTTTCCATATCCTTAGCACCGACTGCGATTCTACCATTATTATTTCCTGATCGTCCTTGCAGGTCTGATTTCGCCCTTTTAACCTCTTGGTATGTTCTTTTTACCTCTTGCTAAAACTTCTGAACTTAATTCCTGCTATGGCATCCCTTCATTTCCTCGATCGCGTGCTTCTCATGCACCTTTTTTTCTGTCTGGGAAGCCGGTTTTCCTATCTCCTGTTCTGCTCGAATAGAGCTTGCGAGTAGCTCTAGTTCTTCTATCAAAAAATGATAAAAAATAGGTTCCTGATAACCTGATAAGTTAAGTGTTCTGATGTGCCTTGAAAGATTTTGTATTTTAAGAAAATTCTTCTTGAAGATACCTGTTTATTAAATATGGCTGCTAAAAGATTCCATAAACTACTCAATCAAAAGAGACAAGATAAGTTCCCTTTATGCACCATCCTTGATAAAATATGTATAGTATGAGTTGCTGATATTGCTGATGGGTTAAATAAATAACCCAAACTCAACTTGTTTCCCATTAAAGGCTGTAATATGTATTTAAAAAAAAAAAAAAAATACATTTAGTCCCCTTGTAATTTTTTTCGTGTAGGTATATCAATAAAAAGGGTATAGGATGTCATTTTCCTTGCTAAATATCGTCTATTTTCAAAAATTTTCCTTGTACATCCTGTATAGCCTATACGGCCTACCCCAGTTTCAAATATTAACAATAATACACCACAAAACTCCTTACACACTTATCCAGCTGTATCAAATTTTACCAATTCTTTTTTTGTTTATAGAATACAAATACAGGCACAGTAACATACATATTATTATTGTTATATGCGAGTACACCCACCCTAATCATACAATATTAGTTGATATCCTTTTTTTCATATAAAGTTGTCATATTGCTGTTTCCATATTCGCATATATGGCATTCGCCCACATTATGCTGAGATTAGAAATATTTTAGATGAGTATTTTTGTTTGGTTATGTTAACATGTATGTACTCTTATCCTTTGTCATGTATAATGTTACTTATATAAAAAAAAAAAACGAAAACATACAAATCTATATTTTTATGCTTCTTTTTTCTTTTAAGAAACAATGACTCTGTTATGTGAAATATGAAATGATGCATAGATTTTCTTGTTATTTTGCGACAAAAATATCTACAAATAAAAGTGTTCATTGTATCATCATCGTCGTCATCATAATCATCATCATAATAGAAAAACTTGTTTCAATTTTATTCTTTTGCGTATCCTTTGATGTGGTTGTTGTACATTGTATTATTTATTTTAAAGGGGGTTTTGCATTATTTTAATGTTGACTTTGAACAGGAGTGGATTTACAAAAAGAAACTATAAGAAAAAGGCAATTTTTAGGAGGGCGACTAATATCAAATTGTTTAAAGGATACCTACCGACACACATATGAAATTCGGTACCTACCTACTTTTTTTTTTAAATAAATATGCTTTTGTTATATATATTGGATTTTAAATTATTTTATTTTCTTGTAAATAATAAGTGAAATCCTGTTCCTGTAGAGTTGGGCAAAAGGCAATATATGGAGTAGAGTTCACTTATATCGAATTCCTTACAACCAAATAATCGATTTTTTTTCTAAACAGAATCGATTTTTTTCTAAACAAAATCGATTTATTCTGTCAAAACAAATCTTGCATTTTCAGCAAGATTTCAAATCGATTTCCCTCACACTAACAAGATTTGACATTTCTCTGGAGTTGAAAGTATTTTGCGGTGGGTTAAACAAATGTTCTAAAGTGTTCGTCGGTCATTTAAGTAGATTTAAAGCAAAAAAATCATCAACACGTGTTTTTATTCATCAAAAAGTAGTGAATAGTCAGTAAGAAGTCATAAAAATATCAACTAGCTTCGATTCAAAGTGCCCAAAGTCGATTAAGGATATAAATCGCGCGCTCGCCGATGTGTTTCTCAAATGATGTGTTTTTTGGATGAATTTCGAATGTTTTTTTTACTTTAATGGCCGCGTAACTATTTTTTCCTTATTTTTGCAACTTTTCTTGGAAATAAATGTTTTTAATCTAACAAAATGACGCGAAAAACTGAATGCACTTTGGAATATTTGTAACAAATTTGTATGCGCATAGTTTGTTTACTTTTTGCCTCAAAGCTACTGTCAAATGACACACGCACAATCCCACACGAAAAATTTGATTTTTTGTGTGTTCCTTACAACCAACAAAAAAAATCGATTTGAAATGGTTGTAAGGAATTCAACATTAAACTTCTTTATTTGAACTTAATTCATTCGCTCCCCTAAAACAGAAGAAAATTATTTTTAATTTTTCTTTAACATCATAATTATAGCAAGCATGAGCACTGGAATTTGTGTTCTAGGTGTCTGAATTTAAACAAATTCCCTTGGATAAATATAACTAACAGTGTGTTCATGCTGTGAATTTCTGTATGAGTCGGTAAACATCGATCAAAATTTGCGTCTTAAGCCTGATTCACAATGCGACGAGGAAACGAGACGTGAGCGTGACGAGATCCCGTCGTTGCTGTCAAACGAATTTCAAACAATGAAAGTATATGGAGATATACACAATGAAGCGTTTCTCGTCGTCACGCCACGCCAAGAATTCGAAAAATTGAAAAAAAGACGCGACGAGACGACGATTTTATTTTTTGACAAGTTATTTACATAATGGAAGTATTTTTTTAAAGAAAAAATACGATAACTTGAAATTAAAAGATCAAGTAATTCCTAATCTGTTGTCTTTAAAGCTTTTTTGGACAATTTTTATATTTTTTTATTTTTAACAAAAGAGTTTTCGTTGTAAAGAATCTCGCCGCATTGTGAATTGGGAAACGATTTTATAACTAGAAAAAGATGACAGCGAATCACGTCACGCTCTCGTCTCGTTTTCCCGTCGCATTGTGAATCAGGCTTTAAGTGTACAACAGCGTCTAACTGATGAGCCCAACTATTGTATGTGGGCGAAACGCAATATATGGAGTAGAGCTTACTTAAATTTCTTTTTTTTGAATTTTCTACAATTGTTTGGGATATTACAGGTACAAAATTTTATTTAATCGTTGAAGCTGTTTTTGCGACAACTCAAAAACACTCAATCGCTTTTGCTCTTGTCTTATAAATCACGTACAAATGCGAGTAGATAATTTTGTTTTTCATTTGTAATGCTAAAGCCGCGTCCACATTATGTTGAATTGTGTAGATCAACATCGTTGATCAACAGTGTTGAGTAAGTGTAGTCGTGTGGATTGACAATGCCAATCAACATTTGTTGACCCGAACGCAACCCGATTCAAATGGATAGCAATCGACAAGGTTGCTCAACAAATTCCATTTTATTAAAAACATTTGTAGGGTTTTAATTTCATGGACAGAAATTATTGGTTTTGTGCGTTATTTATCAATTTTTATTAATGAAAAATGCAATATTTATTGTGAATAAGTATTTAATATTAATAATATCGTTTTAACTTTATTGTTCACAAAAAAAAAAAATTACAAAAAGTTGGGTACCGCCAGGATTCGAACTCTGAACCCTTCGATTGGATTCTGACGCATCGATTAGAAAATTCCAATCCACACAAATTGTTGCTACGAAAGTTTTTGACGTAGATACACACTAGCATGTTGATCGACAATGTTAATCAACAATGTTGATCGGCATAGTGTGGACCGTTCTTAAGATTAGAAACCAAAAACATCGTCAATAGATATAGTGTCAACGTTATCTGTGTCAACGCATGAAATATTGACTACCACACGAATGACTGCACCCGGACAATTTTGTCCAGAAGACACGTGTTATATGTGTCAACGCGATTTGTACCCATTGGTGTCAACGTATTGACACGTTAAATGTTGACGATTTGAACCAATGCAACAGTATGAACGTTGATGCAGAGTTGACAGGAGGTTAGGTTAGGTTAGGTTGAAGTGGCTGTCAGTCATGAAAACTGACACACTTAGACCATAAGTTGGCCCATTGTGATACCACAAGAATCTGGGAAGCCTTTTTCCCTACTCGATGAACCATTTGGAGCTTCTTATGAAGCGTAACAGACTACCTATGTCAACATTTACTAAATCACTAGGATCATTGAAGTAGAAATCTCCAAGATGGAGTCTTCGCCTATGAGATAGAGCAGGACAAGTGCATAGAAGATGAGGAATCGATTCCACCTCTTCCTCGTCCATACAGCTTCTGCAAAAATCGTTAGAGAATACGCCAAGACGCGTTGCGTGCTTGCCTATAAGACAGTGTCCGGTTATGACACCTATCATGGAGCTAATGTGCAATCTGCTTAGAGATATCAAACATTTAGACCGCTTAAAATCCATTACTGGCCAGATTTGTTTTGTTGCCCAGCAAGTGGTGATATTGTTCCACCTAACGTTTGTTTTCTCTAAAGTTGACAGGAGCTTAAATGAATTATTTCTTCGCGTTGACGATCACACTACATTTGCTGTAGTATTATCGAACAATATAATGCGGAATGATTAAAAAACCCTCTAAGAAAACTGAAACAGTTTTCTTAACGCTCCGGAATAAGGTAATTTTAGAGCGATTGGGTGAAATTTAGATCGAAATACTTTTCCCGTTAGAATAGAGTTGACAGATAAGTCAAGCTTGAAGGATGGCTACGATGTCGATGGTTTAAAAATTATCAAAAAAAAAAAAAAATGCAAAATTTTCGAGATTGATATGAAGGTCAACACAGGCTACGTTGACGGGGCAGAAAATTCTACTCAACGCATTGACTCAACGCAGCAGTCAACGTATGGACGTCATTTTGATGTCAGAGAGTCAACGCATTGACAATATACTTGTAGCTATATTCTTAACTAACGAAATACAAATTTTGACAAGGCAGGTTGCCTGGCACCATCAACAATTACAAAGAAAAGAATGATTCCTCAGGGTTAAGGTATTTCCATTTCCAAAACAGCTAGAGAATGTAGGTCTGTGGGTTGGCGCAAGACAAGAAAAAACGTATAATTATGGAAGAGGAGTCTATTTGTGTCAATTAACCCCATTGCCCCCCCTGTTTTCGCACCTGTTGCCATAAGATAAAGCTTGTTCAACCAATATAGGGCTGTCGTTTCACTTTTTCAGAAAGCAATACTTCGAAGAATAATAATTTTCAATTTTCTTAAACAATATTTACCCCGGTATCCGGTATGGCACTTGGTAACGTTAACCGATTTCAATAAAATTTTACATTTAATTTGTTTTAATTAACTGGATGACTTTTGAGGGGTAAGGGGGGTAATTAAAAAATAAGGGAGTTAAAAAACAGTTTCCATAGATTTCACAGAAACAAAAACATTTTTGAGAACTGTATCAAGGTATCTCTAGAGTTAAATTGTGTCAGAATGTATACAAATTTGTACTCGAGATTTTGATCAAGAAAGGCGAAAAAATGGGTCTCACAATTCTGTCTATCTGTCTCTTCTACTACAGCCTAAACGGCTTGATCGATTTTCTTAAAACTGGGTACTTAGTGGTTTTTGGTGATTTTTCCCATGCAGCTTTTTCCCTTTTTTAACTAAAAATAACGGTACTTGCCATACAATGGATCTACAGCCTAAACCATTGATGCGATTTTCTTCAAATTTTGAACTTTAGGTTTCTTTGTACCTCAAAAAAAAATCAGCGTATTACTGTAGACATGGTGTACTAAACATTTATTAACGGTACCTGACATATAAGGGTCTTTTTGATTTTCAGTTTTCTCAATAACCGCTCATCCGATTTCAATAGAAAATGTTGCACAAAAGCTTTCTTAGAATATAAGTAATACTGCGTATCGAAATTTTGGATTCTTAAAAAAAGATTCAAAATTTTTTTTTTGAAAATTCAATATTTCGAAAACAGGTTGATGAATTATTTTGAAATTTCAGTTTTAAATGTATATTAATATATACTTAAAATAAGCATACCAATTTTTTTTTGAAAAATATTAGGTACAAAAATTTTATATATAAAAAATATTTTTTTAAGAAAATGGCTCCAACGATTTTAATTTTTTTTTGTATATACATATATTCATATGTTTCCAAGTAATCAAGTGGCATTCCTTTTTTTTAGCTCTTAGTTATTTATCAGGCTGTATGTGTATATACAATTAAAAGAAGGATTTAAATGCTTTTTTATCCTTTTTCTATGATTACTTGAATATTTTTTAAGGTTTCACACAAATTGAACATAAGAGTAAGTACGTGCGATACAGTCGTGCATTTTATTTTTCAAACAGAGCCTACATGCTCTATAGCGCTTTGGTGCATCCTAATCTTATATCTTAAAATATCGTTCTAATCCGACCTTGTTTTTTATGTTAAAACTTGAAAGTACATGTAGGCATACATATACATACATATACATATAAGGAATTTTTAAAGGAAAACTTTCGTTCAACAGAAGTATCTACGAGTACCTACCTACATATGTATATTGTGTATCCATTCGCATTGTTATGTTAAAAGGTGTTGTTAGGCTTTCTTGGGGTTTCCTGCCCTAATGTCTATACTTTCACACCACACCCGTAATTATGGTTATTGAAAACAAAAAGCAGGGATAAGTTAAGGGCAGAGTTACAAAATATATCAAACCCTTGTTGATTGCACCAAATAAGCGTGTGCCATATACTTTCTACTGCCTATGCCTATACTCTTCCTCAATTGAAAATTATGTAGAAAGGGGGAACATTTTGAATATGAATACACAGAGCAGAGAGGTATGGCTACAGGTGGTGGTAGCTGTGGCACCATTGATATGCATTATAAGCTTTTATAGTTTTTGCTGCTGGCCTTCCTCCTTTGTTAGCGGAATTAGGCTTTTAAGAGTAACATGTTAATGAGAATGCACCACTCAGGTGATTGGAAACCTCTTGGGAAAAAATAGTTTCGTTTTATAGGCATATTCCACGCTAAAACAAAATATAATTGATTACTTAATAACACGAATGAATTTGTTTTAAAAGACACTCCTCTTCGACAATTCACCATACCCCAAATGTTAAAGTTTTGATTCTTTCAGAACTACAAAACGAACAAATGATTATCCTTGGTATTAAATATTTGTTTAATTTCTGTGTTCATGTTTCTTTTTGTTAGAAGTTTATTTTTATCTTAATTCTTAAGAAATATTTCAATTTTATAAATGATAAGTTGGTTAAAGCTGGAAAAAAAATAAAAAGAACTCATGAATTTCAAGAGAAATTTTTTCATCAACTCACGTTTTTGTATGTTCAAGAGCGTAAAGTGCTGTGTTTATGTCACGTTTAAAAATATTAAAGGACAAATATTTTTAAACTTGAATACTGTATTAACGTCTAGAGCAGGATCCCTGGTTTGTTGCTAGGCTGCAGTGAGGTGAATAAAGTTCTGATGGTAATACATACTTGCTTACATTGCGTGAAACAATTCACGTGCAACATTTCATCGGCATTGATCACGTGTTACTGTTTCAGTAGTTATATCTACTTTACATTTAACGTTACGTGCTTTTCATACTGATTTAAGTTTGTGTGCCTAATAGCTCCCTTCTATTGAATCACTTCAATGACTTACTCTAATATATATATTTACAGATTTTTTATTTTAGTTTCTAATTTTAATTTTAAATTTAATTTAATAGGTAATAATAAAAATTTTACTATATGGCTGTAAGACCATATATAGGTCTCTTAAATGCAACCTGAATTGCACGGCCATAGTTACAACGAGTAGGAGGATAGGAAAAACTTGGCACAGTGGATTGAGATGAAGGTGTTTATTATCTCATTAAATCCTACGATTGGCGTCCAGTTAAGATGGGAGAATATAGAAAAGAATGTTGCCTAGAATAGGGTTCAAACACACACCTCTAAGTTAGCAGTACCGGATCTAGTGATCTATCTAAACGGTGAGTCCTTAAACTTTTATTTTCTCTAAAAACATTTTGGTTTCGCGAAGGAAAACTGAAATAAAAAGTTAAACCAAAAAAAGAATTAAACTCGATTCTGGTAGGTGCTAAAACAACAATCTTAAATAGTTTTGAACTAAAAACATAGAATATATTCTGATTTTAAATGGTTGTTTTTGAAACCAAAATACCCCAATTTCCCAAAATCCTAAAGTCTCAAGTTTAAAGAATAATCAATTTAAAACTTGTGGTAAAAATAATTTATTAAACTGCACTTTAGAAATACTAAAAATAGTTTTTATTTATTTTCAATCATATTTTGGATTTGACTCTGTTAGTGACAATAATATTATTATATAGACATATTACGAGTATTTTGAGCTGTAAAATGCGGCACGGCACAGATATTTGAATGAGCTCACCATCAACGTACACCTATAGTTAAAACGATTATGCTGTCTTTATTGCAAAAGGAAGGAAAATGCATTGAATATTAATTGTTGGTGGTAAGAATTCTGATATCAATCTACACTCAGAAAATAATTCTAAGTGCTAAATTAATAAAGATTTCTTATTCAATTTATAAAATTTCGAAAATTTGCAGCGATGGAAGTATAAATTTGGAATTTCAATACCAAATTATATGGAGGTGCATATTAATTATTAAGTAAAGCCCAGGAGCACCACGCTATGTAGAGCCATCAAAAGTAAAAGTAAAGTGTGCATTCACGGACAAAAATTCAGCATTGATAAAATGACGTATGTCTGGCGGCCTGGGATTTTGGTCTATATATCTATTGTGTAGAACCACATAAGCTACAATTTTGCACCTCACATTAAAAAAAATAGAATGCACGACTGGGTCGCACGTACTTGCTTTTATGTTCAAGTGGCTGAGGGCTTAAGAACATTTTATATGAAGAAAGAGAAATTATGAGAGAAAAGTTTTGAATATTTAAGCTATCTAAAACAACTCTTTTTATAGTTTGAGACGAAAAAAAAAGAAGAATTTCACTTTAATTCTTGATTGAATATGATTGTATGGAAAAAAAAAGAACTAAAAATCGTTGGAGCGGTTTTTTACAAAAATTATTTTTTATATATATCAAACTCTTAAAATATTTTTAAGGAAAAATGTTAGTTTGCAAATTTTATGTAAGTATTTATTTATGTGCATATAAAAATAAAATTGAAAAAAATGTCAACCCATTTTGAGATTCCTATCGAATTTTCAAAAAAAAAAATTATTTGAAATTTTTTTAAAAATTCAAAAATTTCTTTTTTTTTTAAATTTTGATATACAATGAATTTTATTTGAACTGATTTGAAATTTGTATTAAATAAATTTTATCTTAATCTGTTCAGCTGATAATGATAAAATTGAAAATAATCATCTCGTTTTCGAAAAAAAATTGGATTTTTTTTTATTTTAAATCCAAAAAATATTTTTTTTGAAAATTTAGGCAGGTAATAAAAATGTTTATGTTTTTTAGATGCTCTGTATACAAAAATTGAAATCGTAAGAACCGTTAGATCTTCCGATCCGTTTTACTTCCGGATGCGCAGGCTGTCAAAATACTTTTCAATACACTTTCGATCCTCTCATATAATTACATATCCAATTTTTCTTGCGATGTAATGTATGTATGAAGGTAGGCACAGATGTATGTAGGTACATACATATGTTATGTACATACAATGTGTAGGTAAAGCAAGTTTTGAATTCTTGACAAAAAATTGGGACAATAGTCAAACACATAACATGACATAACGATGGTAGAGAACACGAAAAAAAAATGATTCCCACAATTCTGTCGGTCTATCCGCTGTACCTTGACCTACAGCCTTAGCCACTGAAGCGATTTTCTTCAAACTTTGAAGTTAAGCTTTTTTTGGCAATTTCCTAGAACGGAAATTGTTTTAATCAAAAAACATCGGTAGGTAGGTACTTGCCAATAATTTATCTCAAAAACGGCTCTAACGATTTTAATACAACAAATCGATGAATTTATTAAAACTCATGTACTTATTGATATTTATTTTTACTAGAAACTGTTGAAAACGTCACCTGCCATATAAAAGTTCTTTTGATTTTCGATTTATCATTAGCCAACCACTCAACGGATATCAATTCAAATTTTAACGCATAAACTGAACTTTGAAAAAAAATTATTTTGGATTTTTTATTTTATAAATTCAATATTTAAAAAATGATATGAAACTTAATTTTTTAATGAACATTCATATGTATTAATCTCAAAATTGGCGTACCAAATATTTTGTTAAAAACTATTACAATATAAAAACTACAAAATAAGAACTTCATTTAAAAACTTTTGTTTCCAAATATTTAGCACTAGGCTATTTTAACAGATATTTTTCATCTAAATCGATCAATAATAATTGTTGTAGATAAAATTTTAATAATCCCATTAAATTGAAATTCCTTTTAATTTGGTTTAATGATTGACACAATCAATCATAGCTTTCACCTCACTACCTCATTCAACTTGCCAAAATCGGTGATTTGAAATTGCTGAGTGACGGATCAAAATTTCAACCAGGATTGTACAACTCGCCCTTAGTCGCTTATGTAGGTTCAAACTCCAAGTTGTTAGATTTAAGACAAAAAATGCTTAAAACTTCAAGTTAGATAGTTTTTTTGCTTGCGCACACTTTTTCTCCCCAACCAATAGAAATTAAAATAAATCAATAAAATAAAAAACTTTGACCCATCGTTTTAGTAATAAAGGTTGGTATGTATATAATTGAAAATTAAGAATATATTTTTTAGTCTGAATTGTGAGAGAGAAGCAAACAACCCACAACAAAAACTATGCTTCTAGCTTGTGATCTCATTTCATTTTGTCGGATAGTCAAATTGTCAACCCAAAATTCATTATAGTATTTTTGGTTGGTCACCCAGTATCCTTCTGAACCATTTAGAATGGCACTTTACAAAAGAGGATACAAGAAAAAATTCTTCTGCTTCTGATATTTTTGATTAGAGAATGCAGAATCTAAACCAAAATGTAATTTCATTACGCTTTACCTACATATGTAAATATTTACTCATAATCAACTTGCAATACAATTATGGAAGCTCAATAGCTAAAGTTGTTAATCTCTGAATTCTGAAGTGAGTGTTAGTTATTTAAATAAACAGAAAAGATGATAATCATGTGCTCGATTGTATGATCAAGTTGTTGAACAACTTGGTCTACATAATTCTTGACGTTTTGATTAACGTGCGATAATTATCTAGACAACTATATTTTTTGTCAGTTTAACAACAATTTGGCTGGCTCATAATTGGCAATCATTAAATCTATCAATCAATGAATAATATTTGAGAACTCTCTGATGCCATTTCAATAAAATTACCTTAAATTTTTCGACAATCTATTTCAACCTTAAATTGACCTCTTGCCTTAAGAGCAGTTAAAATGATAAATTCTTAAATTAGTATTGATTTTCATCGAATTTTTTCAGCATAAATTTAACTTTATTAAAATTTGTTTTTATTACAATCTTAGCGAAAGATATGGTATTAAAATAAATAGCATTTTTTTTATTATGTAAATAAGATTCCCAAACAATATTGGCGCTAAAGATTAAATCCAGTTATATCTAATAGGTTGGTACACAAAGATGAAATTCAAGAGTATCAACGTTAGTTAACCAGTTTGATTACCTACTGATGATTACCTCACTTGCTCAGACAGAAAATTATTTTGCAAAAACAAAATCACTAATTGATTGATTTGCAATTCATAATCAAACAATAGAAATGTTAAAGAACGCGCTATGCTAATTTCCATTGATGTCATACCTATCTACTTTTTGAGATTCGATAATTCACTTTTGACGGAATTTATTTTTATGGTCGCGTAGACAAGACAATCGTTAGAAACGAAATATTTTCGTTCCATTTATGTTATGTATATTTATTAGCCGAGTTTTAAAACTATGAACCTTATAAAAACTCTAGTTTTTAAAGTCTGATGAAAAATATAATAGTTTGTGGATCTAGCTATACGTGTGCGTGTATTTATAGAATAAAAACAACCTTACGTAAGACTGCTGGGCAATTAATTCTAACGGCCTCCAGTTCCATAGTCTCTCCAGTCGGCACCACCACACCAACACCAACGCCAACACCAAGGTAACATAAATCAGAATTTAAGAAAATGAATTTTTAATTCCCATCCATGCTGAGATTGTTTTGGTTAGAAATTTCATACAGAAATTTATTATATAGCAAAGAATAAGATTCATAGAGAAGATACTTAATAGTTGTTTAGTTTTTTTTTGTTTTTGTTTTATAGCCTTACACTCAGAACTCGTAATCGTAAGGCCATGTTATTGTTAAGTACTTGTAAATGTTTTTCTTCAAATTAATCGTTTACTGGCTAGCACGTCCAGGTTTTATGATTGAAAGTTTTCTCGTGGATAGTATATTTCTGACTCTACAAAAGGGTATATAGGAGTATCTTGTTGATGTTGCATTAAAAGATATTTGCTCCGTTCTAGAAGAAAGTATGTATTTAAAAATAATCTATGTAGGTACTAGAAGATGCGGATACAATGGGAGAAAAAGATTTTAGGTCATGACATTCGTTCTTTAAATTATTGCTAAACTTAAATTGCTTTCAATAGTTTGAGATGAAAGATAGGAATCCCATCTTAATTCTTTAACAAATATTAATTTTAGCAAACAAATTTTACAATTCGTTGAAATTTTCAAAACATTTTTAAAGACAAATTATGATATGCGAATGTTAAGGGCTTGAAAAAATTAAATAAAAAAATATTAAACCAATTTTTAAAATAATACCGAGTTTTCAAATAAATACCTATTTTAATTTTTTTATTAAAAAATACTTTTTTTTTTTTTTAATTTTGATAGTTGCTTATTTGAAGTTTTTCAAAAATAATTAAAATCAAGTATTCGTGAAATCGAAAATAGGTACTCAAATGAAGTCATTAGGTACTGAAAGAAATTAATTTGTTGATTTTTTTAGGATTAACAAGTTAAAAGAAAATCGATATAGTTGATTAGACTTTTGCTCAACATAAATAGATAGCCCAACAAACAACCAGGATTGTGGGATCCACTTTTGTATCTTCTCGTTCATCGTAATTAACAAATTTGATAAAAATAAGAAGAATCAATAACTTTCCATTATTATAGCAGGTAAGTAAGATACCTCCTACCTATGCAGTGTATTTGGCGTAAAGTGTGACAGAAAGGTGGTTTATATCTTCCAGGGAGGGTTAATTTTGTAAAAAAAATAACTAAAATAGAAAGAAATTTATTGAAAAAAAAACAACGACAACACTTACAAAAATAAAGTTAATATTTTTAGAAAAAAACTATTTTCAAACTTAGTATTAATTAATTAGAGATTAAATTCAATTTTTCACAGCAAATTAAAAACTAACTAACGGCAAATTATTTAACCTTAAAACAATAAATATAAAAAGCTTTTCACGCTTTTCGAGTAATTTCAAGTTAGCAAAGCACCCAAAAAGACAGAAAACATTGAATGAAAAATTCGAAACTGTCACAACTAACTAACGGCAAATTATCCACCTACCCATTTTTAGATTCTTCAAAGTTTGTCACTCATGGAAAACAAATAACCCAAAAACACATAGAAAACATCGCACGATTTTTTCACAAGTAATTCATGGCAAATTATTAAGCACTAAAACATTAAATTTTAGAAGTTTTTAGCACTTTTCAAAAAACAAACATAGAAATCATATAACGACAAGCTTGAAATTGTCACAACTAATAAACGACAATTCTGCATCCATTTTCGATCCGCGCTCCTTTGCTAACTTAATATTAAGTAAGTGAAATACCTAAAAAAAATTTAGAAAGTATTGAACGACAGATTCGAAATTGTCACAACTTATTAACGGAAAATTATCCACCTATTCATTTTTCGATACGTAATGATCAAATAATTTTTTTTTAATCGTAGGCTGATGCCATATTGCGTACAAAAAACTCCGAAAAATAATAAAAAAAATTGTTCAAAATAACTACCTACTTTGGAAAAGAACGGCCATTTTAAATAATTTTTTTCTTATAAAAGAGGATATAAGAGGAAAATATATTGGATTGTACAAAACACTAAAACTTTGTAGTTTACTCTAAAAAATAAAATAAAATTACAACCCGACAGCACCCGGCAATATAACAAAAACACTTAACTGTAAGTAAAAACATAAACTTCCCGCCTTTTTGATGAATCAATGTTGACCCAAGAACATAGAAATTAGTCGAAGAAATCAAATAAATCAAAAGTGAAATCAAGTATGCACATGGGCGCCCGCAGGATTTTTGCTAGGGGGGGGGGGGGGGGGGGGGGGGGGGGCAGAAGTAAAATGTACCTACCTTTAAAAATTGAAATTCTAAATACATAAGTCATTGTTGCAAAAAAATTAATGGCATATAATTAACAGGCACTCGTTAGATATGTATATCAAAATTTATTTATCTAAATATATTTTTTTTAAACCTTAGACCTATACTCAAACTCAACCTTTAAACGAGTGTAAAAAACGCCGCGGTTACCTCAGCTTCTTAGTACCATCATATAATAAGCCGAAGTGAGTGCAGAGTGACGGACGTGTTCCGCTCGCTGCTCCCATAGGTCAGTTTCACTTTCAGCATACGCATGGGTTCGTGATATATTTGTTCCTCTTACTAATTTAGTTTTTGAGTTGTAGTTTAAATTTGTGAAATGAAAAATTAAATTAGTCATTCAGGGAATCGAGACGATATGATGGAGCAATAGCTAAGTGCTAAACAGTCGACGATGAAAAAAAGCGTACATTCAAATTTTAATTAAATGGCAAGTGCAAAAAGTATGATTTGCTCTGCGCCAGTGTGCCTTATATGCTATTACTTTCACGTAATTTGACTAATGTCAGAATTTTTTACAGTAAAATATTTTAAGCTTTTGTTTCAGAAATTCTAAAGAGGATGTTTTAAAGTCTAGGAAAAATGTTTCTTAAGATTTTAATTTGTTTACTTTTTTTCATTATATTGTTTAGATGATATGTTTTTAGGACAGGTGAATTGCGACCTATTGTTTTCATTGCAAATTAAAAATAATGCAAGCTCTTACTAGCCCTGTTTTTTAGTGCATTTTTATCTTCGCTTAAAAAAAAAGTTGCATGTTAAATACAACAACAATACGGAGTTACCAAATTGTTGTTGTATTTAACATTCTACTTATTTGTAAGCGAAGATAAAAATGCACTAAAAAACAGGGCTATTGTTGTTTTTCTTAAAACAATAATCGTGATCATTCTTAAAGTTCGGCAGAAAAACAAACTAAATAATCATACTTTAATTTTTATTAACATAGCTGGGTCCAGTGGACACACGACTATAGAAGTGAACATAATTTTCACTTCTGCAGTTAAGGGTTAAATAATAAGGCAAAAAGGATTGAGTACGATATGTCGACTTTTTAAATATAGACTCCGTAATATCGACTTTTAAAATCTCGACAAAAATAATTTCGACTGGTTAAAATGGTTAAAAGACCAACAGATCAAAATATAGACACAAATTTGACCGATATTTAAAATGTCGATTTTTCAAAATGTTGACAGTGATCGAGATTAATTGAATCGACACTTTAAAAGTCGACATTTTAAAAGTCGATATTTTGAAAGTTGACATTTTGATCAGATCAAAGTTTAGGGAATGATGATGATGAATGATTAACAAGCGCGCGCTTGGAAAATACGGACAAGACGATATTTTTCTCGACTTCTATCCGGGCAGTCGACTTTTTGTCAAATCGAGATTTCAAACCGTTTATATTTTAATAAGTCGGTGAAAACAAAGTCGGTGTTTCAACTTACAGAAAAGTCGATAAAAGTCGACATTATTTTTTGTCGGTCATTCGTACGTAACCCGACAAAAACTTATAAAATAGACTTACAAAATAAGAACTTGTATGAAATATTGGATTTATTCTTTTGCTCGCAAGAGAAGTTAGCCTTCTTGGTGCTTCCCTAGAAAATCTGTCCAGCACACTTTTTTCAAATGCTCTTGCGGCTTGAGTAGATAACCGATAACATAATAATTTCATGAAAGGCAGAAAAACATTTTTTTGTTGGATATTCTTCTATATCCTTTTCTTATTCTAAAAATTGAATCAGATCGTAGTCCTGGACATTAAAATAAAATGAATGTACAGAACAAAAGTAAAGGCTTGACATTCTAGGGGGGGGCAACTGCCCCATCTGACCCCCCCTGCGGGCGCCCATGAGTATGCACCATATGCTCTCTAACAGTCATTGATAACATTTTTTACAACTCCGTTCTAAAAAAACATAAAACGCCAACTTCAAATTGGTGAAAATAAAGCGTGTTGCGAATGCAGGGGTGCCTACTAAATTGGTCTAGATTCTGACTAGCAGCCCGAACAGGTGGTGTGGTGGGGGTCAACTTTGAGATTGGTTTATGATAGTACGGTTAATCAGCTACAAGGGAAACCAAATTGGGGGGCATTCACAATAGTTTGTTTTTTTCAATTTTGTCCGGGTTTTGAGGTAAAATGCTCCTTAGTTCGGTGGATAAATTAATCAGCCACTTACAGTTTTAGAACAACATACAACTAATTTTTTTGTCGTTTTAATTTAAAATTTCACTGATTTTCAAGATTTAAATTCAGTATGAGCAGCAACGAATCGATTTAAGGCGAAATTCAAAATATAACCGACGGAAACTCATAGCGGTTAGGTATTCAGAATGTGTAATCCTCCAAAGACGACATTGAAACCATAGGATTTTAGCCTACAAACACTATTCAAATATAAAAAAGAGACCACACGTAGTTGTTCCTAAATATACAGATAAATTATGCCACCACCCTCCTCAGTATAAGTTCGAAAACCACTCGCTGCTCTCACTGCTTCATGGTTTAAAATTTTTGAATATTGGTCGAGTGACTCATTCCTATTTTTGTGTAGGATATTTATGTATATGTAAATGAAATTTTCTTTTAAAATTCAAATAAAATTGTGTTCAGTCAACCATCTATGTTTTTGAAACTATGTTTTTTTTCCAAGAACTTCAAACTAATATTTTCCTCATCTTCTGGATAAAGGGCTATAATAGCCACTTTAACCGGCGGCGGCGGCGCGGCGCAACGGATAAGGTATCCGAGACTTCATCTGTCGGATATCACTATCCGAGACTTTTGAAAACAAAAGTTGAAATTTATCTTGCAAATATGTTACGGATAGAAAATCCAAGACTTTATCTACCAGTCTTGAAACTGGTCCTTAGCCTTTCGAGATCTTGGTTTTCTAGAAACCGGTGAAAGAAAAGAAAAGAAAAATGTTTTTTCAAAATAGCTTTTTATGGCCTTTAGTCCTACAATTTGGCGTTTCGTTCGGCTTACTCACTTGAACTCATCAGTGACATAGTGAGGGCTTTGTCAGACGCAATTTGTATTAAGTTCAGTTCAACTTACATGAATTTTTCAACGAAAATCCACTGTAAACTATATCCAACAAGATTAGAATTCCTAATCATTAAGCTGGAAGTTTTTTTTGCCCTGGGCCAGGCATAGTTTCTATATAAGAAGGTTTTATAATACAAATTCTATATACTACTGAAATAAATCAGCCAAGTAGAAGACTTAGCATTAAAGATTGGACTTGTTGAATTATTGATTCAAAATAGCTTTTTATGGCCTTTAGTCCTACAAATTGGCGTTTCGTTCGGCTTACTCACTTGAACTCATCAGTGACATAGTGAGGGCTTTGTCAGACGCAATTTGTATTAAGTTCAGTTCAACTTACATGAATTTTTTAACGAAAATCCACTGTAAACTATATCCAACAAGATTAGAATTCCTAATCATTAAGCTGGAAGTTTTTTTGCCCTGGGCCAGGCATAGTTTCTATATAAGAAGGTTTTATAATACAAATTCTATATACTACTGAAATAAATCAGCCAAGTAGAAGACTTAGCATTAAAGATTGGACTTGTTGAATTATTGATTCAAAATAGCTTTTTATGGCCTTTAGTCCTACAAATTGGCGTTTCGTTCGGCTTACTCACTTCAACTCATCAGTGACATAGTGAGGGCTTTGTCAGACGCAATTTGTATTAAGTTCAGTTCAACTTACATGAATTTTTCAACGAAAATCCACTGTAAACTATATCCAACAAGATTAGAATTCCTAATCATTAAGCTGGAAGTTTTTTTTTTTTTTTTTTTTGCCCTGGGCCAGGCATAGTTTCTATATAAGAAGGTTTTATAATACAAATTCTATATACTACTGAAATAAATCAGCCAAGTAGAAGACTTAGCATTAAAGATTGGACTTGTTGAATTATTGATTCAAAATAGCTTTTTATGGCCTTTAGTCCTACAAATTGGCGTTTCGTTCGGCTTACTCACTTGAACTCATCAGTGACATAGTGAGGGCTTTGTCAGACGCAATTTGTATTAAGTTCAGTTCAACTTACATGAATTTTTCAACGAAAATCCACTGTAAACTATATCCAACAAGATTAGAATTCCTAATCATTAAGCTGGAAGTTTTTTTTGCCCTGGGCCAGGCATAGTTTCTATATAAGAAGGTTTTATAATACAAATTCTATATACTACTGAAATAAATCAGCCAAGTAGAAGACTTAGCATTAAAGATTGGACTTGTTGAATTATTGATTCAAAATAGCTTTTTATGGCCTTTAGTCCTACAAATTGGCGTTTCGTTCGGCTTACTCACTTGAACTCATCAGTGACATAGTGAGGGCTTTGTCAGACGCAATTTGTATTAAGTTCAGTTCAACTTACATGAATTTTTCAACGAAAATCCACTGTAAACTATATCCAACAAGATTAGAATTCCTAATCATTAAGCTGGAAGTTTTTTTGCCCTGGGCCAGGCATAGTTTCTATATAAGAAGGTTTTATAATACAAATTCTATATACTACTGAAATAAATCAGCCAAGTAGAAGACTTAGCATTAAAGATTGGACTTGTTGAATTATTGATTCAAAATAGCTTTTTATGGCCTTTAGTCCTACAAATTGGCGTTTCGTTCGGCTTACTCACTTGAACTCATCAGTGACATAGTGAGGGCTTTGTCAGACGCAATTTGTATTAAGTTCAGTTCAACTTACATGAATTTTTCAACGAAAATCCACTGTAAACTATATCCAACAAGATTAGAATTCCTAATCATTAAGCTGGAAGTTTTTTTTGCCCTGGGCCAGGCATAGTTTCTATATAAGAAGGTTTTATAATACAAATTCTATATACTACTGAAATAAATCAGCCAAGTAGAAGACTTAGCATTAAAGATTGGACTTGTTGAATTATTGATTCAAAATAGCTTTTTATGGCCTTTAGTCCTACAAATTGGCGTTTCGTTCGGCTTACTCACTTGAACTCATCAGTGACATAGTGAGGGCTTTGTCAGACGCAATTTGTATTAAGTTCAGTTCAACTTACATGAATTTTTCAACGAAAATCCACTGTAAACTATATCCAACAAGATTAGAATTCCTAATCATTAAGCTGGAAGTTTTTTTTGCCCTGGGCCAGGCATAGTTTCTATATAAGAAGGTTTTATAATACAAATTCTATATACTACTGAAGGCCATAAAAAGCTATTTTGAATCAATAATTCAACAAGTCCAATCTTTAATGCTAAGTCTTCTACTTGGCTGATTTATTTCAGTAGTATATAGAATTTGTATTATAAAACCTCCTTATATAGAAACTATGCCTGGCCCAGGGCAAAAAAAACTTCCAGCTTAATGATTAGGAATTCTAATCTTGTTGGATATAGTTTACAGTGGATTTTCGTTGAAAAATTCATGTAAGTTGAACTGAACTTAATACAAATTGCGTCTGACAAAGCCCTCACTATGTCACTGATGAGTTCAAGTGAGTAAGCCGAACGAAACGCCAATTTGTAGGACTAAAGGCCATAAAAAGCTATTTTGAATCAATAATTCAACAAGTCCAATCTTTAATGCTAAGGTTCTACTTGGCTGATTTATTTCAGTAGTATATAGAATTTGTATTATAAAACCTTCTTATATAGAAACTATGCCTGGCCCAGGGCAAAAAAAACTTCCAGCTTAATGATTAGGAATTCTAATCTTGTTGGATATAGTTTACAGTGGATTTTCGTTGAAAAATTCATGTAAGTTGAACTGAACTTAATACAAATTGCGTCTGACAAAGCCCTCACTATGTCACTGATGAGTTCAAGTGAGTAAGCCGAACGAAACGCCAATTTGTAGGACTAAAGGCCATAAAAAGCTATTTTGAATCAATAATTCAACAAGTCCAATCTTTAATGCTAAGTCTTCTACTTGGCTGATTTATTTCAGTAGTATATAGAATTTGTATTATAAAACCTTCTTATATAGAAACTATGCCTGGCCCAGGGCAAAAAAAACTTCCAGCTTAATGATTAGGAATTCTAATCTTGTTGGATATAGTTTACAGTGGATTTTCGTTGAAAAATTCATGTAAGTTGAACTGAACTTAATACAAATTGCGTCTGACAAAGCCCTCACTATGTCACTGATGAGTTCAAGTGAGTAAGCCGAACGAAACGCCAATTTGTAGGACTAAAGGCCATAAAAAGCTATTTTGAATCAATAATTCAACAAGTCCAATCTTTAATGCTAAGTCTTCTACTTGGCTGATTTATTTCAGTAGTATATAGAATTTGTATTATAAAACCTTCTTATATAGAAACTATGCCTGGCCCAGGGCAAAAAAACTTCCAGCTTAATGATTAGGAATTCTAATCTTGTTGGATATAGTCTACAGTGGATTTTCGTTGAAAAATTCATGTAAGTTGAACTGAACTTAATACAAATTGCGTCTGACAAAGCCCTCACTATGTCACTGATGAGTTCAAGTGAGTAAGCCGAACGAAACGCCAATTTGTAGGACTAAAGGCCATAAAAAGCTATTTTGAATCAATAATTCAACAAGTCCAATCTTTAATGCTAAGTCTTCTACTTGGCTGATTTATTTCAGTAGTATATAGAATTTGTATTATAAAACCTTCTTATATAGAAACTATGCCTGGCCCAGGGCAAAAAAAACTTCCAGCTTAATGATTAGGAATTCTAATCTTGTTGGATATAGTTTACAGTGGATTTTCGTTGAAAAATTCATGTAAGTTGAACTGAACTTAATACAAATTGCGTCTGACAAAGCCCTCACTATGTCACTGATGAGTTCAAGTGAGTAAGCCGAACGAAACGCCAATTTGTAGGACTAAAGGCCATAAAAAGCTATTTTGAATCAATAATTCAACAAGTCCAATCTTTAATGCTAAGTCTTCTACTTGGCTGATTTATTTCAGTAGTATATAGAATTTGTATTATAAAACCTTCTTATATAGAAACTATGCCTGGCCCAGGGCAAAAAAACTTCCAGCTTAATGATTAGGAATTCTAATCTTGTTGGATATAGTTTACAGTGGATTTTCGTTGAAAAATTCATGTAAGTTGAACTGAACTTAATACAAATTGCGTCTGACAAAGCCCTCACTATGTCACTGATGAGTTCAAGTGAGTAAGCCGAACGAAACGCCAATTTGTAGGACTAAAGGCCATAAAAAGCTATTTTGAACCAATAATTCAACAAGTCCAATCTTTAATGCTAAGTCTTCTACTTGGCTGATTTATTTCAGTAGTATATAGAATTTGTATTATAAAACCTTCTTATATGAAAAATGTTTTTTTTTTTACAAATAAATTTGTATTCATCTTCTCAAATTTAAAAATGTGGAGTTATCTGATTTTTGCACCGTATGCTCCCATTTCAAAGAAAAAATCGTTAACGAACAAATGAGTTTTACGTTGACTATTAAAATTATTTCATAGAATCGGCATCGACAACTTGCTTATCATCATATCATCAAACCATCAAATCCCAATATCGGCTGAATTTGAATGAAAATAGTTGAATGAAATTTGTCGATATAGTTTCGTAGTTATTTGGATCAGTATACTTCGTCACACATTATTTTGTTAAATTTGTAACACTTTCAAACTTTTGGACAGGTTATAACAGTTTTGTTCGTTATTTACCTAATGTTCATACAAAAACTTGTAGCTTTCACATTAAGTACTTAAAAAATAATAAAACAAATATAATATTTTACACCAAATCAACGTCACATCACCTATAAGGAAACTAAAATGCATCCGATAAAAATTATAAAATTATTATTACATCAAAGTCGTTTTCGACATTCTTACAGCAAAGTTGAAAATGTCTTTTTTTAATCAAAATAAAAAAAAAAACAAGTCAATTTTTGGAACATATTTTTGAACTTTTTCTTCAATTTCGCTTAACTTTGTCATTATAATAAGAATGAATTAATAATGCCTTTAAGTCGTTAGCCTTATAGAATTAGGGTTCGTGTCATTCAGAGCTACTTTTTCTTCTCAGTCAAAAATGCAATAAATTTCTTTGAAAATATTTGACTTTAATTCCTATATTGTTCACTCATTTTCGAAATGATTCATTGTTGTGTTCTTTTTTTTTTTTGTTTTAATTGCCAATTTATAAATTATCAACTGTATAGCAGATACGATCCTTGTCACCAATATGTTTTTTTGTTTTAAAGTCACTAACAGAAAAAAACTTTAACACGAAACTTGGGATTTTACACATTCTATTTAAAGTTTAACATTGACCTTATGTCTATTAATTAACTTAAAAAACAAAATTGTTTCTGTTTTCAAAAGTGACTCATTCAGTATGCGTAGGCATTAAACTGTAACAGATGCATCTATCGAATGTTTTGGGTTCTAAAAATATTGCAGTAACAATCCTTGAATGCATACGAAGTGCTACTAGCTTTCGATCGGTGGTTCGAAGTGGAAATTTGAATTCGTCGCACAACATCAAATAAATGTTTTTTAACAAATGTTTCTATGTTCTGCTTTCATATTGTTGTTTAAGAAAAATATTGTTAAATGTAAAATACTTGAATATATAATATAACACTTGAGCCACTTAGACCCATCTTCCTTTTTACATGCCAGATCATCCTTGCTTCGGGATATACTCACAAAATTTGGTGTATAAGTAGGTTACCGCGAGGTTAACTCGAAAAATTATTTAAAAAAAATTTTAGCTAATTGTTTTCCGTTAACTCGGCCCCAAAAACGAATAAAGTTATATACGCAAAAATACATGTAAAATATTCAATAAAATTTTAAATTTTCATAATTTTGCTAATAATTCATTGAAAAAATTAATTTTAGGGCAGTTTTTTCATAACTCATAAGCTTAAGGAAAATTAAACTTTTTTCTCTTTTCGGCTATGGTTCTAAAATTGAGGAAATATTCGATTTGGATTTTTATGAGTTTCGTACCAGATCTTAGATGTAGTCATAAAAGACTACATTTGTCCAAACATTTAAAATTTTCAATTCATTACTACAATTAGAATAGAATATAGAATCTTTATTGTAGCTGAAATTGTATATTTTTTTCTTATAAACTAGATTGCACAGTTTACAGAGATATGGCTATTTACTACCTTACTACTGAAAAAGCTTAAAACATTTTTATTTAAAATAATATCACAGATTTAAAACGATTTTGTTGAAGGAAAAGCTATTACAAAAAACCTTCATTTAATTAAGAAAACAATTTTTCCATAAGGAGAAGTGGGGTTGAGATATTACAAGTAAAGATGTTGTTTACATTTTTATTTAAATAAAACAATAAAAAATAAATAGATACATATATATATTTGCATATTTATTTTTGTATACCACAGAAATAAGTTAATAAATAAATAATAAAATAGATAAATAAATAAATAAATAACAAAAAAAATAAATAAATAGATAGATATATAAATTAATAAATAAATAAATAAATAAATAAGTAAATTAATAAATAAAAATAAAAATAAAAATAAAAACAAAAACAAATAAATAAATGAATAAATTAATGAATAAATAAGTACAAATAAATAAAACATTTTTTCAATTTTATGTATAGAAACAAATAAATAAATGATTAAATAAATGAATAAACAGATAAAGAATATTGAAAAATTAACAAACATATGGAATAGAAAAAAAAATTAATAAATAAGAAAATAAAATTTACAACACCTTAATTTGCTAGGTTTGAAATAAGATAATTGTCAGAAGAGCTCCATGAAAGGTTATAACGTTCATATAATTTAGAAATTCGTATTCTTATAACATATTCGATGTTTGCTTATTTTATTGAATTCGCCATTAACTCATTATTTTTCAAAAGTGGACTTATTCCTTTTTTTCAAATTTATACATATATTAAACTTTGCATACCATACCTATGCGGATCTTAATTCCAGATGATTTCAAACCATCGCTGAAAATAAAATAACGAGTCTAGATTGTTACTTTCTATAATTAAATAAAAAATGTATGACGGAACAACAGACATTCCAATATTATGGTTTCGATTTCGATTTACTTTTAAATTAATTTTCCTTGGATTAAATAGAGCGAAAGGTAATGCCTTATCCTGCAGGGTATCAATTACATTTGATGTGGGGATACACCAATCTATAGCTATTCCTAAACAGACTTAGGTTTCATAAAACAACATCAAATCACATAATTTTTCAAGTCAAAGAAAGTGAGTGCATTGGTATATAGAGAGGTATAAATAAGTATTGATTTAATACTTAAACATTTGATACTTTTTCTTCTTAAGCTTAAATTGTTTCCAAACACTGTTGGTTGCCGCCACCGCACACTTTACAAATCTTTCTTCACAAATGAAGACACTAAACAGAAAAGAAATAGAACACACATTTTCTAGTCTTAGGCATTTTTGTTATAGACTCTTCGACGATACCTATGTGCAATTCTTGATAAACCAATATATAAAAGAGCAGCCTGATGTGAAAACCAATATGAGAGCTTACATAAAGCATGCGAGCCTAGAGTAGAGTAGGTATGAAGACATAGTCACTGTCAAATGAATTATTTTTTCTTGTTTCATATATCGCCTTGCAAACTCGCACCTTCGTGCCCCAACCTCAAACCAACCCTCTGCCAAATCTGAATAGGAGGGACGCAAAGGCAAACTTGCACAATAAGAAACCACAAAAGTTTTCCTCACCACATAGTTAATTTGTTTAGAAATATTCTCAATGTTAGCAATATCACCTCCGCTCCCCACTTGGCAGCTCTTTAAACTGTCAATGAAATTATGGCTCCAAGCCCTCAAGTATAGCAATAGCACGCGTCACGGCAGTTTTCAATTCAATTATGATTGGGGGCAATATATGTTTTGTTTAAGTGGATTTGATGTTTGTGAGGAACAAAAAAAAAATAATAATTGTATTTTGATTTAGGAACTTCAACAAAATGGTTTCCTTTGTTTTTTATTGTTTGTATGCATCTATTTCCGGGTTAGTTTTCTAAGTTTTTTTTGGTCAGAGAACTTAAAGTGCAGGTACATACCTTCCTTTAATAAAGTGATAAGAATCTTGTGTTTAGATAAACAAGATATATGCAGTAGCAGTTGGAATTATTTTATTTTGAAAATTTTACGATGTACCTAACATAACATTCCGTACACAAAGTATATATTTTTTTAAAAACTATTAACAATAAAAACTTGATTTAAAAAATATATTAGAGACTGGATTCATGGCTTTAAAAAAAAGCTATAGCATGCCATTGTAAGTGGTCCCGTTGTTTTAAATATTTTTTTTTCTATTTTGGGTCAAATTTTTAGAAAATTACCCCTCCCGCCTGAACGGGGGGAAATAGACCCCTCCTCCCATACGATTTGTTTTTCGTCTGAATCTAATCTATAAGTTCTGACTTTTCTTGTGCGTGTTATAAGAATCACCCTAACTCCATTATTTGTACCTTCAAGTGAAAAAAGGGAGACCAGGGGGGTGGAATAAAAATCTGAAAAAATAAGGGAAATTGTTTTTCTATGTTTTGAATCGAATGAGGGCTATCCAAGACAATGTCCAATTTAAGGACCACCCTAATGTACATGTTGGTTTGTTGGATGTTTTTTTTTTTATCCCACAAACGAGTTACATACTGACTCCGGAGCCTAAATATACTTAATACACAAATGGTATATGGTTGTACAAGTTCAATGAGTATGGGAAAGGGTGGAGATTGAATTGTGTATTTTTTAAGGCTCTGATGGGATCTTGATGGCACCTCATATCAAAGGGCACGGTAGTGCCCAGCCAAGTTCGCGGCACTACACCCTTTTTACAGGCACAAACTCAGGCGATTTTCAACCCCCCTCTAACTTCAGTACCAATAAAGTCAGAAACTTCAAATTCGCAGTAGCTATTTGCTGAGCTGATCAAACACAGGTGGCTCACCAAATTTCAACTGTTTAGCATTAGTAATTCTCGAGATATAAGACTTCAAAAATCGCAAAAACCGTAACTGACTGACTCACTGACTGATTGACTCACTGACAGATCATCAAAATTATGGAGCACTTCCTGACATCGTAGAAACTTGAAATTTCGCACATTGGTAGGCCTTAGAGTGCATACAAAGGAAAAAATCGAAAATCTGCAATTTTCAATTCAGGGGCGTGGCATCCACCCACTTTCTTAAAAATTAAATTATATGGAGCACTTCCGATTGTTGTAGAACGATGAAAATTGGTAGGTCGCTAGGGCTTGAAGTACTTAGAAAGAAAAAAATTGAGAAACTGAAATTTTCCATTCAGGGGCGTGGCATCCACCCACATTCTTAAAAATTCTTATGAGCTATATTGAGCACTTCCAGTTGTTGTAGAACGATGAAAATTGGTAAATCGCTAGGGCTCAAAGTACATAGAAAGAAAAAAATTGAAATATTGGAATTTTCCATTAAGGGGGCGTGGCATACACCCACATTCTTAAAAATTCTTATAAGCTTTATTGAGCACTTCCAATTGTTTTAGAACGATTAAAATTAGTAGATCGGAAGTAATAAGAAAGAAAAAATCGAAAATTTGGAATTTTCTGTTCAGGGGCGTGGCATCCACCCACTTTCCTAAAAATTCTTATAAATTACGTGGAACACTTCCAATTGTTGTAGAAAGATGAAAATTGGTAAAGCGGTGGGGTTTGACGTGCATACAAAGATAAAAGTCAGAAATTTATAATTTTCACCTCAAAGGGCGTGGCATCTACCCACTTTTTAAAAATTGTAATCAATTATATAATGCACTTCTGATTGTTGTAGAACGATGAAAATTGGTAGAACGGTATGCTTGAAGAGCATAATAAGAGAAAAATAAAAATTGAGATTTTCCATTCAAGGGGCGTGGCATCCACCCACTTTCTCAGAGTTGCCATTATTTTTATGAAGCACTTTCGGTTGTCGTAGAATTATTAGTATTTTTAGAGCAATAGGGCTTGATTTTCACCTGGCAAAATAAAATCTTTGCGAAAAGGAGTGACATCACAACAAAAACATAAATGTTAGAAAAAGAGGCAAGTTTTTATATGTACATAAAACCTGTGAATAAAAAGTCAGCCAAAAAAAAGTAATGAGATCTAAAATATATGCCAAGTTTTAAGTTCATGAAGTTTAATATCAAATATCTGAATCAGAATAATATCGAAACAACTCCAAATTATAACAGAAATTTGTATTAAATGATGAATGATTAAAATTTGGTGGATTTACTTGGCAAGTTTTCTCTTAATTACTTACTTAATCACAAATCTAAAATGTATGAAAACTTGACCAGTAAACCCACCAAATTTTAATCTTTCATCATTTAATACAAATTTCTGTTATAATTTGGAGTTGTTTCGATATTAAACAATTTTTAATTGTTTTTGGGAAATTAAATTTCAAAGTGAAAATTTTTGAACAAATTTTGATTTTTACTTGGGATATACATGTACATATGTACGTACTACATACATGACATGTTTTGGAGTTGTAAAAAAATCGAACTCGAGATTAAGATCAAACTTGTTATTACCTACGATGATAGAAAATACGAAAAAAGTTGATCTCATAATTCTGTCTGTCCGTTGAGCTACAGCTAGAAATGGCTTGATCTTTTTTTTAACTTGGTTTTTAATTTTTTTTAGAACCAAAAATAACAGCACCATGCCATACAATTGTTTTTTTTTTATCGAAAACGGCTGCACAACTTTTCTTAAAAAAACTTCAATAAACTACTTTTAGTAAACGCTCCTTTTGGATGTGAAACGATTTTTCAAAAAGTGGTCACTAATTGGTCCTTTCAAAGAACCATTTTTTATTTTCGATTTAATTCAAAACGGTATGACTGATTTCAATAATTTTGTACACAAGTGTCTACAAGATATAAATTACATTGTTTACCAAAATTAAAATTTTGTTTTTGGATTTTTAAGACATGTTTCAAGATTTTGAATTAACTTTAATGTTAATTAAGATGATGCGTTCTTGCCTTTTTTGGCACCCCCTCTTTTGGGATGCCCTACACCAAAGCCTAGTTGGCCTAAGGCTTAATCGAAAAGGGCTAAGGGTGTTCTAAAAATAAAAAAAGAAAACAAATATATTTTCTAAATCCAATGTGTCTTAAATTTATGAGGCCTTGACCTTTGATGGTATAAAACAAAGAAACTGAATTCATGAAATAATACATAGTTACGTATAGGTAATCCATATCTGCATAGTTTCATGTACCTTCATATAGGTACCTTAATTTAAAAAAAAGGGAAAGATAACCTTTATTATACATAGCTACCTTCTGGACCTAAAAACCTATGAAATTTCTAGGAAATTACCATAATAAAAAGTATAAACGAAGTTCATAACACTTAAATTACCTTAAATGGTGAGAAAAATGATTCTTAAAAAAAATGATAATTACATAAACAAACATTATTTAAGCTCTAATCAAATTATGTTTATCTTTTTGAAGTGTTTCCGGTGGATGGCGCTTGAACCGGCAAAATATAGACAGTGTGCACTTCATTGCTCAAGCGGGTGATTTTAATGTAGATATAGATTACAAATAGTACCTATATTATTGGCTTTTGTAACAAAGTCAAGGTATAATGCACGCACATGTAGTTACACACATTTTAACTATACAAAACAACCACACATGCATGACCCGGAATTAAAAAAATATTTTGGTCTCATAATATAGGTTAGGGTTAAACTAGCAATTTTTTTTTATAAAAAATGAGGCAAAACTGCAATTTAGTATTATTTTTTGCTGAAAGGGAATTTTTAGTTTTATTTACAAAAAAAAAATTAAAATAACCTATGTATTAATAATACTTACGACTTGGTCACGCGTATTTTTGAATTGCTATGATGGTTAAAAGCTTATTAAGAGGCTAAGAGTTAAGGATGCAAGATAACGATTTATTAATATTGTAATATTTTCTCAGGTGCGTAAATAAAACTAATTCACTTTATTTAACATCTGTCGAAACATGTGCCTTTTAAACTAGCTTGACCAGCTCTGGATATTGCCCGAATGTCATGGTATCTGCTTCTATCGTAGGAAAAATTTCCCAAAATCTCCCTTTCTAAAGCTTTTATTTTGACACTTAGCATCAAAGCTTTAAAGCTCAGGAAACTTCTCCGTAGGTTGGCTTATATTAGGTATAATCCGGAAGATGGCACTTCTTTACACGAGAGTCGTTATAGTCCATTTGAGATTCACTATGAATTAGTTAATGGTATATAGTTAGAACTTATATTCCCGTGTTCGGCATGTACTTGTACAGTGTACCTGTGCACCCAACGGAAAATATTCCACCTATGCCGAGAGTGAATGGCTAAGTTAGGGAACTTAAACGAGCAAAAGAACTCATCAAATCAACATCAATCGCAGTCACAGTATAGGCTGAAAATATGTAATAGTTCATTATTCGCTTACAGTTCGGTTGAATTGATTCAGCAATTGAAGCAAAATGATTATCCACTTCATTATCTATCGTGTTTAAGAAAAGTTAAAAAAAAAAAATTTCAAAAAATTATCTTTTTGGATCATACCCATTTTTATCTCAGGGGCTACTTATACAAGCAAAACTCACACGTAAACATAGAGAATTAGTGCATCTCCATATCTAGACACGTGACTGTTTGGTATCGTTTTTGTAGGGGTAGTAGTATTGATCTAGTTATATTTCGAGATGACGATGTAGAAAACTTGGGTAATATAATCTGGTTTCGTATAGTACCTCGTGGCATGATGGTTAGTGCGTAGGACTGTCATGCCGAAGGTGTGAATTCGATTCCCAACCGTGCCATCTAAAAACAGAAATGCTTTATCCGAGGTACTGCCTCTTCCGAGGAACTACTGACAAATCCTCCAAGAGTAAGTACCTAATACTTGCCATGAAAAAGTGCTTCTCATTAGGCCGTTCGGACTCGACAAAAAACTGTTGGTCCCCTCCATTACTGCCAAAAACACGCACACAGGAATGGTTGAGAGTTGTAAGTCACTATAGGCCCTGGTTCTCCATGAGCTGTTGCGCCACCCAATTTATTTTTTATTTTTTAATATAATATGGTTACAGCAAGATGGTGCTTCGTGCTGACTGCCAGTTTTTTAGTTCAAAAATCGTGTGATCATTCGTTTTGATGATGTTGTTTATCCGGGATGGAGCTGGGATTTGGCGACGTTGGTCTTTTTTTAACGGGCTATATGAAAATTATCAACAGAAAATTCGACCATTTTACACCATTATTGGTCAAGAACCATCAAAAAGGCATTGAAAATTAATTTTGAAAGATTGCCTACTGCCAATCCAGCCGAGGCAATCAATTACAAAAAATCATAATTAATCGAAGGATTTATCCTTTTAAATATGTACATGAATAGTAGTTTAAAAAGATTGAACAACGTTTTTTGTAAAGCCATTAGATTAGATGGCCCACTAGAATCAGAAACTAGAATGAAAAATCCCATCATCTATTGATTGTAACTAGTGTTGTTGTAGATTGTGGAGGAGTAGAGCAAAACGTACACAAAAACTTAACATTTTGAATTAATAGTAGCTACCTCAGTCAAAAGTTTCCCGCGTTGCCATCTTGAGCTAATTCCTAGGATTAATTTTTGTCAGATGGGGCTGGCAATTGACAAAGACAATGCATATTTCCTACTACTTTGCAATGACTTCCATACTTTATTTCCTTTTCATTTCCGCTATGAAATGTAGAATCAGTGTCAGTGAAAATGCACCTTCCGTGAATTTCTTACAATTAGCCTGACCTAAATATATCAGAATATGATTCTTTTTCATGGTGTTAATCACACTCCCTACTTCTATTTCCATTCAGAACTCATTCCTGTTGTTGTTGTTTTTGTAAAAGAATGACGTAGCTGCCGGCCGCATATCTTATAAATAAAAGTGTATCTCCAAGTAGGTATAAAAAAAAACAAGAAAAAAAGGCGATATATGGCAACTTAGCGATGCTTGACGAAAAATAGCTTCCTTTGCGTTGTCGTGGTGCCCTCTCGTTCTATGGTTGGATTTTAAATAAAAACCAAACCAAAGCAAAGGGGAATCTTAATAATTGAAAGGCATCGCGTGGTCTGTGTCGCAATCGCAATAATGTCTTGGGATTTAAATACGAACGGCTGAATGCAATGAAAGATTAAATGGTAGGGGCACTCCATGTAAACATTAATTATATCAATGTTTTGAACGAATGCCATGCTCAAGTTCAGGCCAAAAGAACACAAAACAAAAAATGAAAATTTTCTTTGGGGGAGTTTGAAGTTGCTCTAAATGAAGTTGTATGGCTGATTTTTTTTTGTTTTTATAGGATTTTTTTTTATGCTCAACGAAATAATAAGATCTACGTGTAGGTTAATCTGAATCTACATGGAGGTATATTTTGAATTAATTAGACAAACACAGCCCCGGATCTACGATTTTTCTGAACCGGGGCAAAAACTCGATTTTGGCGCCCCTGCCGTTTTCGATTTTTCATTATAGATAAGAAAATTGACAATGCCTAAGCAAAAACTATACACAGCCAAGGTGCGAAGAACGATAAAAATATGATTCGTTCTCTCGTGAAAATTAATTTTTTTTTTGATTCGATCGCGAATCTTATTTCTGTGGTTCTTAATAAAATTCATTTTCATTCGAATCAAATCTGTAAGCATTTGAAAAATATTGTTCATTCCCGAATTTATCATGAGAGAACTATAGAAGATCCATTCACAAACCATTCAAATAAGAAAGAAAAATGTAATTTTACGAAAGGACAAAACTTCGAAAAGCCAAAGTTACGCAAGATAAAGTATCAAAGTACAGTTCCGAAAAGTTTTGAAATCCCCGGGATTTCGTTGTTCCTTGAGCGTTTTCAATGAAATTGACAGAAGTAATAGCTGAGACAGAGTTGTAACAGACAAAAATATTTTCAAAATAGGATGTTTCAAAATTATTTAGGTATCTACATTTAGCAACTTCGTTCTCCCTTGAGCGATTGCAATTAAATTTACACAGGCGATAGCGGTAACAGAATTGCTGGTTCTCTGATACGCGTAAGGGTAACTGGTGGAAAATGTTGTGTTATCCGGCATTTTGAAAAGGGTGTTGAAAAAGGTAAATGCAATTTTCTCGGGTCCTATAGAACTAAGAGTACAAATTCTCATTTTATTTCATTAAGCGTCCCAATTCTAAAGTTTTTCAGTCACATGGATTTGGCGCCCTTGTTGGCTGCCGCCCGGAGTACAGGCCCCGGTTTGCCCCCCCATAGATCCGGGGCTGGACAAACATACAATGCAAATGGTTGAAAAGAATGAATTTTGGTGCAGTGAAATAAGCACTGAAAAACAAAAGCCCCCTTGGGTCTAAATTTTTAAAATAAAGAAAAATTACAGCCATTAAATGGAAAGAGTGCAAGATCGTGGGAAATAGGTGTAGTCTTAATTATAAAGTCTATTTCACTGATTTAAGCGAATGTCAAACTCAAAATGTACATCCATATGATAAACTATAAGCATTCAACAAAAATCTGGATTAACCAAGATATAATTTAGATTGTATTTATATATTTATTTATCATCCACTCAGTTTGTGGGCAATAAACCACCCTCAAAATGAAATTGCAAGTGAAATTAAATTATATTCTTTGTTTTTTTGTTGTGTATTTGTTTATTTTTAGCAATACTTACTTACTTATTAGCACTCATAAATAATAATTTTCTGGCAAATACTCAAAGTTGAACATGGTCATTTTCTATTCTCCAGATGGTTGTGGCAATAAATTACAATTCAAATTAGTCCATCCAAACCAAACAAGAAAAATATCTATATAAAGAGAAATAAGTGCATAGTGAATTTATAATTTAATGAGATGTGCTGTTTTAGCTATTGATTGATATACGCTACACTTCTAACTAGTGATATTTTCTTGAAATAATTCTCTATTAATGTCTACAGCATAAATGTCAAACCACAATGAAATTTCACACGGAAACAGGGATCGGTGTAATACTTAAGAGCTAGCTTCTTAAATGATGCAAGAACTTAAGAAAAATGTACAAAACTTATTTATAATTATATTTCAAACAAAATATTTTTGATGAACTTAAGAGCTCTTCTGGTTTCAATCAAATGCTAAAATTGTGTGCCCTAATCTTTAAATTAAAAACCATATGGGTTTTCCTTCACTCTATCTTATACTACGTTTTCACCGAACACTAAACCGAGATTTAATAAGATTTACCTCAAGTCTTCTTTAAATCTCCAAGATTTACCACACGAATTGTTTTCGTTAATCTACAAGATTAAAAATCTAGTTAAATCACCCTAGAACAAATAGTTGAACAAATCAAACTAACCTTTTCTTATGGCGCTGAAGGATTCATTCGTGGCTGGGTTCAGATCTCCATTGTTTGACACAAAAAAAAATTCTATCTCACTTTCACTTCATTAGAAAAAATTGGGTTGGCTACGAAATCTCGCAAATCAAAATCTCGGATTCGAAATCTCGCATAACGAAATCTCGCAATTAAAAAATCTCGCTTTTCATAATCCCGCAATTACAAAATCCCGCTTTTCATAATCTCGCAATAATGAAATCCCGCAAACTAAAATCTCGCATATCAAAATCTCGCAAAATTGAATTGCATTGCAACAAATACATTTTTTTAATCAAAATCTCGCAAATTAAAATCTCGCGCGAGATTTCAATTTGCGAGATTTTGATTAAAAAAATGTATTTGTTGCAATGCAATTCAATTTTGCGACATATCCTAGCTACTGCAAAATATATAATCCAGTCTCTGATTACTTTTGGACCGAACTGTTATTATTAATTTGAACTGTTGATTTTTCAATATTATTGTTGTCAAAAGAACAAGAAAGAGAGAGAACATCCAGTTGTAAAGTGTCATGTGCAAATTGCATTAATCGTATTTGACCTTGAACTAGAAGATACTTTTAGTTCCATTATAAACGCGTAAAAGACAACCAAAATGGTTATTAGCAGTAATAAAGGATGTACAAATTTTTTGTTGACGGGTATAGTTATTAGTTGGAAAGAAAAATTATGCAAAGTGCTCTTGCGTAGGAATGCGTTTCGATTCGATGATTCGTTGCTGTGAAATTTGAAGTTGCGAGATTTTGATTTGCGAAATTTTAAATTGCGAGATTTTGGTTGAAATTTGCGAGATTTTTAGGTTCGAGATGTAAATGCGAGATTGTAAAAAGCGAGATTTTGTAATTGCGAGATTATGAAAAACAAGATTTTTAACTTGCGAGATTTCGTTATTCGAGATTTTCAAAAAAATGCGAGATTTCGTTATTCGAGATTTTGGTTTGCGGGATATCGTAGCGCTCCCGAAAAAATTAAACCCCTTTTGCTTTTGAAGAGTGCTGTCAGAGTTAATCTTCTTTTTAATCTTTTCATCTGGGGAGGCACCACATTATGGTTTCATTCATAGTCGATTTTTACCTATCATGTTTGTTAAATCATCTCCTTCCTTCTCTTTTAACCTTCCAGGGTGCCACAAGGTAGTCATCTAGTTATTTCTTTTTTTCAAATTAACAATTTTTTAGTTTGTTTTATACAGAGTGTCCCAAAGTCACCACACCGCAGACGAAAACAATGGGTACCCAGAGAAGCTTAAAGGTAATTTTCTCGTTCTCGCTATGGAGAAAATGAAAGTGCTTTTGACTTTTAACGTAGAAATTTAGTTTTGTTTGTTATTTCTAATTTTTTGATCAATATTTACCCCGTTTAAAATAACAACAAATACCCAAAAACATCTTCATTCCAGTCCCTCTAAGTCGAACTCCCTCCAAGTCGAATTTCCCTCTAACTCGAATTTGTTTCAATATATTTTTGTATTCCCCTCAATTTTCTATACAAAAACCATCCTTTAAGTCGAAATTCCCTCTAACTCGAGTATTTTCTTTCGATTTTTGGCCGATTTTTAATACCTTTAACTCGAATTTTTCTTTTGTTACGACACATGGTAGGAAGTGTCTTCTGCAAGAAGAAGAAAGAAATTCAAACATTATAAATGAGCGCCACACCCTAATGTACATGTACATTAGGGGCGTGGGAAATTTTTATTTTGTACATTCAAAATGGGTATTGTGGATCTTTTAAAGAAGTAATTTTTGTTCTGGGAAATTTGGCAAAATTGAATTTTGAGACCCCCTGGCCGTTTTTAGATTAAAACCTCAATTTGAAAAAGTGGTCTAAAAACCCAATATTATATGAGGTCACAGTAACTTATAATGATTACTCTTTGCTTTTGTTACCTGGTTGCTAAGAAAATAGCATTAAAATCTGCTTATCAAAATTTCATGTCATAACTTTTTACCTTAAAAACCCCCGAAAAATACATCGATTTTGTAGATGTTTTCAATTATTTTTACTTGCGATATAGGTTCTATAGGGCAAGTTTTGGATTCGTGCAAAAAAAGTTTCGACATAACAATCAAACATGACATTACGATGATAGAGAACACGAAAAAAGTGGGTGTCTGTCTGTACCGTACCTCAACCTACAGCCTAAACCACGGAAGCAATTTTCTTCAAATTTTGAACTTAAGGTTTTTTTTGTAACTCTTCAGAGGGGAAATTGAAATTTTTTTTTAGCTCAAAAAATAACGGTACTTGCCATACGACCGTTAAAGAAAAGCTTATTTATCTCAAAACCAACTCCAACAATTTTGATAAAAAATCGGTGTATTATTGTAGATATGATGTACCTTTAAATAAGAAAAAAAAAAAACACCAAAAACATTTATAAACGGTACCTGCCATATAACGGTTTTTTTTATTTTTGGTTTTCTAATTAACCACTCATCCGATTTCAATAAAATTTTTGCACAAAAATTTTGTTAGAATATAAGTAATTCTGCATACCAAAATTTTTGAAAAAATAAATTTTGGATTTTTAAAAAAAGATTCAAATTTTTTTTTTTGAAAATTCAATATTTCTACAACGGGTTGATGAATTGTTTTGAAATTTCAGTTTTGAATGTATATTAATATATACTCAAAATTGGCATACCAATTTTTTTTTTTTTGAAAAATGTTACAAAAATTTTATATATAAAAAATTAATTTTTAAGAAAACGGCTCCAACGATTTTAAATTTTTTTCTTGCATATATTCATATTTTTTCATGTAATCAAATGGCATACTTTTTTTTTGAGCTCTAAGTTATTTATCATATTTACAATTAAAAGAACGATTTTAATGCTTTTTATACTTTTTCTATAATTGCTTGAATATTTTTTAAAGTTCTTAAGTCCCACACAACTTGAACATAAGAGCAAGTACGTGCGATCCAGTCGTGCATTTTATTTTTTAATGGAATGCTCGAATTGGTTGAAACTTGCTTTCTTAATACTATACAACATTTTTAAATTAATGTTCGGTCAATACAAAATTTCGTCTTTCTAAACCCTTTACAAGATCCACAATACCCATTTTGAATATAAAAAGTAAAAATAAATTCCGGCACCCCTAATGTACACAATGTAGATTTGGGTTGTCTTTAAAAAAGACATGGCGGATGGACCTAAATCGGCTCTAACTGAAGAAAAAAAAAAAACTTAATTTTTGGCAGATTTTTATTTCCATCCCTGGAGGAATAAATTAATTTTTTTTTGCATACTAGGAAATTCGCGTAAAATCTGCCAAAAAATTCAGAGCATGTAGGTGTAAGTAAATAAGGAAAAAATCCTCTGGAAGGTGATAATATCTCCCCCTACTTGGACGGGAGGGCAAATTTAATAAAATAATTGTATAAAATAGTAAAAGATAAATTAAAAAAACAACGGCAACACTTGCAGTAATGTTTTGAAGCTCTTTGGAAAGCCAGCTCTCTCTTTCAAGCTCTTTTTTACGGCCTGTTTTCAAATTATTTTTATTTGGTGAACAGTAATGGCAAAAATTGTTTCAAACTCAACACTTTGAAGAAAAAAAAAGTTTTTTTTTAATTTTGAGTTTGAAACTGTTTTTCTGAAATTGTTTATTTAAAGAACTTTATTTGATTAACAAACGGCAGTAGATATTACCCCCTTCGCCTAGGATATTTTTTTGTCTACTTTCCACCTACAAGCTCTGAGTTTTTTTGGCAGATTTTACGTGAATTGCCTAGTATGCAAAAAAAAGGGAAATTTAATTTTAAACAGCGACTATAGGGGTTGAAGATACATTTTGAGAATATTTTTTCTTCAAAATGTTGAGTTTGAAACAATTTTGTTCATCATCATCAAAAAAACTTAATTTGAAAATAACCCATAAGAATGGGCTTCTGGCTCTCTGAAATTCTTTTCTTGTCTTCTTCCAATCTACATTGTTTGGTATATTTTACCAGTATACAAAAAGAAAATATGAAATGTAATTAAGCAATAGCGACCAAAGGGATGATCATACAAATCTGAACAAATTTCTTCATTTAGAGCCAATTTAGTCCTATCCAAGATGACTTTTTGTTACGACCACACTAATGTACATTAGCTGTGTTTTTTCCTTGCCCGAATGGGCTTGGACGAAAAAAACGATGTCGGGGCTAAGCAATTTACATTTTAAAAGCAACAACAACTAAGCCCCTTCGGGCTTAGCTAAGCCCAGAGAATTTTCGGGGCTTAACTTAAGCCCAGGGAAAAACTGTGCTACCGACATGAATTTCATACATGTTATCGATAGTTTGTATGGAAACTCCATTTTTTTTTCTGCAATGGCGTCGCTTAGCCCCGATGTCGTTTTTTTCATCCGATTCCCCCGGGCTGGCAAAAAAAACACACCTATTGTATGTTTGTATGTATAAACGTGCATACCATTTCAAAATGCAAAAAATTTATTTTTCGAAAAACTTTTAACAAACAAACTGATTATGATTTCGTCGTACCTATTTATAATATTAAAGAAAAATGGTAGTCAACACAAAATTAAATTGATGGTTTAGTTCTGAAAAAGTAATTCCCATTACCTTTTTTAAAGTAGAAAACTGAGTTTTTCAGCTCAAATAAAAGGAAGCAAAATGTTCAACTATTTTGTATTGTCTTGTGGTGCACAATAAACCGCTTGAGGTGTTTTCAAGAAAGTAGGTGAGTGGCTCGTAGAAATATTTATTTACCCACAATGAACATCTTTGCGGAATAAAGCAGCTATAATATTGTTCATTTCAAATGCAGCGTATATAGAAAAATTCACAATAATGTGAAATAAACTTTTTTTTTATTTAAATCCCATACTCTGTAGACCGTAAAATAAGCAGAAAATATTGTCAATGTAATAAGCTCGAGGCAGAAACCAGAAAAGAAAAAGAAAAAAAGTAAATAATATAAAAATATTAAAAAGAAAATCTGTTTCGATAAAAAGCATTTTTTTATGCAATTTGCTTGCAGACAGACTTGAAAAGGAATAACAAGTGGGTAGTGGATGTTTTATTATTGAAAAATCTTGAGAGCAAGGAAGAATAATGTTAGTTATGTATGGAGCTATTCGGTAAACTATTCGAAAATAATTTTTAAGTAGGTTTACGTTGAAGTAAGATCAATCGAATCGTAGAAACAATACTGAAAATTATTTAACAAATAGAATGAAAACAACAACAAGAAGTGACTTTTTCACAATTTTATGAATTTAAATATTATAATCGTATAGAAAAATGTCATCCCAATTAAAACACAACAGGGTTTGTTTGAAAAGGAAAAACGTTCCATATAGTTTTAGATCCCTCCATCGTTAGTGAAATAACATTCAAATTTCAAATATCAAAGATATTTGATAGGTAGGAAAACCTGGTAGTGCTTAGATAGAACGTTGCTGATGCGAAACGAAATGTTAAGTTGGTCTGCAAAAAGACAACGAATATCTATGTACATATATTAATTGCCAGTTGCACAAACTCAAAAAAATTAAAACAAATGCAAATCCGAAAAAAAACCGGCAGCTATGCAGTAATGAAAGAAACAACAAAAATAAACACGAAAAAACATAAGTGTCATTTTTTCGCACAGTAATGACATAATGCGAAAAAAGATTGATGATTTCTCCCAATAATCTGCTTAGTCTAGTCATCAAAGCTTTTTGCTTCGGAGTAAACGGCGCACAGTGGTTTTTCCCATAGGCCAAAAGTCAAAATTTCAAGGTTAAACAAACTAATTTTTTCGAATGCAATAATTATCTCAGATAACGGGACAATACAGTGGCAGTAAGGTTTCTCCTAGAAAACTAGTTTTTGGCAGTCAGTCGTGTAAAGAAGTTGAGTGGTTTTCGCAGTTTTATAAAATACGTTAATCTGAAAATACGACATTGCAGTTTAACCATTTTTGGTATTTTGTTAAAAGTTAATTTTGGAAAAAAGTAATGTGATTAATCAATTAATGTATAACGATAGCTTTTAAATAATTGTCTTAAAGAAAAAAATTAAAATCTTTATTTTGACCACTATTGAAAACGGTGCATAATTTGTGTTTTCTCTTATTTCATGTTTTTTTGTAGAGCCGAAACATCAATTTCCCATAATATTCCACGATAATTTATGTGGAATATATGACTTTTTTTGCGAAAACTTGAGCAAATCGTAAGATTTTAACCCGAAATAAAACACTCTATTCCACTTTTTTTCAATGAGATTTCAAATCCTTGCCCAAAATTATGGAAAAACCTATATGTAGGTGTATTATTTGTGGAGCTAAATCTAAATCTAAAAGTCATTTTTAATCCACTTATGAACATTTTTAATGGGTCATACAAAATGAGATTTGTCAAAAAATTATTTTTTTTGTTAAAAAAAACGCCCCCAAAAGTGGGCGTGGAAAAAAGTTTTATGTAAAAAAGTTGATATAAATTATTTTATCTACAACTTTTCTTAAGAACACACTACTCATTTACACCAACTTTCGACGGTTAGATGTCCTTTTTTAAAAAGTGGGCGTGTCAGTGGGTGGACATTTTATGATATTTTTTATCATTACTGAAAATTTCATATTAATCGGTTTGCTGCTTCAGATTTTATAGATTTAAGACAACCACTCTTGAACCACTGTGCGGCGGGAAGCTGAAATTTTGTATATAGCCCCCTCGTGGCATTCTAAGGAAACTGTAAAAGTCCCCATTGATATGAGCGCCGCCGCTAACGATTGCACAGGGATTATATTTGTATGGAAAAAAAAGTCTTAAATCGTTCGAGCGGTTTTTTTTCTATGATTTTTAGATAAGATTCTTAAAACATTTTTTAGGTCAAATTTTGGAATGCAAATCTAAAGTATATATTTGTATGCGGATAAAAACAGAATTAAAAAAATTGTCAACCCGTTTTAAGATATCAAATTAAAAAAAAAATTGAACTTTTTTTAGAACAACAATTTTTTTTTAAATTTTGGTATGCAATATTATTTAATCTTATCTGAAATTTGTATATAAAAAATTTATCTAAATCCGTTTAGCCAATAAATGAGAAAATGCAAAATAAAAAAAAAGTTCTAGGACAGGTCCTAATAATAGTTGCTAATTGCAGAATTTTATAATTTTTACAAGTAGGTCGTACTAATTTTAGTATGTATATCGAAAAATTTTAATCCAAATCGTAGGAGTCGTTTTTGAGAAAAAAGTATTTTTTGGATGGAAGGTACATACCTACCTTTATTTTTTCAAAAACAATCAAATATTGAGTTTAAAAAAAAATCGATCATATCGCTTTCGAAATATTTGATTTTCAAAAAAAAATTAAACATTTTAAAAACATACTATTTTTTAATTTTGGTACACAAAACTATTTATATTTTTTAAAAGCTTCTGTATCGAAAACTAAAAAATGGTTCTTTGGGAGGTACCATTTATAACCATTTTTTGAAAAATGGTTTCCCACCCAAAGGAAGCCCTTACTAAAATAATTTATCGATTTTTTTTAAGAAAAGTGTTGGACCCATTTTTGAGAAAAATACGATTTTTAAAAATAACTGAAAAAAATGTATGGCAGGTACCGTTATTTTTGGTAAAAAAAAAAGAAAAAATGTGTTGGCATAATCACCAAAAATCACTATGTACCAAGTTTGAAGAAAATCGATCGAGCCGTTTAGGCTGAAGACGAACAGACAGACAGACAGACAGAATTTTGCCACCCACTTTTTTCGTGTTCTCTATCATCGTAATATCATGATTGATTGTTATCTAAAATTTTGTGTCTGCACACTCCAAAACTTGCCTTATAGTACCTATATCGCAAGTAAATAAAATACACGATTGCGTCGCACGTACTTGCTCTTATGTTCAAGATGCTGAGGGTATAAAAAAATTGTGTATAAAAACATAGAAACTATCAGAGAACTATGTTCAGAACCATGAGATACGATATTTAAATTAGCTAAAACAGCAAGACAGTTTGAGGTGAAAAAAGAACGTTCGGCTGCTAATGAGAAAATTAAAAATAAGAAAAACATTCTTTGAGAGTTACTACTAATAGTTGCTAAGTGTAAAATTTTATAAATTTTTGTAGTAGATTGAACTATTTTAAGCATATACAAAAAAGTAAAATGAACATCGTTGGGTCCGCTTTTGAGAAAAAAAATATTGTCCTTTACGGTTTTTTAACTTTTTTATGGAAGTTACCGTTATTTTTGCATAAAAGTAAATTTTGTTCTTAAAATATTGTATAGAGTACTAAAAAAATATGAGTTTCGAGTGTTAAGAAAATCGATCACGTCGTTTCCGAAATATTATTAGATTTTCAAAAAAAAATTTTAAATATTTTTTAAAAAATCAATAAATATTTTGTCAAAAATTTTGGTAGCTACACAATAATGCTTACTGAATTTTTACCATTAATAACCACTTTTTGAAAAATGGTCTCCCACCCAAAGGTAGGTGTCGTGACCAATCATAAACTCATAAGTAAAACCAGTATCCAGGTGGGTTTTGGCACAACGCTAAACGTTGACGTTATAATGTTTGTAGTATTTTTTTTTCTCAAATTCATTTTTTTTTTCATTTAACAAATAACACTGTTTGACAAAATTTGAATTTTCATCTTTAATTATTTCTCGAGGTAACTTTTTCCAAATAAATTTGTATCGTCCTCTGAGAATAATCTTGTGTTCCATATCGCTTTTTATTTTTATATTAAACTTACAGACTATATGGTTGAATTGATATGGTACCTAACCTACCTACCTTAATATTTCAAGCTAAAAATTTAATTTCACCTCTAGGGAATCAGCCTTATAGCCCTTGAGTGTTCAAAGTGATTTTATAAGTTTTTTTCTTTTGTTTTTGTTAAAATAATTGAAACGCAATTACTCTTATAAAAAATATACCATACCTAAAAATAGCCCATTTTCCTTGAAAAATCGTACAAAATTTTCCAGCAACTTGTTGATTGATGTATGTACGTAGCATACTACTTGTATATGTATGTAGGTACCTACTCTAATTTCATTTAAAAAAAAGCATCTAAAAAAAGATTAAATATAAACACAAGGGACAAATGAAAAAAAAGGGAGTTTTAACCAATGGCATAAATTTTATTATTTTTAACCTCGCATCACCACACTAACAACGGAAGCATGATATTATATTTGTTTAAAACGAAAATAGAATTTTAAAGTCAACAAAAAATATGGTAATGTTGTGTTCTGGATGTTTTGGGAATACACTTGGGTCAACTTGATATTTTAGTGGGTGTGGATTGTGGAATTTCCAAAAATACTTGTTTAATGAAGTCGCGTGTGGAAAAGGAAAGACATCTCAATGAACTTGTCTAATGAATTAGCTTTATTTTTATAAAGGGATTCTATTTTCTTGATTGAAGCTAAAAAATTCAATTAAATATTTAACTAAAAATATCAAAAAACGTAGGTATTTAAATATGTTTTTTAAATGACGATAAATAAATTTATTCGCTAAGAAATTGGTACAATTATTATGGAGTTAAGGCCAAACCAACAGTTTGAAGGATTAAAAGTTATAAGCTTAATTTATATAAATGTAAATTAGGGTGGTCCTTATAAAGGGCATTGTTTAATTTATGTAAGTTGGTGCGTCCCCCCTTATAAATAAATTGGGTGGCGCAACAGCTCGTGGAGAACCAGGGCCTAGTGACTTACAACTGTCAACCATTCCTGGGGGCCAATTCTGGTTCTGTGAAAAAGTGAATCGAATAAATCGTTTTTACATTCGCTGCCAAGCATTGCTTTCACTTTTTCGATTCATTTGCCACAAATAATTGATTCTGGTTCTGTGAATGAAAACTATATTATCTATGCTCGAACCACCTTACCATTTCTCTTGAAAATAGCATGATCCTCTCAACTTTCTTGTGTTTTTTAAGAGAACAGAGAAATGCATGAGATAGGAACACTTTTTTCAATCATATTTGACAGAGATAGAGATATGATTATATTTGTCATTGTTTATTCGTATTAGCGCTTTCATTTTTGATATTCACCTCCAAATGACGGCGTGAAAGCAAATTTTTCATATGAAAGTTTTGGATGTTTGGTTTCACATTTTCACAGAACGGGAATCGGAATTAGTGTGAAAGCATGAAAAGTTTTTCGATTCACTTTTTCACTGAACTAGAATTGGCCCCCTGTGCGCGTGTTGTGGGCAGGAATGGAGGGGACCTACAGTTTTTTGCCGAGTCCGAACGGCAAAATGAGAAGCACTTTTTCATGACAAGTATACTCTTGGAGGATTTGTCAGTTCCTTGTAAAAAGAAGCAGTACCTCGGATAAAACATTTTTGTTTTTAGATGGCACGGCTGGGAATCGAGCCCACACTTTCGGCATGACAGTCCAACGCACTAACTATGATACCACGAGGTGCTATTTTCGCCCCCCTTATTTCTTCCAAATAAATAAAAAGAATCCTGTAAAATTTTAGCTCAATATTTTACCGTTAACCCAGCCCACAAGATAAAAGAAGTTTTATATTGTAAAGCACATGTAAAATATTAAATCAAATTTTGAATTTTATAACTTTGATAATAATTTGCTTGATTGAAAAATTAAAAAGAAAAATTAAGTCTTTTATGGCTACATCTAATTCGGTACAGAATTCATTAAAATCGATAAAAGCTCAACTATTTTCCGGAATTATGGTCAGCCATAGATTTTTTTCTATGAATTTTCAAAGTTCGCTTCAAGGTCACAAACAAAACTTTTGGCACCTCATTTGGGTCAGTTAAGAAATAATATTTTTTAATGAACTTTTAATAAAAAAAATGTCAAGGTCATGGGACCTCACATCATTTATGGCAAATTTGAGAAAAATTGATACCACCTAAAAGGCCCTAAGATCTTTATAAAAGGTCAGCTAGTTTCAATAATTGGTCAGCTATAGATTCTCTTTTACGATTTTTTTAAGTTTTTTTTTTTTGATGGTCACGAACGATTTTTGGCACCTTATTTGGGAAATTTTACAAAAACATTTCTGCTATGTGGTAGAGGTTACTGGATCATCATATAATGTCAGTTATATTCAGTAATTGGTCAGCCATAGATTTATTTTTATGAACTTTTATCCTTATGTCAAAAGTCGTTCGTGACCTTGAACAAGCTGAGAGTTAAAGTTCATAGGCCCTCGCAGAATTTTTAGCTTGAGGAGCGCAAATAAAGACGGTACGTTCTACCATTTGGATTAGCTCTAATACCTAAGGTGGTATCTTCCATTGAACCGTCTCTAATAATTTTTCATTTTTAACTTTATCGGTAATGACGGCTTTCCTATGGTTTGGATTACATATTTGATACAAAAGCTTAAGTTTAAATAAAATTGCATGCTAAAGTGTTTTTAACTACGCTCTAGCGATGCGATATTCTTTCCCATAAATTAATATATATTATACTAGCTCTTCTATTAAGTTAATTAAAAAGGTTTTATTCCGTTGAACTTAGTGATCCAATTTCCCACCCTTGCTAAGATTAATAATAAAATGCATCTTTTGTTTTCATAAGAAAATTGTTATAAATTAATGTCATTAAATTCTTAATTATTTTCAATAAAATAGATGATATTATTTTTAATTTCAATTCTTCTTCTTAACTTAAAATGTATTTTTCGTCTAAAAATGTCTATTTTATGTCAATATTCAGTCAATTTTGCTTGCCTTGCGCTCGCATTTTTTCTGGCACACCATAAACTCTCTTCATGTGTGGTATACGTTAAATTAATACATACATAAATATTTCTCATGACACTTTGTTTATCAATAGAAAAAATAGATTATAAGAACCTTCCTAAAAAAAAAATTAAAAATCATCAAGCTTTCATAAAAAAAATCCAATCCATTAACAATCTTTTTCTCCCAAAAAATTTGTCATGTGATATGAGTTACTCCAGAAGTCAATGTAACCATGACATCAAGAAGTCCAAACAAATTAATTTATTATTTTTTTTTTGGAAACTTTGTATTCGCAACGATGAAATAGATGAAATAGGTTGCTTCCCAATTCAAACCCAATTAATCAACAAATTGTCGGCAAATTGTTGTGTCATTTCAATTCAAATATGTGCGGCCATATAATAGTTTTGTTTTTGATCGACATTTTTCATTTTCATCATAGGAAAGCTGATTGCTAGATCAACGCACTCAGTCCTCCACTTTTATTTATATTAGACGAAGTTTATCTTTGTATCTATGTCAGCAGTCGAACTGGAAATAACCAAATAAGTAAAATTACGAAAGTAGAAGTCGATGGATAGTTCAATGTTTTTGATTTTTTCAATACTACGATTCAGATTCACTACATTTATTATTTTCCAATACACTGAACAAAATTTGTTAAAAGACACAGATTTATGAAAAAAGAATACTTCCAGATATTCGATAGTAGGACGCTTTTGGTTGCTAATTAATTGTGAATAAGGTTTACGCAAAGTGTTTTTTGAAGAGCTGTATCTTTGTAACGAGTAGTCGCATTAAGTTGAAATAAAAAGCACATATGTATGTTTTTTGTCTCGAGATTTGGTTGCAAAAATTTTTTCTTGAAGTACCGCTATTGCGTTATTGTCATGTAATGACACGAGACAAAACATTTTGTATATGCTTTTGAAGGTCCTCATTTCTATGGATAATTTTGTTTGAGTCATTCAAATGTAATGGTTAGATACCTTGTTTATTCTGCTTCAATTCAATTTTTTGTTTGCTGTCGTATCTACAATTTGTTTTTGCATGGTGTATCTGACTATAAACGACAACAAAAATACTTTGGCTTTGATAACCAATATCTCAGCAAATAATGACTGTGTTTCAGTCTTAAAGAAAAATTTTCTTTGGTTTTAAGAAAATGCAAACGAAAGTTAGATGATTACTACGTTCACTTCTATAATGGTAGGTATTATTAAATGGAGTCAAGCACTGAAGGCGAAAGGAGAGTCGAGTGGTCTAAAAATAAATAGCAAACAGACAAAAATAATGCTCACAGGCCGCTCCACACATCAGCGTATTTTTATACAGGAGACGCCAGTTGAAGAGGTTGAACAATTTAACTACCTAGGAAGTATTGTTTCAGCAAATGGTGATACTGATATGGACGTTCAAAGTAGAATAAATAAAGTCACGCAGCCTTTGGTTCTCTGCATCCAATTTGGAAATCCAGTCAAATCTCCTTACGCACTAAGTTGAGATTCTTCGAATCCAATGTCAAGTCCGTTCTATTGTATGCTTGCGAAACCTGGAAAGTCACGACTAACATCTCGGAGAAATTGCAGGCTTTTGTGAACCGTTGTCTACGCCATATTCTAAAGACTTGCTGGCCACAAATTATATCAAACGAAGAATCGTGGCGCAGGACAAGTCAAGAGCGGCTGGACGTTGACGTAAGAAAGCGTAAATGGTATTGCATTGATCACACACTGAGGAAACCAAACGATGAAATTGCAAAGCAGTCGTTTGAATGGAATCCTCAGGGTGCACGGTGGGTTGGAAGACCAAGAAAAACATGGAAATCAACAGTTCTACCAGAGGTGGACTCCCAGAGAAAGACGTGGCCACAATTAAAATATTTAGCTGCAGACCGTGAAGGATGAAAACGATTTGTTGGCGCCCTATGCCCCAATCGGGGTTACAGGACTTGATTATGATGATTATTTCACACTTAGTGGACCTATTTGCCATGGACTTATTTCATTGTATTATTTTTAAACCCACTTTAACTTCTTGACTGATAATTGTTGGAATATCATATCATTAAATTTTGACATGCCTTTACAGCATTTATATGTACTTATGTATATTAGTCCCTGGACTTTTTACCTCACAGTGCATATTTTGTTTTAAAAATACATTGATATATAAAATTCTACTGACATTTTTGTCTGAAAGCCCCCAGCCCCCACCCCATGATCAAAATCCTGCGGACGCCCTTCACAAAACGTCTGAGTCGATTTCTTTAATAGTTACATGTTTTCTTTTTTTCAATAATTTTAAGGATTGTGAAAATATTTGTTCTCGACTATCTCGTTAAAATTAAATTTTTTTCATGATATTTGTTAAAAAACCTTGGTAGTGTTGCATACAGAAAAATCATTCTTTTAGCTAATTTATCAATGTCATTTAAACTTTGTTATAATTTTGCGTCAGTATTTTTTTACAGTCATTTATAAAAATATTTTTTTTTTACAGTGTGCACCTCACCTAATATTATGAAGGCTCGATTTGTTTTTATGTAACATAAATTGTGTGTATCACATTGTTGTTAAATAGTTAAATCTGTGGCAATACTTTTGTCCAATGAGTTCGTTAAAGTCAGTCAGGCGCAAATTTATAGCGCTATTCTCTTCTAAACACACGTTTATACAGAAGGTGTAGACTTTTCATTACTTTTGTTGCGTTATTTTCAAATTCTTCGATTTTTACTAAGCCTAATCAGGGTTGCCACTTCTAGAAAAGTTGAACGCAGTAGATTCCTTAAAAAACTGCAGTAGATTCAATTTTTCCGCAGTAGATTTTTTATTTAACAAAAAAAAAAAACAATAATCGGTTTCTTAAGACTTCTTACTCTTAATCTTAAAAGTAATTGATTAATCACTCAATTGGTTTCAATATACTTTCCACTGTAAAATTAAAATCTTGAAAGAACTCTAGAACCTCAGGCTAGTCTGACGTTGTCTAACAATACTGTTGCTGACATTAATTTCCTTACACAAAATTAAATTTTCCAGAGTTTTTACATTTATTTTACTTTGTTATTTATTTTTACTAGGCTTAAGGTCGAAAACTTTCGCTCTGCAGCAGCATTACTTGGGGGAGTGAACATAAAATCAACTTATACTCGAAAAGCTCAACACATATTTTTCCTCAAGAGCGTTTGTTGTATCGAGTTAATCAAATCAACATTTTGAACAGTCTAAAGGATCATAATATTTACATAGCAGTTCTTGGTTCCCTAGTAAGGACCTCCACTAGCTATTTAAATTTTCTTTATTGCAATCGGAAAATGCAAAGCATTCTAAAATACAAATACTGATGGCATATCACCATCGACCACTAATTTTGCATCTACATATGTACTTCAGCAGTTAAATTTTTTACCGTTAAAATCGAAACTTACAGCGGCTTAATTTTTGAATGGTTTATTACATCTATACTCGAGAGAAGATTTATTTTGTATTTATAAAAAGTGCAGTAGATTGAATTTAGTGGCAGTAGATTTATTTTTTGCGCAAAGTGCAGTAGATCTACTTCAATTGCAGTAAAGTGGCATCCCTGAGCCTAATGCAAGATGATCTTTATGCTTACATGTCTCTGTTTACCTACTGTATTTTATAATTTCCTAGGTTTTTAAAATAAGCGATATACAATAAGGAAACACAACTTAATTCAAAGTGGGTACATATCGTCTGCCCGAACGTTTTAAGTTTAAAGGTTTTCGAAGTATACAAAGTAACAACCATTCATGCAAGACGTTTTGGGCGGAATTCAAAAGGCTTGCAAAATAAAATTTGATGATTTCCACATGGAAATGGTCAAGTCCACCGACTGATAACGATACATTTCTTCATGTTTCTTGCCGTTACTCGAAAAATCAATGTTCAAATTCAAAGGTAGACACTATGTACATTGTACATATATGCGTATGATAGGGCCCTTTAAGACTCATATTTAATAGGTAACTACCTTAACAAGTTTGAAGATTATTATAATTTCCGATGATTTTCCAAAAAAAAAACGTAAAAAATTAAATTTGTATACATACATGCATATATCCCTTGGAGAACCTATCATGAAGTTTACATGCTGTAAATATTTGGTAAGTGATTTTGAGTCTTGAACAGAAACAATTCCCGTTTTATTTCGTCAACTAGATTACTAGATACGTACAAAGGAGCTGTGTCCAAGGGCGTACGCAAGATTTCGATTAATCAGCAAAAAAAAAAAAAAAACTGAAAGCCATTAAACAATGTTTATCTTATTCATAAAAATTTAAGGAAAATACTAAACCTACCTACAATATAAAAGCATTTTCTCAACTTGTAAACCTTATAGTACTTAAAAAGAAACATCGTTTTATTTCAAGAGCCCCTTTGGGAAAACTGGAAAATCATAAATTCATAACAATGTCGATGACTAACAAGCCCATCTATCCAATTTATATTTCTTTTATCATTCACGACATTTTGTGACGGATGCGGAATCTTTAAGGTTGTTGCTCTTTGTGTGGAAAATCTACCAATATTTTTCCAGTCTTTTCTTATTATGTTCAAGGAATGAAAAATTCTTGGCACAGATTCAAAAATACAGTTCTAGCAGACTTCTTTATATAAAATAACACTAATTTGTACTTTCTTCTTTGAATTGAATTCTTGAGCATATAGTGCACACTATTATAAGCGCCACTTTGCTTTTGAACTATTGCATTCTTCTCTTTGGTATGTACCTACGTACATTGAACAGATATGTTGTACTACACATGTCATGTCACATATACAAAAAAAAAAAAATATATAGTATAACTTCAATAGCAAAACAATGACGTCTCCGTCAAAAGATATTATAGTGCCTCCTGTCATTTTGCTTTCCGAACTTTTTTTTTGTTCTTGCAACTTTAAACAAGGCCACTTTAAGTGGTGTTCTTCTGTGTTTTTTGTTTAGTATTACATCGTTTAGAACTCAAAAACTCGCACAACAAGGTTTCTTAACCTTGATAGAATAGAAGAGACTACTTTGAGAATGATGTAATGTTCAACTTATGAAATTTGTAAGACACGTGAAGTGATTGAAAACACATTCCATTTTTATTGAGTTTTATGTTTCTAAAAAAATAAATGAATTTTTCAAGTTCTATATAAATGTGTTCTTCAGCACTTATGTACATATGTAGGTACACATAATGTTGGCCTATTTTCTGGACATTGATTTAACCGTCAGAAGTTTTAAAACACGAGTAGTAAATTAAATTGGGACAGTACACTATATTGTATGTACATATGTAAAATTTTAATTCCGTTAAATTTACTCAACGAGAATAAGTCGAAAAAAAATATGTAATGCTAATTTGGTGGTGCGAAGGCTCGAAGAAAGGCAAAGAAGTTGACCTACAACTCTCCATTCCGTTTCCAATGAGCGTGTTCTTTTGTTAGTTGTAATTAATGTAGAGGGTATAGAATCTTTTGCCGAATCCTAACGGGCAAAATAAAAAATTATTTTTATGTGAAGAGAGAGATACTTTTGGGGGACTAGTCACTTCTTCGCAAGAAACAGTAGCAATGATTCTTTACCTGCGATATTATGGGGAGGTTCTAAATGGCAAGTTATGCATTCGTAAGAAAAATGAACAATTCTGTCTGTCTGTCTGTCTTCAGCATAAACCGCTGGATCGATTTTCTTAAAACTTGGTACATAGTGGTTTTGGTGCTTCTGTTTGCACGTTTTTTTTCATTTTTTTTTAACCAAAAATAACCTGCCATAGAATTTTTTTAGAAATTTTACATAATAGTTTTTTTTTTCTCAAAAACCGCTCTACAACATTTTTTTAAAAAATTATATAAATTACTTTTAGTAAACGCAAGCTTTGGGTGGGAAACCATTTTTTTTATGGTTAATAATAATGGTACTTCCCGATAAACTATCGTTTTAATTTTCGATTTTCTTCACAAGGATTTGGCTGATTTCAATATTTAATTAAGCTTCCAAAAAATAGTACCTAGATAGATTTTGTGTACATACCAACATTTTTGAAAAAATATTTCTAGAATTTAAAAAAAAAAAGAAAAGTTTCAAAATTTTATTTTGAAAATCAATTATGTGTTTCAAAAATGACATGATCGATTTTTTTAAACATTCTCTAAAATATTTTAAGAAAACATGCCAAAAATTAAAATTAAATTAAATTAAAATTTTTCTCTTCGCAACTATGAGTGTTACCTCTCAGAGAATGGTTTTTTATTTTGAATTTTCTCACTATCAACCAAAAGGATTTTGATTAATTTTGTTTGATATACAAATTACAAATAAGTTCAAATAATATCGCATATCAAGATTTCCAAAAAAAATAAGATTTTAATTTTTAAAAAGAGTTTAAAAGTATTTTTTGTTTAAGTTCGTTATCATGAAAACAGTTCGAAAATTTTCTTGGAAATTTTATTTTTATATGCATATAAATGAATACTTAAAGATTTGCATACCAAAATGTTTCATTAAAAATGTTTTAAGAATTTGATGTATAAGAAATTATTTTCTTAAAAAACCGCTGCTAAAATTTAATTTCTTTTCCATTCAATCATATCCAATCAAGAACTTTCACCTCATACTATCAAAAGAGTTGTTTTATCTAATTTAATTAAATATCGTATTTTATGCTGTTAAACATTTTTCTCTCATAACTTCCATGGGTTTATACACATAATTTTTAAGCCCTTAGCCTCTTGAACATAAGAGCAAGTACGTGCCACCCAGTTGTGCGTTTTATTTTTTGAGTTCTAGATGACGATCCAACACTAACCATAGCACCTAAGACATTTATTTTAATATGTTTTGAAAAACACTTAACATTGAAACACCCTTTAGGGAAAGAGTAGTTCAAATAAATATTTCAAGGGGTCAAACGGAAATTTTGATATTCCCCATTTCTTGGTCTATAGAAATCTTTCTAAATCGTCGAAAAGCTATTTCTGGTTTGCCTTTTAATAAAATTTGTTTAAACATCTTTTTCATTATTAATGCAATTTCCTACACTTGTATTTACAATTGGTATTATTTTTTTTTTCTGTTTGCAGTTAACTCCGATGGACCAATTTTTAAACACAACTATAGACTTAATAATGGATTTATAAACTATACAATCATCAATCAACGTTTTCTATTTAAAAAAAAAAAATCAAAAACTTTGAAGAGATTTTTCGACATATCTTTAAAACGTATTATAGTACCTACATACCTACCGATAATATTATACACAAATTTTCTAACAAAAAGGAATGCAGCGTTGTCCTTACATACATGAAATGCGAGAACGTCTTCTTTGTGAACAGCGTGAATCAGTAGCTCTGGAACCAATGGAACGTGCTAATTTGCTTGACAACAGACAGTCGGCAGAATCAAATCAGGTCGGGACAGTTGTCAAGGTATGGGTGCAATGTAACTCGTTCAAGGGATATTCACTGTATTTTATACGTTTTCGTATATTTATTTATTAATAATAATTTTCTGTTAAAATTATTTAAATAAAAAAAATTATGTAATTAAAATAAAATAATATTTATACTATATGTTTGTTTAAATTAATATTTTGTACACTTCATTTTTTTCTGTAAATCAAGTAACTATATGTGAATATAAATGTATCCCGAGCAATAAATCGGATTTCCTTGTTATATTCGGATGTGGTCCTTGCACGAGTATATGGTTGCCCCTCTTATAAATAAAAAATTTTTACACAAACACAATGTATTTTGTCGAAACAAGTACTTTTTTCAATTCTATATTTTCTAATGTACACAATTTTCAAAAAATTAATAAAAAAAATAATTTACAATATTTAAAAAATACACATTTATGTAAATAAATTTTTATAAATCTTAATATTTTTGTTTTGATGTTTTCAAAAAATTGGAATTAGATTGGGTCATTTTTCACAATACATTACCTACATCACTCTTTTCACAATCATCCATCATTTTTTAATACAAACAACATTCTATATTTGACGTTTTTAAGACTTAACTAGCATTGATATTCATTGATCATTTATCGTGAGTGTTTCATAAAAGAGTTCAATGTGCATGCCATTATTTTTTTAAGTTCTTTATATAACATATTTGCTTATACAAGGCAGTCATGTTTTTTTCATAAAATATTACCTATGTAGTAAATTTTTTCAGCTTTTCGTAGTTACATATTATGTAGACTTAAATATTTCAAATTATTTATCCTAACACCGCATTAATCTAAGTTTTTATCATAGGTAAAATAAGCTTAAATTGTTTGAATCTAAATTCTAAAGCTTTCTGATTCGTATTTTCAGAAAATTTGTGTAAGACTGCTAGTTTTTATTTTTTTTTATTTTTTTTTACTTTCATAATACAGGATGTTTTTCATTTGTTGTAACAAAATACTAATATACCAGGAAAAATGGGTCCCGAGGTTGAAAAAATTAATTCATGAAATATTAAAATTGGAATCGACGCAGAATTGCAACCTTTATAACATATTCAAAGTCCTCCGAAATCCTCGCATTGGCTTTTTGTGTAGATCCATTTGAAGAGATGCAGACGGGGACAATTTGGTGTACTTTGGATATGTTATAGAGGTTGCAATTCTGCGTCCGTTCCAATTTTAATATTTCATAAATTAATTTCTTCAAGATTTCCCATACGATAAAGGATTTAGCAAGAACAAAATCGTGTTGGAGTTTTATAAAAAAAAATGGCTTGAAATAAATGAAAAATAATTCAAAAGAACGGGAACATTTACAATAAATCATATCACGCCATTATATTTTTTTTAAAGTCAACAATCCATTCTTTAATTTCTTTTTAAATTAAGTTTGAAGTACTCGTATGTTGTACCCACCCTTTTTTTAATTTTTTTTTATAAATGTTACAATTTGTGTTTTTACTATTCAACACTCCTACTTATGCTTAATCAAATACTTAAGCCGGATGCTGTAATGTCTTAAAGTTTTTATAGAAAATCCAAACTAACTATTAGGTATAGCTTTTTTAATTTGCCTTTTAAGAATTAAAAATTTCAATATCAAATGATACTTAATGAATATCGTGAACAATATATTGAAATTACAGTAGACGCTCGAAGCAGCGAATAATCCACAATAGTGAACACAAAAAAGTTTTATAAGAAATGTATATAATGTTAGCAGGACACTTTTGAAAATTCATGTTAAAATGTATCCTATCATTAGTTGCCGCTTAATTGCGAATGAGTTACGCAAACAAAAATTTATTGTATTTTTGGTTTGCGAAAAAATTGTCCTGCTAACTTCATATGAACTTAGCAGGACAACTTTCTCAAAAATAAAGGTAATTGAGCTGAAAAAAGTTGGTTATTGCGAACTAATTAATTGCGAATTAGTTACGCAAAAAAAAATTGTATTGCATTTTTTATTATAGATAGGTAACTTCATATGAAGTTAGCAGGACACGAATTTTTAGCAAACCAAAAATGCAATACATTTTTTTTTTGCGTAACTAATTCGCAATAAAGTAGCAACTAATGATAGGATAGTTTTTAACCTGAGTTTCCAAAAGTGTCCTGCTTACTTTATATACATTTATAGGAAATGTATTTTGGTAGTATAAAAATGTCTCGCAAGCATTTAACATTGAGAATGAGAACACTGAGGAATTGTTTCTGTTTTTATTTAAAACCTGGTTGAAAGCATTGTTTAACGATTAATTAAGTGTACTCGTAAAAATATTCACCTTGAACAAAATATGCATTTTGGATAAAATTCATCTTTAGAAAGCCTTTTAAAATTCCCGCTCGAAAAAGTGAACAATCTCGAAATAGTGAACAGGCCTTGTTTTTATAACTTCACTATTTCGAGCGTCTACTGTATATCCACAAAAAAAAAATTGTCAAAAGAATACCGTTAGGTATACAAAATCGACTGTTAAAAATGCTTTTTTTTTAAATTTACAAGCTTTTATATTTTGTATTATTAAAATTTGTTTAAGGTACAAAATTAAAAATTTTCTTCAATAGTGCCCTAATACAAATATGAAAATTTATATTGCTAAACATTTTTTTGCAAAAAATGCTATAGTTTAAGCTACATTTTAACAAATAATACATTTTGTTTCCAATGATTTTTTCGAGGTCAAGTTTTTCTGTCCATAGACACCTTAATCACAGTCTTATTTATGAAATCACCATTTTAAAGTTTATGTCTTACATCTCCTTGACGGAATGTTGTGGGAAAACAAATTTCTACAAAGTTGCTCTTTTACTTAAAAACAAGTTTCGCCTGTTCTTCAATCGCTGTGGAAGCCTCTTTAATAGTAGGGGAGCCCACGATGCTAAATGTGGATTTATTCGAGCGTCGTTGGGACCTAATGGATTTTGAAGATTTGATGATAGAGAACAAAAAAATGTCAGTAAAGTATACCGTTTCATCGGTGGGGGGAGCATTTACAGGTGTTCAAAAATGTTTAAAAAAAACAGTCACGTGGACATATTCGAGCGCGTCAGATATTGATAGTGTATATGGCCTGGGTCTTTCTAATAACGGAGGTATGTTAATCTGCCGGTTCGCGTGGTGGGGGTGGCTGTATGGGAGTGTAGAAATTTGAAAACAAATGGATTTACTCGAGCGCGTCAGATTTTAATAGGGGATGTAAAGTGACCCCCAAGGATGCTCACATTCAAAAGACTGACGATTCGGATGTGACCCAAGCTTGCGGCTGCTTCTTGAAAATGCAAAAAAAAATCGTCATTTTGAAATACTCGAGCGCGTCAGATTTTGATATATATGGTTCAACTTGATGTGCTACATGTGATGAACCTTAATCTGACGATTATCTGGACTCTGGAGAGGTTTTCTTAATCTGAGGCTTTGATAAGAAGAAACATTTTTATTCAGGATTTTTTCAATCACTGGGGAGAGTATAATAATTTGGGCGCCAAAAATAGAAAATGGTTTTTTATAGAAGGGTCAAATACGTACGTACAAGCATTTCTTACTATGGGAGGGGGGATCTATGCCGCCCCGTTTAGGAGGTAGAGGTAATTTTCGGGAAAAATGACTTAAATGGAAAAAAAAACATTAAAAATCAGCGACAATACTGAAAATTCAAAACAATATGGGTTTTAAAAGCCAGAAATCTGTTCTTTTATCTTACATTTCAATTAAATTATTTATGTCAATAGTTTTGAAAATATTCGCATACAAACTCAAGACTTTGATAAGAAAACGCAAACAAAATGTTGGGATCAATTTTTCTAAAAATTGTGAAGTGAAAACTAAATTTTCTTTTTGTGGTCAATGCTCATATTAATTTAAAATCGAACACAAAAAACCGGAAGCTTCTGTGTCTCTAGTTTTTGAGAAAATTGTAAGTTACTGATACTACTTTTTTGAGATATTTTTAATTTGCTTGCACTGCTAGTATTACGGCTGCGTTTTAAAAGTAAGATATGTATGCAACCGCCCTGCTTGGGCTCACTATAGGATTTGGGGTATGTGCGAGGTTCGGTGTTTGCCAAATTTCGTTTGCATTTTATAACTTTGAATGTATTCTATGTTTCCAATGTCAATAGCTACTAATGGGAACAGCTACAAAATGATATAATATAATAATCTCATGAAAAAGTTGTATACCTACCTAGTAATTTAAAATTTTCTTAAAAACTAGAAGACATAAAAACTTCCGGTTTCTTGTGTTTGATTCAAAATTAATACGAGCATTGACCACAAAAAGAAAATTTAGTCTTTTATTCCACAATTTTGAGAATAATAATTGATCCAAACATTTTTTGTTGCGTTTTTTTATAAGAAAATTGAGTTTAAATGAAATGAATTTTGAAAACTATTAACACAAATAATTAAATTTAAATGTAGGATTAAAGAACAGATTTCTGGCTTCGTAAACCATTATTGCCCTACATAGAGGACTGATATATGGTGGAGGTACTCAGCAGGGTGCAAGGTACCCCCTTTATACTAATCTGAAGCACTCGAGTAAATCTCAAAATCCCTTAGGGGGCTCCACTACTATTATATATTTTCCCTGGTTGCATATTGCATCGCATATTTTCGAATGTCACGTGACACAACTAGATCACTTTTAGCGGGATCCCAAGTTCACCCTTTGCCATGCACAGCTCCTGACGATGAATTCTATCATAAGTGGCTTTTAAGTCGACAAATTGAATTGAACGACTTGAAATTCGTTGATCTTGAATACATCTGTGCTTAAGACAGGCATATTCTTAACAATGTTTATTAAGATATCGACAAATTCGATAAAAAATAATATGAGCAGGTATAATATACTAAAGCGGGGTGTTACTTGCTCAGAAATGTGTTGTCTTTAGAAATCGATAGAAATTATCACATAAGCTTAAGCTTTGTATTGTCACCAAAACATATAATAGGGGAGACAGTGAGTCGTCATTTTTTAATTCCTTGTCGTACGTCATTCTTACACGCGTGACGCGTACCTTCTTTATGCGGAACTAGGAGGTAAAAAGAGGGGTGTCTTTTTGTAATTTAAAATAAATTCTGAGGGTTTCAAGCAAGGTCGTTAAATTTCTGTCAATAGAAAAAAACATTTAGTTGGTTGCGGGCATTTAATTAGATTGGAAGTGTTTCATTGTGTGAAAAAAATATTTTGTTTCTCAAATAAAAAAAAGCATTAAACATAAAATTGTAATCAAACCTGGATCCATTTTATTTTCTATAAAAACGGATTACTTTGGAATATTCTGAAAGTTATGTTCGCCTTTTACCCATTTAAATAGTATAATGTGTTCTTATGTTTTGTGAAAAATAGAAAATTCAAAAACGCTATCATCAATTTTTTCTTTAAAATTCTAACGTTAAGTCCATCGGCTTATTTTGAAAGTGCGCTGTTTTAAGCTTTTCCTTTTAAAATAAAACCCGATTTTTTTAATTATGAAAAATTATTACTTTAATTTGCTTTAAAAAGTTGTAACATGTCGTAATATTCTCAATAGAATGACCTTCTTTTGATTTGAAGGTTAACAAAATTTTTTTTAAATAATATGGTGTTAAGTATATAGCTATTTGACATTAAATGTCACAACAAAATCTCTAGAGCCGAAAGTTAAGCAATTGATGACAAATAATTTCAAACTTGTTAAGTGTTTTTGTTTTTGAGAATACATGTTAATTGCTTGGGTTCAAAATTCGCTAATTAAAATCTCACATTCAAAAACTCGCATTACGGAGTCTCGCAATTATATAAAATAACGCGAACTAATAACTCGCAAACTAATATCTCGCAACATTTAAATAAACTGCAACAAATACATTTTTTAATCAGAATCTCGCAGATTCAAAATTTGAGTTTTGACTAATTTTGTTGCAATGCAATTAAATTTTTGAAGATATCTTTACTTCTGACAAATATATTCTAGTGCTTTCCTATGTATACTTTATAATTATTGTTATTACTTAAATTTTAATTGTTTTTAAGAATAAGAAGTTGAACATATCAACTATACATATGTATATTCTGTTCTAGGGAGTGTCGGATAATTATTCAGTTGTTAAGAAATATGTTTTAAACTTTAAAAAGTCACCATCGATATGAGCACCGCTATATCTTACGGGGGTCAAAGGCCCGCCAAACGGTTTTTTAAGGAATAATTCCCGAACGATAACTCTTACAGAAAAAATGGCAAAGACTGGATTGTAAACAAAAATTTGGTCTCACCAAAATCAAAAAGTGTTTGATTTTTATCGATGTTCGAGGGCGGAGCTATTGTCGTACCAGATTGACTGTCAATTTTAAAATAAATAAAAAAAGGCATACATCCTGAATAAAAAATAAAATAAATGTGGCCACTATTTGAATGACATAAGACGTAAGAATAATAAAGTTCGAGTAGTTTGGTCGCAGCTTGGTTCCACTTTCTGATGCGGGTTTGAGACAAACTATGTTCACTCGCATCATGTTGGAGCATCTCCATATTTGCGTTTGCCTTGCTAAAAAATGAGATATGTTGTTGATGAGTTGTGTCAGTTTTCTTTCAGACCCAGACCTCCACCATATTCAAATTAAGTCGGTCCTTGATGAGACATGATTTCTTTCAACCTTCTTTGAACGTGTCTATTTGCATACCTACATATTCTAATCTATAATTAATTTTTTTTTACGATGGCTTAAAATTTTTATAATTTGCGCTTGTTTTAAATTCCAATTTTTTGAAACTTCATTGTAAAAATATTGATAATGTACTTAAGAAAATATATTTTATTTAATAATATCCAGTTTGATCAAAAAAATGACATTCAAACAACTAACTCCCAAACAGCTCCATGCCGATGGCTATCACACAAGTCCAGCACACCAAAGAACTCCACTAGTGCCACGTGATCTAGGCGAGGATTTTAATTTGGATTTCGACGACGATTTTCCAATTGACGCAAAACGCCCAAAGAACGCAAAGTAAGTAGCTAGTTTGTATACAAATTATTGCATGTCTATCTGCATTTGTAACAGGCATTCTTGCGAGTTCAATACTCATTTCAAATACATACCTGCCATATATTTTTGAAATAACCTATACATTAAGTTCAAATTTAGAAATATATTTCATATAAATTTCATTCTTATATAAACGCATACATGTTTGTATGTACAAGTGCAGCTTTGAGTTCACCTTTAAGTTTACCTTTTGGTTATTTAAAATTTTGTTTTATGTATAATTTAATAAAGCAACGCTTTCACATAATTTTATGTTATAAAAAATAATAAAGCCTAATTGTGTTATGTAAGAGTTCCTATATACATTGAATTGTTCACCATCTTTTGAGTTTATAGTGTGAAAGCACATTTTTTTCTTTTAATCCCAACAAAGCTAAGCTTAAATTATGATTTTAATTTAATTTTTATTTATGTTTTATTTCATTGAAAATAAAATTAATTCAAATATCCCTATGTTCAATATGAAATTGTACTAATAGTTTTATTTCGTAAATCCATTCCAGCAGTGAACTGGAGACTGTAATAGTATCACCACCACCAAAAAGGTTGGATACGTTAACTATTATTCAAAGTTAAAATTTATTTAAAACAAAAAACAAGAGTTAATAAGTTATGTTCTGCATTTTTACCTATTTTTTTTGTTTAGCGAGAATAAGCAAATATTATGTGAACTAATAATTTTTCTCAGTTAATTTTGTTTGGAGTTTTGGTTAGCAAATTTCCTTGCTTCTAATTACAAAGTTCCGTTATAAGTGTTAGTGCTTTGATATTTTTTTTATAAATATATGCTCCTTAGGGGTTCTTATTATGATAAATATATTCTACAATTAATTTTGCACATTATAATTTCCTTAGACGAGCACAGTGGCAAGCTTATGTTCCAAAACCACGACCTTTATTACCTAGATTTATATTTTTATTGCACTGCATTTGATAAATAATTTTATTTGTTTATCCACCTTCAAAATACCTAAATAACTTTTATAAATACCTACCTTCAAACTGTTAAGCCAAAATTGAGTTTAATACTTTTCAACTACCTACTTATACCTTTATAACATTCAATTTCAAAGCCTCAAATTACCTGTAATATTCCTAGCTAAATTATAATTTAAAAAAGAATTGTATATTGAACCATTTGCCACAAAGCCCCGAAGCATAGATTCCTTTGATGTAAATAATTGTACCAGTACTTATATCTTAAAAAACAGTAGGTACCTTAAACTTGTATTTATTATAATATGCGTGTACTAATAGCCGATTTCTTTGTTTTTGAGCGAAACTCTTTAGTTCGTCCCGAACCGTGGGAATCCCAAGAATCCTGTGAAGATCATCGTTTCTTATATACCATGGTGCATTTACAAATGATCTAAGTAATTTATTTTCAAACGTTTGTAAGTTATTTAAATTCGTATATCAGGTATATGGTTCAATTTACCATAAGTCCAAATAGGTTTAAGTAACTGCATATAATTATAAAATCAACTTATTACACAATTCAACAAAATAAAATATTTTTGTTTCTGGGTTTATTTCATGATTTTTGTATTCGTCATGCTCCACAATGATGGAAAACATCCCCTCCTAAAGTTTGCTTTTGTAGAGTTGGTAGTCAAAATACAGTTACCATAGTTTTCATAGAAATAATAAATGCGTTTGCTTTAATATTTTTTTTTTTAAAGAGGAGAGGGGAGGGGAATTCCTACCCCAATTTGGTATCTCTAGAGTATATTTGTGTCACAAACTACACACATTTTTATTTTGACATTTAAGGACGTTAAAATGATATTAATAATGTGCTAATGTGATGCTAATGCATTTTGCTATAGATGTGGTTATTTTATCAAAATTCACATTATTATCATTCTTGAAAATATGTTAAGAAACTTGAGAGACATGCAGGATGTCTCTAAGATTGAATATTCTGCACAGTCATTTAGTAAAAAATTAAAAACTTCATTGGGAGCATACTCAGAAAAAAAGGAAAACGTTTTAACTTGGACTTTATAGACTTCGAGAGTAATCGTCTACAAAGGTCAATAAAATGAAACAATGATGGGAAATTATTCTATAGGTTTAATTTTAGAATAGCACATTCCAGAATTAGTGTGTTTGTTGATAAAAATTACCGCTTTAATGTTGGTACCAAACATTAAACAAAAAAAAAATTAAGAAAAAAAGAGTTTTTGTTATTTTCCATTTGATCAAAAATTTAAATACATACAACCATCTTACTTTTTTTTCAAAATTCTGAGTTTGAAAATTGATTAAAAAAAACTATTCATGGAAATGATTTAATTTAAAAATTTAATTAAAGAATGGAGTCCTAACTTAAACAAAAAAATTTACCATAATCTATTTGGCGTTGGCGTTGTTTTTTACATTTTTTTTTAGTTTAAGTAACTTTTAAAGAAAATTACCCCTCCTGCCTAAACAGGGGAACATAGGCACCCCTTATCATATGTTTTTTTTTCGAACCAGCTTACACACTAGCGTTTTGGTGTATCTTAGTCTAATATCTTGAAATATCTATTTAAATTGATTCTAACATAGCACATTTTCATGAATTTTCAAATAATGTGCTCCTAGCTACAAAAGCAAACTTTTTCAAACATGACTATTTTTTATTTAATAAATAATATGTAAGGAATAAGGAAATCATATGCAGAACCCAGAAACAAAATTTGTGTTGACCAGTGTTATCAATACTGAGCTTAGAATATTTCCCGAGTAGCCAGAGAGATACATATGAATCTCAATTTGCTTTTTAATTCTTTGCATATCCTTTTTACGTGAGGCTTTCATTTTAATTTCTTGTCGAGAATGATTCCAAAATATTTTGCATAATTCGCAAACGTGCTACATCAACAAAAACGGATAATCTATTTTTATTTTGTTTATACGTAAGGTCCACATGGACTAATTTCTGTCCGTGTCCATTCATTCGCCATGTTTTTGTCCGCTCATAAACATTACTAACATTTTAGAACTTGACTGTAGCTTCATTAATCGTTTTTGCCTACTGCTAGTATTGCAGTATTATCAGCAAACGTGACTACGATAGTGTCTTCTGTTTGAGGTATATCACGTGTAAATAAAAGATACAGAACTGGACCTAATACACTTCCTTGTGGTACCCCGCTGTTCTTTGAAATTTAAATATTAATTTCCGTGTCTTACACGAAAAAGTCTCTGTTCTAAATATTCGTTGAGAATTTTATAAAGTCCTTCAGGCAGAACTTGTCTTAATTTGAATATGAGGCCTTCGTTCCACACCTTTTCAAACGCTTGCGACACATCCACAACTTTCCATTGGCCTAGAATATATACCAGGGGCCTATTTCAGCGCTACTACAACAGAGCTACATCAACTACATCAACTACATCGTACAATAAAATCCTTTAACTACATCATATATATTTGCTTGATTCAAACATACAACTGGAGTTATGAAATAAAAGATAAAAAAGTTTAATAAATTACAAATGTAACTGGTGTAGTTGTAGGATGAAGCTGTAAAATGTAGATAGGCTCACGCTGCCCGTACAAAGTTGTGTGTCGAGACTCATACAAAAACTGTCTTGTTCTTAAGGAACTTGAGGGGGCATACAAATTAATTTGAGAGAGAAGACTTTCACTTTTAATCGAAAAACATAAAATATCACGAATAAACATTACACTATAAACTTTTCTTCGCTTTTCAAGAGAATCGATTCCCAACAATAAACATCTGCTATCATAGCTTAATATCACACTTCCAGTCAATGAGAAATTTCTTAGAGCAAATCTCAAAAAACTCTTTTGAACCCTTTCAATTCTGTTAATATTTTGTACAGTGTTTGGGTACCAAACAATACAGCAGTACTCAAGAATAGGTCGCACCAATGAGCAGTATAGTGACTTCACCGTATATGGATCTTTAAAATCTAAGGTGTTTCTTTTAACAAATCCTAAAAGGGAGTTTGCTTTTGAAACAACATAATTAATGTGTAGTTTGAAGGAAAGTTTTGTATCGAATACTATTCCTAGATCTTTTATTTCATCGACTCTTGATAGCTTGTATCCATCAAGAATATAATCAATCAAAAATGGATGCAAAGTTCGATTATAAGTACGGTGACCATATTTCTTTGAGCAAAACCCGGGACAAAAAGTGAACAATTTTTAAAGTGAAAAAATTTTATGATTTTTAATTTTATTATCTATTAGAATAATTCAGTCTTCTGTTAACAAAGCAACTTAGGCCCAGTTTTTCAGTGCCGAGTTAACCCTTAGTTTAATTCAGAGTTAACTAGTCCTGTGCCTACGTTCTGCAACTCTCGCATCGAAAAAATTGGTCGAGAAACGATGAAAATTGAAACAAAATGCATGAGTTTTGTTCCATTTTTCAACGTTTCTCGACTGATTTTATCGATGCGAGAGTAACAGAACGTAGGTACTGAAAATAAGTTAACCTTGAGCAATTTCAGAAGTAGTTTTTTAGTTGAGGATTAATTTATTCTTTCAGCTGTTAATAACACTGGTCTGCAACGAAAATCGCCTTTAAACCAAAATATACTTTTCTAAAGGATTTTGGCATGCTGAATCCGAATCCGAAGTCAAAATTACTCTAGCACGTCACGTTTTTGAGATATTCCAATTCAAACATGTCAAAAACACTTTTTTTGGGTACTTTTGACGTCGAATTTCTTCACCGATAAATTTTTTTTTTTAAAACTAATAACAGGACCTGAAAGAACTATATTTCATCTTTCTAAGTCATTTTAAATCTTTTTAAAATTCGTTTTCCTCCCAAAGATATTGTAATTTCAAGGAAATCATCCAAGAACTACTTAGCTCTTATAAAGCTCTTAATTGCAACATGTCACTGAAAATTCATTTTTTGGACTCCAACTTAGATTTTTTTCCCCCGGTTAACCTTGGTGTAGTTTCAGATGAATATGGTGAAATGTTTCATCAAGACATGAAGTACATAGAACGAAGATATAACGGGAAATGGTCAGAAGCAATGCTGGCAGATTTTTGCTGGTCAATTTTTCGTCAGACAATGGAAAATATGAAAAGAAAAAAAAGCTACAAAATAATATGTTTAAGGAAAAAAAGTTATAGTTAGTTGTTTATTTGGATTTTTGAGCTAATTTTATTTCTTAAAACTACTTTTTTAAGGTGTAGTTTGGTAGAATCGGTGTGTTTTTTTATATTTTAAAATATTTTACCAGTTTTGTACAGAGCTCTCAGTGAAATATGGGAAAAAAGTTTTGGGATTTTGAAACGCTTAGTTGTTTCTTTTTTAAAAGTCTTTGATTAAAATTTATTTAAAATACTTGAGTTTATGAATATCAAATATAGGGAAATTCTATTATTTTCCAAAATCAATATGTTTTTTACGGCGTAAATCATAAAAACTACGAAATTTCGAAATTTCTGTTGTTTTTTTTAAATAACGGTTTAAAATATGGGTGAACATTGATGGATGATAACAAATCTGCTTTCATGTGAAAGCTTATATTATGTGGAGTAAGTCCTCCAAATTTGAGCAGAATAGGCACAATAGTTTTTTGTTTTTACCAGGTCAACCAAGTCTAAGAGGGCTCTTTTTTACAAATCAATCATATTTTTCAAAAATTAATTTAAAAAAAACTGGACGTGATAGAATTTTTCTGAAACCAGATTTAGATTCGAAAAGTTCAAATCTATCATAATTTCAAAGAATTACTTGAAGGCGAAAAAAAAAGTTGATTTTTGCAGACCAGTGTAATCTATTGAAATAGATGTTCGACAGTACGATACATGGTTACCACAATCGAAATAGCCATCGTGCCACAATTGAGAGTTTATATCCTGAGTTAACTCGCCAAATTAGGTAAATTAACTCGGAGTTAGTTTTAGTTTAGTTTTATTTCAATGGTCCCAATCTACGCTGCCTTGAGCTTCGGTTAGACTAGCGAACCCGTTCCTTCGCTGCTCCGCCGATTATAATTTTGTTCTGCCGTTTGCTTCAAGTGCTAGGGAGTACGTCCCAATCTACGCTGCCTTGAGCTTCGGTTAGACTAGCGAACCCGTTCCTTCGCTGCTCCGCCGACTATAATTTTTTTCTGCCGTTTTGCTTCAAGTGCTAGGGAGTACGTCCCAATCTACGCTGCCTTGAGCTTCGGTCAGACTAGCGAACCCGTTCCTTCGCTGCTCCGCCGACTATAACTTTGTTCTGCCGTTTGTTTCAAGTGCTAGGGAGTACGTCCCATCTACGCTGCCTTGAGTTTCGACAGACCAGTGAACCTTTCCCACCTTGTTATACGAAGTACTGTGTTATTCTATTTTAAGAAAATTAACAATTGTCAAGTATATGAAATACCGTGTTAGCATAAGTAATAATATTTTGTAAAGTAAGAAAATATCAAATTCATAAAAATACTGTGTTAAGTATAACAAAATAAAAAAAAAATAAAAATATATTTAATTGGAGTTCCAAATCTTACTCAAACCTAGTTTTCCTTGCTTTCTACGGTTAAACCCTGGACCCCGCTGGCTTACCTCAGCTGGAAACTAAAAAAGCATCACATTTTGGCCACTTTGTTGTGTTCCAAAGAATGAACCAAAAAAGTTATCTTAATATAACAATTAACTTTATTTAATTTTATTATCTATTAGAATAATTCAGTCTTCTGTTAACAAAGCAACTTAGGCCCAGTTTTTCAGTGCCGAGTTAACCCTTAGTTTAATTCAGAGTTAACTTGTCCTGTGCCTACGTTCTGCAACTCTCGCATCGAAAAAATTGGTCGAGAAACGATGAAAATTGAAACAAAATGCATGAGTTTTGTTCCATTTTTCAACGTTTCTCGACTGATTTTATCGATGCGAGAGTAACAGAACGTAGGTACTGAAAATAAGTTAACCTTGAGCAATTTCAGAAGTAGTTTTTTAGTTGAGGATTAATTTATTCTTTCAGCTGTTAATAATCTATTGAAATAGATGTTCGACAGTACGATACATGGTTACCACAATCGAAATAGCCATCGTGCCACAATTGAGAGTTTATATCCTGAGTTAACTCGCCAAATTAGGTAAATTAACTCGGAGTTAGTTTTAGTTTAGTTTTATTTCAATGGTCCCAATCTACGCTGCCTTGAGCTTCGGTTAGACTAGCGAACCCGTTCCTTCGCTGCTCCGCCGATTATAATTTTGTTCTGCCGTTTGCTTCAAGTGCTAGGGAGTACGTCCCAATCTACGCTGCCTTGAGCTTCGGTTAGACTAGCGAACCCGTTCCTTCGCTGCTCCGCCGACTATAATTTTTTTCTGCCGTTTTGCTTCAAGTGCTAGGGAGTACGTCCCAATCTACGCTGCCTTGAGCTTCGGTCAGACTAGCGAACCCGTTCCTTCGCTGCTCCGCCGACTATAACTTTGTTCTGCCGTTTGTTTCAAGTGCTAGGGAGTACGTCCCATCTACGCTGCCTTGAGTTTCGACAGACCAGTGAACCTTTCCCACCTTGTTATACGAAGTACTGTGTTATTCTATTTTAAGAAAATTAACAATTGTCAAGTATATGAAATACCGTGTTAGCATAAGTAATAATATTTTGTAAAGTAAGAAAATATCAAATTCATAAAAATACTGTGTTAAGTATAACAAAATAAAAAAAAAATAAAAATATATTTAATTAGAGTTCCAAATCTTACTCAAACCTAGTTTTCCTTGCTTTCTACGGTTAAACCCTGGACCCCGCTGGCCTACCTCAGCTGGAAACTAAAAAAGCATCACATTTTGGCCACTTTGTTGTGTTCCAAAGAATGAACCAAAAAAGTTATCTTAATATAACAATTAACTTTATTTAATAGAAAATGGGATCGTACAATATGCTTTTTATCGAGTTAACATAGGACTTAGATTTATTGAAAAACACGTTTCTGGAGTTAACTTAGGTTTAACGCCAAGGCTAGGATGAGATCACACTGAAAAACTGACCCTAAATTTTTAAATAATACATTTAAGTTAAATGTAAATTATATATACCTACAGCTAAGAAATAACGTTCCGTAATGCACACTAAGCAAATTTTAAAACATGTTTTTTTTGTTTTCAAAACAAGATTTTTGGAAAATCAATGAATTAATGAATGCGTTCAGTGGGCATTCAAATATAATTTTTTTTATTTATTTAAATTATATGAAACTTAAAAGAGTGTACAAATACGGGACAAATAACAAAATACGGGACACTTGTACGTCCCGGGTTTCTTGAAAAATAAACCGGGACAGGTTATACAAATACGGGACTGTCCCGTTAAACTCGGGACGGATGGCCACCGTAATTATAAGTCATCGACGCACATTTCTTTTAGTTAAGTTGAAGGTCATTAGATCTGCACTAATCCTGAAATACATTAAGTTCATTTTGAAAAGAAACACAGTCATTTATATTTTTACTCTAAGAGAACAACTTGATATCATCGGCAAAAATCAATAGACGGCAATTTTTAATAACTGTAACTAGATCATTTATATACAATGAGAACATGGAAGGTCCCAAATGGCTACCTTCAGGAACTCCCGAGAGTGCAAAAATCTCTTTTGAACGATAATTACCAACTATCACAACTTGCTTTCTTCCTACCAAATAAGATTCAAACCATTTCAAAATGACTCCGTCAAATCCGTATGCTTTTAGTTTGCCTAATAAAATACTCAGATTGGTTCTACTAAACGCTTTTACGAAGTCTGTGTAGCAAACATCAACCTGAGCACCTTCTTCCATGGCCAATGAGCAAAAATTTGTAAACTCTACCAAATTAGTGCAAGTTGACCTACCCCTGTAAAGCCCATGTTGAAGATTAGAAATACCGTTCTGAATAATATTAAAGAACTTTTGCTGAACCAGCTTATCAAGTAATTTGGGTACTGTAGGCATTTGACTTTTTTTCTCCGAAGGTATTGAGACTGATTTCTGTTTTTGGATACTAAGTTTTAAAAATTTTCCCTGATTTACCCATTTATAAAAACAAAATTCTTAACAGCAGCTTAACAATATTGGAAATGGTGCAGAGGGTTGGAATGTAAAGTTAATCTATTTCCCAGCAGCTGGAGTTGAAGGGTGTTTTTGGCTGGTTAAAAAGGGGGTAGGGGGGATTTTATTCTTGCGTTTTGCGACTGTTGTAGATCATGATTAAATATAGAATTTTATAGGTTAAGTGCATACTAATTGAAACCATTTTAATTTTAAAAGCAGGTATTAATTTTGCATCAAAAACATTTTGTAACCTACCTTAATTTAGTGTAGCAAAACAAACCCAAAAGTAAACAGTTTGGGAGATCAAAGGGAGACACTTTTTAAGAAACAGAAAAAAAAAGTTTAACAAGAAGTCCGAAAACAAAATTATTTTTAATAAAATAAATGAAGAAAGACTATTCAAAAGATGATTGCAAATTTTGGAATTGGAGTCACGATGAAAAGAAGTTCAGGCAATTATAGTGCAGGAAGATATTGCAGTTGTGGTGGACAGGGGCAATGATACTAAACGAAGGGGAAGAAGATGGTTGCATGGGAATTAAAAACTTAAAAAATTCGGTACTTAAGTTAAAATTATTCTACATGGAAATGTTCAAAAGAGTTTGCCTTGTTTTCATATGTTTTTGACTTTCTAAAAAGCTTATAATCATCAAAACTATTAAAATCTTCAACAAAAATCCCATGAAAACATTTTAGAATTTCATGCGACTGACAGATACTTTGGGTCAATTTCTCATAAGTATTTTTCCCAAAACATTTAGAACAACTGACCCATTTTCCTTTAATGGTCCAACTTAAATGTATATTTTTTAAGATAGATAGGATCTTTATAAATTTCAGGAATAATAGTATGAGTATTCTTAAAAAAGTCGATCCATTAATGTAATCAATAAGGTTAAACTGTTTTTATATAATTATTCAGCAATACCTAGTCAAAAATTCTTTTTAAGAAAAACTAAAACTTAAAAACCAATCAGAAATTTTAATGAAAAGTGAGAATATTCTTCATAACAGCAAATTAAACTTTATACTAAGCAGAAAGCCTTATTTAGGTCTGTCAAAAAAGTTATCTTTTAATCATTGTGTTATAGTGACTTTATTTCGAAATTGTGTTCCTTAGACACTTATAGTAGTCAGTGGGACCAAAACCTCTAACAACATAAGCTCGTTACTGAATAAATTCATATTTTGGAAATTCATCAAATTTTCTCCATCGTTTTAAGTAGGTTGGGTACATAGGTACGTAGGTACCTCAAACATCAAATATCATAAGTTAATAATAATTAAGCTTGGGCCTCTTAAACTGTCATCTTCAATTCCTTCTAACTTAATGAAACTTTTTCTTAAAGTAAAATGCTATAATGCCATTATTTGTACTGATAATAATAATTACATTTATCCATAGGTAGGTACTATTCCCAAACCAAACAAATTAAATTAAATCTCCTCACAACACACATCTCTTCATGGTGACCTAGTTCGAGGTTAAAGTGCAATTGTTTCTAAATATATTATATCCTTTTCGCAAGCACACACACATAGCTATACTTACACACATTAAGAGGATAAAAATCCAAACAAAAAATGGAGGTGAATAGATTTGTTAAAGAAAAGGAGTGCCACACGACTGACACACGACGACAACGACGGCGACGCTCAGTGAATACTTAAAATGTCAATTCACTGCAACTGCATATCATTGCAACTTCTTGGGGGAGTGCTGGTAAGGAGACACGGTGGTGGTTAGCTTTCAACCGCTTATGCTTATCTTCCCGGCACTATATATGTACCTACTTTACTTAGTTAATAATTCTGCAGACTTTAAAATATATGCATGTGTGACTGTGTGTATGTCAACTGAACATAAATGGATCCCTTTGGTGGAAAATCCTTTATACTAATAAATAGACAAACTGCCATGCCATTGTGAGTGTTCTTGTTTATCCTCTTCTGGGACAAAATAAGAGATTTAAGTGTCAATGACCGTCATTTGAACTGGTGCACTACTAATATACCTACTTAGTACAAGATGGTTCATTTATTCAGTGATATATAGGTATTCTGATTTTAATAATATGAAACGAAAAAACTACTGTAATGAATAATTAACTTAAGAAATCCATTTAGTGTAGGTGTGATATTTATCCCATTTTAAGAAAATTGAAATAAATTCATAATTCACTCGCAAATGATGTTCTTTAAGAATAAAAAAAGGAAAATTCTTCAGACAATTTAAAGCTCTTCCTTTTCCTATCATTAATAGCGAGGAGAGACTATACCTATTATAAACATACGTCAGAGTATATTTATGGAACAGGCGCGGAAAAAAAGTATGGTATTTTTTTCGAAAATGTATTTTTTTTACCTGTGGTTGTTTGTTGTTTGTTTATAAGAAAATTATTTCCAGCGATTTAATTAATAAGTGTGAGAAAAATGTAAAAACTTAAGAGAACATGAAAAAATGAACAAAATTATCAATTATTGAGTATATTTAAAGATATCTCCATCTGATATTAATTTTTTTTCTTAAAAAAAAAATAAATGTTATTTGACATTGTCAACGCTATTTTAACTGCCGATTAGGTTACAAAGTTAAATAAAAGATATTATTTAAAATAAAAATATCATAAAAAAGTCTACCTTGTATAAACATAGTGTCTTTCATATTGTGGCTATAAAAATCAGGTCAATAAGCTAAGGTTGGGTTAGTGGACCAGAAGCGTTTTCGAGATATTCGGAAAAATCATTTTCTTATCGATTTTTAGGTACTGGTTTGCTAGAAAAATTATGTTTTTTATTTTGAATTTTTTCATTATCTTAGATAAATTTTGTGCATGTTTACAAATTTCAAATAAAATTCCATAATATTTCGTATAAAAATTTTCGAAAAAGAAAACAGAAATATCTCAAAAACAGGTGCAATGTCTCAAAAACGGGTCAATATCTGAAAAACGGGTTGGTTTGTAATTTAAATTTTTCTTTAAAAATGTTTTAAGAATTTTGATATATAAACAAATATTTTTTTTAAAACCACTCCAACGATTTTGTTTCGAAACTTTGTCGCTTTCTACTTTTAGGGGATTAACTACAGAGAGTCAAACCTATGAGAATATTTTTTTGTTAAATTTTAAAATTAGTTTTTAAAAACAATTTGAATTTATGTATTTGATTTTAATTATATCACAACATACATTTTTGGGATTCAAGCAACGCATTTCGGTTTTCAAAGAACCACATCGGGCTAAATTTATGGATGCGAGGTGTTGTTATGCCAAAATTCACTTTCTTTTTTTATTTTGTATTGTTTCTTATGTACATATGTATATTCCCATGAAAACAATTTTTCAAAATTCTAAGCTTAATATTTTTTCTCTCCGACCATTTGGTGAAATGAAATAATTCAATTTTAAAAATAAAGTGGACAAAATGGAGAGGAAAAGTGCTGGCAGGGGGAATACGCCAATTTTGTTTTTTATTTAAACTGAGGAATAATAATACCTATACAAAGTCCAACTAGTAACGAGTTTTTGTGATGTCAAAACCTACTTTCTCTGCACAATTAGTGAAATCCTAAAAACAAAGAAATTAAAAATGTGTTCTGTTTTTTTTTTTTTAAAGAACGGTTTAAGATTTGAGTAAACATTGGTTAAAACAGAATAACGACAGACCTGGTTTCATGTATTTTTTATTATATGGAATAAGTACTTTAAACTTGAGGTGAATACTGCTGTGTTAAGAAGAAAAAACGTAAGTGTATTTTTGACATTTCAAGATAAACGCGTTTTTCTGTTTTTATCTCTATCTTTTTTGTTTTGTTGTTGAGTGTTTTTCTATCGTATTTACAAGTGAATAATTTTTTTGCCTTGATTATTTATCAGATGTACTAATGCTTGTATGGTAGTCACTTTTTTTTCTTAAATTGAGTGCTAAAACGTCAATTTTCCTTAAAAAGCATGGTTCTTTGAACGAACGTCATTTTTCTTGAGCGTTTTAAGCCATTACAAAAGCAAGTAAGGGCTTTTATTTTTAAAGAATAAAATAGCAGAAATATCAAAGATGTTAAAACTGGACCTAACTCAAAACAGCCAAAATGTCAGTTACGTTTTTCTTCTTAACACGGCAGAATAGTGATAAGAGTTTTAATTTTTTACTAATTCAACCGAATCTAAGAGGACTTTAATCATATATCTTTCAAAAATTAATTAAAAAAAAAAAACAGAAAATTACGGAATTTTTCTAAAATCAGATCTATTAGAGAAAAGTATAACCTGTCATGATTTCAAAAAATTAATTGAAGGCAAAAAAAACATACTAAATTTTGTTGTTTTGTAGAAAAAGAAAATATGTATGTATTTTGGAATTGTTATTGATACATAGTTATGAAATACTAATAATCTTTTCTTTGATTTCTTTAAAATAACACATCATTGTATGTATGTACATACTTTCGTTTAAAGGGCTGGTTACCATACCAAACCAAACGATACTTTTATAAGATATAGGAAAAAATTGGAGTGGAAGTAGGCGAATTTCAGTTAAGTCACTTCCCCACTAAAAAGAACCAAGTCCGAAAATTTCATCCAAATAGTTGGTTTCAAAGAAAGCAAGCATAGCAAAAATGGGCGTGGCAGTGGACAGTTCTAATTAAAACCATTGCCTAAACCTTCTCGCTGCTAAAGAGAAAAACTCTAAAAATGTCATCCTAATCGTTAAAGCCGTTCCTGAGAAACCAATTTTCAAAAATTGTTTGTTTGGAATAAATTAATAATAATGTACAAAATTCTATTGTTACTACCGAAAGTATCGGTAAATTTCGGTACAAAAAGTATGGTATCGGCTCGGTATAGTCTCGGTATATTTTTGGATGCCATGGAGCTGGTATCGTCTCGGTATCGTTTCGGTTTCCGATACCGATAACAAACGATATCCAACGAGACTTTTCTGGTATCATGCCAGCCCTATTCGTTGATTTTAATGATAGGTACCTTAATGGGTGGGGTTCAAAACTCTGCGAGAGTAAAAATTCTGTTTTCAAAATTCTGCGTTCAAAATTCTGCTTTTCAAAATTCTGCTCTCAAAATTCTGTTTTTCATAATTTTTCTTTTCAAAATTCTGTTTTTCATTATTCTGTTTTACAAAATTCTGAAAATATCTTTTTGTATTATTTGCAAAATTTTATAGGAGAATTTAAAATTTAAAATTTAACAAAAAAAATCAGAAGCCCAAAAGGACTGGATACAAAAACATAAAAAAAACAAAAAAATCGTTTTTTAATTCAGCCTCGCAATTGTGTCCATCTTTCTTTTAATCCGCTGGAGCGACTTCTTCTTGGGTCTTAAAATTTGGCTTGAAGGACCATTGATTTTTTTAACTACAAAAATAACGGTTTTTCCATAAAACTGTTAAGAAGATCATGTGTGTACATGTTGTTGGTAGGAATGGTGTTAAAAAAATCTAATATATCTCAAAAATGGCTCTTAAAGTTTTGATAAATTTTTTCCTGCGTATTGTTGGCTTGTTAAACAAAACACAGAATTAGCAGAATTTTCTTCTTCTAAAAACAAATTGACAGAATTTTCAAAAACAGAATTTCGGAAAGCAGAATTACGTCAGACAGAATTTAAAAAATACAGAATTTTGAAAAGCTGAATTTTTTTGAAGAAAGCAGAATTTTGAAAAGCATAATTTTGAAACCAAAATGTGGACCTTTTCCCAACTTTAACTATCCATTTTAAGTCAGAAATTGCCCTCCACCCAACTCAGGCGGATGGGAGAAAAGATTTTCCCTCTGCACATTTTTGTACATGATTCGAGAAATGATTTCCAAAATATCGAGTACTATGTATGTAGGTGACACCCTGTATAGAAAATAAAGTCTTATTGTTAGTTGAACAATTTTTTTGTTTAAATTAAAATTATTAAAAATCCAAAACAATGTTCATTTAAAAGTTTTAATGCTCACAATGCGTAGTAGAAAAATGTATCACATGCTTATTTTTTCTGATATTATTAAGGTCACTACTTTATCGTACGCACATCATAGACTTTAACCACGTACAACCTTTTATTCAGTCTATTTTCGTCACCATATATATTTATGTTTGCACCCTTAAGTGCATTTATAAATATCGATTTCGCAATAAGAAATAAAGAGATTCAACGAATTGAGGGGAGAGTAAAATGCGTTGTGCATAAATTCCATGAAACAGGCATTGATTGAACATCACATTAGCTACACACACCGCTAAGGTGACCATTCTAACTTTTTTTTTTAGGTCCTTGTAAGAGAAATGTGGATTTAACTCTTAATAAGTACCTACATATTTCAAATATATAAAAGAAATTTATTTCGAATTACCAAATATGATTTACCGCATAAATACATTATTAGCCGTTATTCTGAGGTTTTAGCTGGGCATCAATCCATCTATTTTAGCCTAAATAAATTGATGCAATAGTTAAACACTTGTTAAAGAACATTCTTATGTAATTTACTAGTGGAGTAGGAGTACCTTCCAATTTTTAAGTCTTCTTTTCTGTAAATTTCTGTTTGTATACGTATCTGTTATATTCAAAATAATTTTTAACAAACCTCTGCGTTATTTGTTTTTGGCTTCAAATCCACTTTTTTGCTAATCTTCTTCTTCTGGTTGTTGAAGTTATAAGATGAATTTTGTAGTGTTGTCGAGATTTTTCATTTCTGAACTCATAATTTTTCAATAAGAAAATATTTTTTTAACTACATACTTTACTATAGGTATTTATATTTTATTTCCAATATGGTTGGTCACCATAAGAGAGTTTCTATATAAGACTGCTGTACATTGGAGACACAGGATATAATGCGTGAAAAATTATCACGTATAATATTAGTGAAAAAAAACATAAAAGGAATACACGTTTATTATAATAGTCAAAGGACCTCCATAACTACGCCATCACCAACTAACATTGAGAATTAAAAATCCAGTGCGTACTGCGAAGCATACATTGCGTCAATTTTGTTTGAACTTCAACAGAAACGTGCTATTTTATTTTTGTTCCATTTCAATTTATCTTTTGTTTATTGAGGGTGGTTTTTCTATGCTGTTCTGTTGTTGATTATTTTCCATGTTTTCTGTCAAATTCATTATAAATAAACAACTCAAGCTAATTGCCTTCATATATAAACCTATTATCCTTATATTCATCAGACAGACTAGGGGTAGGTGTATATAAAAGTACTTTTGAGTTCAGCTTCAGCGTCTAACCCAAATTATCTTTATATTTTCATCCCTTGCAGGGGTTGCATTCACAAATAAAACAAAAAAAAAAATATTTCAAGACTGAAAAACCTTTTCTGTTTTATTTTTGCTGTGGTGTGCATTTAGCCGCATTAAAGCAATTCAAGTGATATCAACATACATAATTTAAAGCACACTAACGAAACGTATGAACATGCTCACGTTTTAATAACGTGTTTCATTTGACTTGGGATTTTAAAATTTGTCTGTTTTATTAAATACTTTTCACTAAAAATTGATTTTCTAATAAAATCTACCTAGATGAAAAATATCTGGCAAAAAAGAAACAATTAATTTTGTTTAGTTTTCTCTAAAGAAATCTTTAAGAAATCATTAAAACAAATCTATCCCTGATATAGCTGAGCTTTTTTGACCAATTACTGACATAATTACTTGAATGAGGTACTAAATATTTTTTTCGTGACCCCGACAAAACTCAAACATTTATTAAAAAAAACATCGAATTATTGAATTACTGAAACTTGTTGAAATTTTATAACGATCTAGTGACCTTTCAAGAAGTATCCTTCTTTTGTAGTTCTCCCAAAAACGAGGTACCAAAAATGTTAATGAATCTGAATAATGAAAAAATAACAACGAAATTTCATTTTTGAAATAAATATTAAGGAAATTCGGATAAGTTGTTAGAAACTATTAAGAACTTTTAAAATTGTTATTATCAGATTGGACTTGTTGGCCATTTATAATGCAAAAAAGTGCAAAATGAATCTTAAATTACCTATTTGTCCTACTTTCATTTTTTGTTCTTTTTTTTCGGAAACAGTACCTGTCCTTTAAAAAAGAAAATTGCATTTATTTAAGCTTTTCTCAGCGTGGTTATTTTTTAAGTTTACATTCACCACTTGCGCTTATTTCTTTCAATTTGATGATTTTAATACAAATCTGTGGTAGAATGAAAATTAAATTAAAAATTCAAAAAAATGTTGTTTTGAAAATGTTGAAATTTTGTATTATTTGAACTTGTATGAGATTTGTAAATAAAAAAATAATCTAGATCCGTTCGGTCGATAGTGAGAAAATAAAAAATAAAAAAAAGTTATATGGGAAAAACTATTAATAGTTGCTAAGTTTAATTTTTTATAATTTTTGGTACATAGTATATCGCACTAATTTAAGCACGTCACGTAGATAGCCGTTTTTAAGAAAAGAAATATTTTCCTTAACGGTTTTCTTAAGGCGCGTCCACATTATGTCGAATTGTGTAGATCAACATCGTTGATCAACAGTGTTGAGTAAGTGTAGACGTGTTGATCGACAAAGCCAATCAACATTTGTTGACCCGAACGTAACCCGATTCAAATGGATAGCAATCGACAAAGCTGTTCAACAAATTTCATTTTATTGAACACATTTGTAGGGTTTTAAATTCATGAACATAATTTATTGGTTTTGTGCGTTATTAATCACATTTTTACTAGATGAAAAATGCAATATTTATTGTGAATAAGTATTTAATGTTAATTATATCATTTTAACTTTATTGTTCACAAGAAAAAATAAAAAAAAGTTGGGTACCACCAGGATTCGAACCCTGAACCCTTCGGTTGGATCCTGACGCATCAATCAGAAAATTCCAAACCACACAAATGTTTGCTACGAAAGTTTTTCACGTACACACTAGCATGTTGATCGACAATGTTACCCAACAATGTTGATCGGCATAGTGTGGACCGTCCTTTACATTTGTATTGAAGGTAGGTACTCTTAAGGACGGTCCACACTATGCCGATCAAGATTGTTGGTTAACATTGTCGCTCAACAAGCTAGTGTGTACGTGAAAAACTTTAGTAGCAAACATTTGTGGGGTTTGAAATTTTCTGATCGATGCGTCAGGATACTACCGAAGGGTTCTGGGTTCAAGCCCTGGTGGTACCCAACTTTTTTTTATTTTTTCTTATGAACAATAAAGTTAAAACGATATTATTAACATTAAATACTTATTCACAACAAATATTGCATTTTTCATCTAGTAAAAATGTGATTAATAATGCACAAAATCAATAAATTATGTTCATGAAATTAAAACCCTACAAATGTTTTTAATAAAATGAAATCTGTTGAACAACTTTGTCGATTGCTATCCATTTGAATCGGGTTACGTTCGGGTCAACAAATGTTGATTGGCTTTGTCGATCAACACGTCTACACTTGCTCAACACTGTTGATCAACGATGTTGATCTACACAATTCGACATAATGTGGACGCGGCTTTATACCTACATGTTTTCATAAATGTAAAATATTTTCCTAAAATGTTCCTTATAGTGTTAAAAAACTTTTAAATACAGAGTTTTAAGAAATTAGACAGTAATTTACAAAATATTTAATTTTCAATTTTTTTTTTATATTTTTTTAAATCCAAAAAAATATATTTTTGAAAATGTTGGTAAACAAATTGTTTATTTATTTTAGAAGCTTCCATTTAACAAAAAAATATAGAAATCATCGAAATTACCGTTTAGAAGAATATTGAAAATAAAAAAAGGCTTCTTTGGGAGGTGCCATTAAAAACCATTTTTTGAAAAATGATTTGCTGCTATCCAATGGTAGCCTTTACTTAAAGAAATTTATTGAATTTTTTTTTAAGTTATGAAGCCGTTCTTAAGAAACATAAGATTTTGTAAAATTTCTAAAAAAAATTGTACCTAGAAAAAATGAGAACAATTTGTGGGTTGAATCACTTAATACCACTGTGAACCAAGTTTTTAGAAAATCGATCCAGGCGTTTAGGATGTAGCTGAACAGACTGACACCCACTTTTTGCGTCTTCCCTATCATCGTAATGACAAGTTTGATCTAAATCTCCAGTTCAATATTTTTTACGAGTGCATAACTTATGTATATAAAGTTAGCAGGACAGTTTTGGAAATTCAGGTTAAAAACTATCCTATCATTAGTTGCTACTTAATTGCGAATTAGTTACACAAAAAACAAATTAATTGCTTTTTTGGTTTAGGAAAAAAATGGGTGTCCTGCTAACTTCATATGAACTTAGCAGGACAACATTCTCAAAAATAAAGATAATAGAGCTAAAAAAAAGTTTATTATTGAGAACTAATTAATTGCGAATTAGTTACGCAAAACAAAATTTAATTGCATTTTTGGTTTGCGAAAAAATGGGTGTCCTGCTAACTTCATATGAACTTAGCAGGACAACTTTCTCAAAAATAAAGATAATAGAGCTAAAAAAAAGTTTATTATTGAGAACTAATTAATTGCGAATTAGTTACGCAAAAAAAAATTTAATTTCATTTTTGGTTTGCGAAAAAATGGGTGTCCTGCCAACTTCATATGAACTTAGCAGGACAACTTGCTCAAAAATAAAGATAATCGAGCTAAAAAAGCGTTTATTATTATGTTGTCCTGCTAAGTTCACGTGAAGTTCGCAATACGCCTATTTGTCGCAAACAAACAAAAAATTAATTTTTTTCTGCGTAACTAATTCGCAATTAATTAGTTCTCAACAACCAACTTTTTTCGGATCGTTTATTTACATTTTTGAGAAAGTTGTCCTGCTAGGTTCATATGAAGTTAGCAGGACACCCATTTTTTCGCAAACCAAAAATGCAATTAAATTTTGTTTTGCGTAACTAGTTCGCAATAAATTAGTTCTCAATAATAAACTTTTTTTTAGCTCTATTATCTTTATTTTTGAGAAAGTTGTCCTGCTAAGTTCATATGAAGTTAGCAGGACACCCATTTTTTCTTTAACCAAAAAAGCAATTAATTTTTTTTTGCGTAACTAATTCGCAATTAAGTAGCAACTAATGATAGGATAGTTTTTAACATGAATTTCCAAAAGTGTCCTGCTAACTTTATATACATGCATAACTTACATACATGCCATATTTACATAGTACCAGTATACATCGCAAGTAAAATCTGGTAAATAGTGGTACCTACCACCCAAAAAACAATATTTTCGATTTACGATTTTCTTGAAGATGTTGTGGCTGAATTTAGTAGTTTTCTATTGCAACAACTCTTAAAAAGTTCAAAAGTATCGTCATCAGGGCCAGTTATAACTTCTTTTGGCCCTAGGCATATAGGTGCCCTTGTTTTTATTTCCTCTTGAACTTAAAAAATAATCAAATCAGAAAAATAAAAGAAAAGGTTCATCTTAAGCTATCGACATGAGTGTTGTAAATAGTTAAGAAATAAAAAAGATCAAAATCCGGAAATCTATTTTGAAAAAAAAAATTGAAAAAGTGTTAACATTTTTACTTGTTATAAAAATGGATTTATGATTTGATTTGACTGTTAAATGCAATACATTAATATTTTTTTTAAATATTTAAAATATTACTTGAACCACTAAAAATTGTCTACATAGTGTACATACATAAATGAATTGTAAAATGGCTGAAAAACATATTAATGAGATATGTATACTAGACAACGGGACACAAAAATCTTTGATCAGAATGACAGAATGGCGGAAAGTGAATATCAACTTGGCACCATATAAACGGCAATATCCATTCCCAAAGAAGACAATTTGAAAGTTTAACTGATAATAAGTGTGTTCATGTAGGTACTCACACAAAGCAGCAAATTCATGTTGGTGTACAGACAAAAAATGTGTAGTTCTTCATCATCATCATCAAGTCCTGTAACCCCGGTTGGGGCATAGGGCGCCAACAAATCGTTTCCATCCTTCTCGGTCTGCAGATAGATATTTTAACTGTGGCCACGTCTTTCTCTGGGAGTCTGCTTCTGCTAGAACTGTTGATTTCCATGTTGTTCTTGGTCTTCCAACCCGCCGTGCACCCTGAGGATTCCATTCAAATGACTGCTTTGCAATTTCATCGTTTGGTTTCCTCAGTGTGTGACCAATCCATTGCCATTTACGCTTTCTTATGTCAACGTCCAGCCGCTCCTGGCTTGTCCTGCGCCACAATTCCTCGTTTGATATAATTTGTGGCCAGCGAATTTTTAGAATATGGCGTAGACAACGGTTCACAAAAGCCTGCAATTTCTTTGAGATGGTAGTCGTGACTTTCCAGGTTTCGCAAGCATATAACAGCACGGATTTGACATTGGATTCGAAGAATCTCAACTTTGTGCGCAAGGAGATTTGACATGAGTTCCAAATTTGGGAGAGAGAACCGAAGGCTGCGCGAGCTTTATTTATTCTACTTTGAACGTCCAGATCAGTACCACCATTTGCTGAAACAATACTTCCAAGGTAGTTAAATTGTTCAACCTCTTCAACTGGCGTCTCCTGTATTAAAATACGCTGATGTGTGGAGCGGCCTGTGAGCATTATTTTTGTCTTTTTGCTATTTATTTTAAGACCACTCGCCTCTCCTTTTAACTTCAGAGCTTGACACATCCCGTTCAGCCCGCTGATGTTATTTGCCAAGAGACATATATCATCGGCATAGTCTAAGTGGCTAAGCCTTTCAAACGGTCTCCATTGAATGCCCTGCCTCTCTGATGTTCCAACGCTGGCCGTCAAGACATCGTCAATCGCCAGTAGAAAGAGAATTGGCGATAGAACATCTCCCTGTCTCACACCCTGCCGCACTTCGAAAGAGTCGGATAGCTGCCCATTGTGTAAAACAAAGCATCTTGCGTTGTTATAGGACTCTCTTATAATGGCAACAATTTTTGGGGGAATTCCTCTACCAAGAAGTGATCTCCATATACATTCACGGTTGACTCGGTCAAAGGCCTTCTCAAAATCCACGAACATGAGGTAAAGCGGTGATTGAAACTCCGCAGACTGCTCAAGAACGATACGCAGAGTGTTGATATGGTCGACACAAGACCGCCCACTGCGGAAACCAGCTTGATGCCTCTTGAGTGTAGACTCGATTCTAACCTTTATCCGCTCCAGAATGATGGTTGCCATTAATTTTGGAAAAACGGACAAAACTGTAATACCTCGCCAATTGTTGCAATTCTTAAGATCACCTTTCTTTGGCAACTTAACAATTACACCATCCTTCCAGTCGCTGGGATAGATTTCATTTTCCCACACAGCTTGTATCAACGGGTGTAGAATACTAGCCGTTCTGACAGGGTCAGCTTTCAGGAACTCGGCTGGTATACCATCAAGTCCAGCTGCTTTGTTGTTTTTGAGAAGATTTATCGAAGATTGAATTTCCAGTACTGTAGGGGGCCCGATGTCAATACCCCTATATGATCTACGCATCTCGTTAAGCTGGGGCACTTCAGCACTCTGCTCGACAGAATCCTCATTAAGCAAGGCACAAAAGTGCTCCTTCCACCTGCGCAGCTGATCCTCGATTGATACCAAAAGTGTACCATCCACATCCATTACAGGATGATTGGTGTTGGTTTTCTTCCCGACAACTTCCTTGGATATTTGGTACAATTCCCTCATGTCTCCTCTTCTTGCAGCGTTTTCCGCATTTTCTGCGAGACCGTCTAACCTCACCCTCTTGTCTCGTCTCACACAACGATAGACCATCTTATGTGCTAAGCGATACTCTCTTCGCAATTCAGCCTTTCGTTGAGCATCTGCTTCGGCATTTATTTGCATCTTCAACGATTTGCGAAGCTCGATTTTATCCCAGGTGTCTTGGGATATCCAAGAGTCTCTAACTCTCGACTGCTTGGGTACAGTTTCGGATCCAGCATCCATAAAAACACTTTTTATATCACCCCACATCTCATCAATTGTTGAATGTTGTATTCCATTTAATGACGAAGCTCTGTCGTTAAGGTTGGTGACATAGTTACGACATATGTTGGGATCACTTAAAGCATTTGTATTGAACTTCGAATTCCTTGCTGCACCCTGTGATTGACGTTGTACAGCTGCCGTTCGTAGCTTGAGACTCATGAGAACCAAATGATGGTCGCTTCCAATGTCGGCATTTCTTATGCTCCGAACATCGCACATTGACTTCCTCCATCGCTGCTGAATCATGATGTGGTCAATTTGGTTTTCAGTTTGACCATCCGGATGTACCCAGGTGATTTTGTTGCAAGTCTTATGTTTAAACACAGTTCCACCCAGTACAAGACGATTAGCGTTACAAAAATCGACCAGCAAATCGCCATTTTCATTTCGTGACCCCAAGCCATTTTTCCCCATGACGCGTTCCAGACCGTAGTTGTCTGATCCGACTTGGGCATTGAGATCTCCCATGACAATTATGATGTCGGCTCTTGGAACACCACTGTAAACTGAGTTAAGATGAGTGTAGAAAGCGGTTTTGTCTTCCTCGGTCGCTTCATTTGTGGGGGCGTAGCACTGAATTATTGTGACGTTGCGAATTTTTGAACGGAACCTTGCTGTCATTATTCTTGCAGAAATGGGCGCCCAGGATATAAGACTACGCCTTGCTTCTTCGTTCAACATAATTCCGACACCATGCAGCCTTTGGCCACCCTCTCTTTCATCCTCCCCGGAATACAGCATTCTCGTTTGCCCAGAGTCAGCTCTGTATTCGGCTCTTCCTCTCCACCTAGTTTCACTGATGCCCAGGATACTGATCTTAAGGTGAAGCATTTCACGCTCAACCTGCTCGTATCTACCTTCGCCGTACAAGGATCGAACGTTCCATGCTCCGATTTTCGTACGTATGCGGTAGCCAAAAGTATCATTTGCTCTTCTTAAAAGACTTCTTCTATTTGTTAACGATTCATTTATTGTTATGGCGTCTTGATTGACGCTGGTACACGAAAGATGCCGCACCCCCAAATCCGATGTGCGGTTTACAGCAGCCGAAGCTGCAGAAGGATTCTCCATAAAATGGTTACCTCTTGGGGACTCATTTCCAATTGTTGTCATATTTCATGTAATAGCATATATCCTTCCACCATGGTGTTTTCCGAGATACGATTAATAACATACATAAGCTCAGATTTGACAGGCACACCCGCCTTTTGTATGGTCAAACACATAACTGCTCGAGGCCGCCCACTATGGGAAAACAGACGCCTTTTGTAGCCGCCCAATATGGGTTACAGACGCTACCTGCTGCTGCCGTTGGCCTTTTAACAAAAACGCTCCTCCGCCACCAGACTATCATGCCGTTGACCGCCACCTGCAGTTCATCCGTCTTAAGGGGGCTTTTAACCATCCCAAGGACAAGTTTGTGCCCTGACCAGCAAAGCTGGGTTGTCTGCTTATCCCGGCATCCATTCGGTCCCCCTGCACGTTAGCGTTACCCACCCTCCACCACGCGGAGGTGTGCATAGGGATTTTCCTATCATTGAGCCTAGGGCCATATGGCGTCCTAGCACTCTCAAGTACTTTTGGAGGGCAAAATTTGATAGACTGTCAAATTAAGCCCAAAAAGTACGCGAACAAATTTAATATTCGGTTATTGAAAAGAGTTTTACAAAAGTGTTTTTTACAAAAAGAAAAGAATATTTTCCCTTCAAAACAAAATGGAAAAAAAGGCATTCTCAGGGGTAGCAGGAACCGATAAAATCGAATTTACCCTTATTCATGTGAAAAAAATTAATTTAATCTGGATAAAACTCACTTTATCTAATTCGAATTTCCAATCCTTTCTTCAAATACCCACATGTGTCCCTCTTGTCTGTTCTAAAAGAAGAATATGCCTTATGTGCATTGTCCGGTTGAAAAGAGCTTTATCTGTATTTGAACGGAAGTTTTTTAATGATGAAAAGTGGGAAGTTGGAGATTTTTAAGTGAATCCTCTTTATGAGGTTTAATGGTAGCTTGGATTAAGTTATTTAATTTTGTTTGGCTTTTATTTGGTGACCCCCATATATCGTGATGCCCTAGGCCTGCTCCTAGTCGGCCTTATGGAAAACCCAGCCCTGTGTATCGTGTACCAAATTCTTCAAAAAAGTATACTTTGAATAGAAAAAAATACACTTACCGACTATTAACATCAATTACTTCCCTAGAACGCTATATTTGATTTTGAATTTAGGTACATATTTCGTTATAAGCTATTCGGATTTAAATACGTTTTAGTACACAAAAACTTCAAAAAACTATTGAAATATCAAAATTCAATTTAATTTTTTTTTTCAAAATTCGATATTTCAAAATCGGGTTGATATTTTTTTTTGAATTTCAAAAATTATTTTTTAAAAAAGCAGTACAGCTTAGAATTGACTAATTGAATTCATTAGAAAATACTGAAAAATAAATTTATTCATGTTAAAGTGTCACAACAATAACTAATAAAATGCACGACTGGATCGCACGTGCTTGCTCCAGTGGGGTAGCAAGCACTTTGGGGGCCCCGTATCAAATATTTTTAGGGGTCCTCCTTTTCCTAAAAGGGACACAGCCTAAGTTATTACCTTTTTCTCCTACGAAATCACCTTTCATCAGAATTTTAGATAAGTTCAATTTGATTTTTGATTTTGTACAGTTAAAGGGACAAAATACAGTTCGAAAACCGTTTATTTTTCCCAAAAGTTTAAATTTTAGCTCATGAAATTTTACAAAAGAAAGATTTGGCTTTTTTCGTATGAGCAACATATTTTGCAAAAAAAAGCTCTGTCCCCTAGTGACCTGGAAGTGTGAAAAAGATATCAACAATCTTATTAATAATAATTTTTTAACGTTTGTGCATGTTTTTCCGATTGTCTGCGGCTTTATCAAAAAAGTGTAATAATCTTTTTTGTGTAAAATCCTTTGATAAAGATCCTTGAAAAAATCAACGGTTTTATAGATATTTGCAAAAATATTTTGTATCCCTTTATACGGTACAAAATCAAAAGGGCAAATTTTGAAACGCTTTAACTTTGAGCTTAAAGCGACTTTGTTAATAGTCATTTTGTTGTTCAATGAAATTGGAATGAGTTATAAATAAGAAAACAATTCCACAGCTCACACTCTTTTTTGATATATGTAGCTGTCCATTGATAAATTTAATTCTTCCAAGCTTTTCCACTTAACTGGCCATGAAGTTCTTGCAGGTATGGTAAGACGTTAAAACGAAACTTTCCATCAAAACTCTATTTTGTCAGAATTTTTTTTATTTTGCCATTTTTTCGTCTAATTTTCATTGACTCCTGGTGCGTTTTTCATTAAAAAAAAAACCGTTGCATGTTACAGCTGCGGTGCGGTGGCGTTAGTTGGTAGGATATAGATAGAGATACATAGGAAGGAAATCTATCGAAAAGACACATGAACAAACAAAATTGGGAATACCTAGTTAAATTTTAAATACATAATTGAAATTGTGAGTCGTATGCATCTCATAAAAAAAATTCCTCACACACGTCGAGTACTCTGTTTCTTTGGGGCCCCTATATCTCGGGGCCCCGTATCATTGATACGGCTGATGCTGCGGTAGCTGCGCTACTGGCTTGCTCTTATGGTCAAGTTGTGTGGAACTTAAGAAAAAAATATTCAAATATTCGTTCTTTTAATTGTATAAACAGCCTGATCAATAACTTAGAGCTCAAAAAAAGGTATGCCATTTGATTACTTGAAACAATATGAATATAAGCAACACAAAATTAAAATCGTTGGAGCCGTTTTCTTAAGAATTAATTTTTTGTATATAAAATCTTTGTAACATTCTTCAAAAAAAGTTTTGGTATGCCAATTTTGAGTATATGTTTGTTCAGGTTTGCAGTATTATTAATATTCTAACAAAGCTTTTGTGAAAATTTTTTATTTAAATCGGATGAGCGGTTAATGAGAAAACCAAAAAACAAAAAAACTGTTATATGGCAGGTACCTACCATTAATAAATGTTTTTTGTGATTTTTACTTGCGATTATAGGTACTATAAGGCAAGTTTTGGATTCGTGCAAAAAAAAAAAATTTGAGATAACAATCCAACATCATATTACGATGATGGAGAACACCAAAAAAGTGGGTGGCACAATTCTGTCTGTCTGTCTGTCTGCCTGTCTGTCTGTTCGTCTACAGCCTAAACGGCTCGATCGATTTTCTTCAAACTTGGTACATAGTGGTTTTTGGTGATTCTGCCGACAGGTTTTTTTCATTTTTTTTTAGAACCAAAAATAACGGTACCTGCCGTACAATTTTTTTTAACAATTTTACATAATCGTATTTTTCTCAAAAACGGCTCGACAACTTTTCTTAAAAAAAATTCGATAAATTTATTTTAGTAATGGCTTCCTTTGGGTGGAAACCCATTTTTCAAAAATGGCTATTAATGGTACCTCCCAAAGAACCATTTTTTTAATTTTTGATTTTATTCAAAACAGTACGACCGATTTCAATAATTTTTTTTATACAGAAGCTTCCAATTAATATAAATAGTTGTGTATACCAAAATTTTTGAAAAAATATTTTTTGGATTTTTAAAAAATGTTTCAATTTTTTTTTTTTGGAAAATCAAATATTTTGAAAACGACAAGATCGATTTTTTTGAAACTTGAAACTTGAGAGTTTTTTAAGTACTCTCTAAAATATTTTTATAAAAAATATTACATTTATGAAAAAATAACGGTACCTTCCATACAAAAGTTAAAAAACCGCAAAGGAAAATATTTTTTGTCTCAAAAACGACTCCTACGATTTTGATTAAACTTTTTCTATATACTAAAATTAGTACGATCTACTACCAAAAATTATAAAATTTTACACTTAGCAACTATTAAGAGTCCTGCCATAGAACGTGTTCTTTTATTTTGAATTTTCTCGTTATCGGCTAAACGGATTTAGATGAATTTTTTTATATAAAAATTTCAGATAAAATTAAATAATATTGCATATCAAAATTTTCAAAAATAAGTTTTTGAATTTTTAAAAAAAGTTTCAAATTTTTTTTTTGCAAATTCGATATCTCAAAAACGGGTTGACAATTTTTTTCAAATTTTGTCTTTATATACACATAAATATATACTTTAGATTTGCATTCCAAAATTTGTTCTTAAAAATATTTTAAGAAAAAAGAACCGCTCCAACGATTTTAAATTTCTTTTTCCCATACAATCATATTCAATCACGAATTAAGATGGCATTATTTTTGTTCAGCTCAAACTGTTAAAGGAGTTGTTTTAGCCAATTTAAATGCCGTTTTTCATGCTTCTCTACATTTTTCTCTCCTAATTTGCATGTTCTTATATCCAATTTTCTTAAGCCCACAGTGTCTTCAACATAAGAGCAAGTACGTGTGACCCAGTCGTGCATTTTATTTCTTCTTACTAAAAGGTACCTCCATCATATCTACAATAATACACTAACGGTTGGAGCCGTTTTTGAGATAGATAAGCTTTTCCTTAACGGTTGAATGGCAAGTACCGTTATTTTTGAGTTAAAAAAATTCAATTTCCCCTCTGGAGAGTTACAAAAAAAACCTTAAGTTCAAAATTTGAAGAAAATCGCTTCAGTGGTTTAGGCTGTAGGTTGAGGTACGGACAGACAGACAGACAGAATTGTGCCACGCACTTTTTTCGTGCCCTATTGTACCTATGTACATCGCAAGTAAAAATGAAACTTTTTGCTTAATCATCAAAACTGAATTAACTGTAAAATATCATTTTCATTTTTGAAAATTGAGTCAACTGAAATTGATACAAATATTTTTTTTTTATTTAGGTATCATAAATTGTGTAACGTGACAAAACTCAAAACGATGCAAATACTTCCTCTAAAAAAATAACAAAAGTACTTTAAGTCAAAATTAAAACAATTGAACTTGACTTATCTAGTTGTTATCAAAAAAAATAACAAAATTCAAAATAAGATACTTTTGGGATAAATAGAACACCCGTTTCTTGCAAAAACTAATAACAACTAAAAATATGTAATTCTCGCCAAAACAACTTTATCTCATTCAAATGACATTTTATACCTTTTACAGAGATAGATTCAAATATATTGTATGCCTTAGATTCAAAAAAATCGTTTTTAGAGTTGTTGCACATTTGGATTACAAGTGCGATGCTCCACTTAAAAAACATTTCTGCTAAAAAAGAGGCAAAGATGGACTTCCATATGTCTCATATTTAAAGTGTCATTAGGTCAAATATCTATATTGTGTTCACTTGATATTATGCACCGATAAAAATCTAAGCCCCAATACTTTTTACAATTGCTATAAAGATCCCCACTTGAAGTTTTATTTTTGCATGAAAAGTTTTTGGATATACCTTTTTTGAATCCACTTGAAAAATGTTTTTTTCTCTTGTCATCATAGTGTGATGCGATTCCAAAGATATTTCCCAAATATATGTTTTCACTGTAAATCCTTTACATCCTTGTAAAATTACCCTACATAAAATATTTTATGGAGTTCGAACACTTCAATTCAGCAACCTGAATAAAATCATTCAATAAATATTTGTATTGTATGTACTTATTGTACAAGTATAGACACATGTACATTTATATAAGTGTACACTGGCTTTAGGGACAATACACTCTTTTCATTTTAGTAGGTATCTCTTCTCTACCTCCTTGTTTGTACCATATCGTCATGCCTCTGACCTAGAATAAATTTAAACATTTGCAATAAAATTCAAAAAATCAATGACTTCTCCTTTTTGTCACCATCAAAAGAAAACCATCAGTGGACAATCAACTCAATCAAACACCAACCACCTTTGGTGTATTCCCCTCTTGTGTCTTATTTCGGTCAATTAGCACTATTTGGCACACAGCTCACCATGCATCGCTCCAAAAATACTACCTAAACTTCTATACTAGAATGCATATCATGAGTTTATTTCATTTGCAACCCTGGCCATGGGTTAGTAAATTTACACCCTCAACACAGAATCATTAAACACTACATCGCTCGGTGAAATGTTCATATTCATCCTCCCCCTCGGTCTCAGCCAAGGAGGATGAAAAGTCAAATTCGAAAATCATATCCCGCTCCCTTGAATGGGAAAATATTCCCCTCACAAGTGCATTTTTGTCCATTTGACAGCAGTCGTCCTTGTCTATAGAACTACAAATATACACATTTTCAATTCTTGTTTTTGTATTTTCTTACGTTCCACATTTTCACAAAGCGCAGCAGCAGAATTCAGGACATCAAGATGTACAGCATCTCTCCCTTCCTGTAGCTGTTAGAATCTTAGTCAATTTCTCCTCTGCTCAGTAGTAGCTGGATAGGGTATCGAGTTTGTGATCCTTTGTTGGTTCAAAAACAAAAACTAAAGTGTGACTTCTTTTTTCATCTCAATCTTTTAATATAAATAAAATAATACAATTGCGAGAGTAACGCTTTTAATCCCGAACTGTGAAATGTTTTTTTTATTGTGAAAAAAGATGTCTCTTAAAAATAAAATAACGAATTGATTAAAATATTTATTTGGAATTGAGATTCATGTTCATAAATCTCAAACTTGGAAAAGCAGTGTACATAATCCCGTTTGTAGCTGGCACGTATACCCCCATTAAGGATTACTATAAAACAGAGATTAGAAAACGAGACAAAAGGGTTATTATTTGGTCCTTTCTTGACACATATGCGTATGTATGCTAGTTTGTCTATGCCCTCTCCCCGCCACCTTTTGAGCCGAGGTCACTAGGTCGCCCGGGAGCTACTGTTTTTTTTTTCACTGAGATAATTTAAACAAAAACGACCCCACCCTAAATAATTTTTTTTTTTAATTTCATATTTGTTAAATAATTCATGAAAATAAGGACATTATTGTTCTTTTTAACAACCCCACCTACGAAATTCTTTTAATTTTAACATTTAAAAAAAGGATATACCTACACAAAATATTTCTGTGGATTGTGGAGGGAATCTTAAAGAAACAGTATTTTTTTTTTTGCAAAATTTTCTATTTTATTTTTATGTGTACAAAATATACATATCTTTATTATACATAAAAAAAAAATCAAAGCTTGATGGTGGTTAGTACCTCCATAAACGTCCTTGAGCGCGCAGAAAAAGCTTTCGTTTTCCTCCTCTCCTGGGTAGAGTGATAGGACCAGATACAACGGGAATGGATACCTGCTAACAAGTTTGCTGCAATGAATAAAATCGCTCAAAAACTCTAAAACAATTTTTCCTCCATTCTTAATTTTCTTTATTGTCAATTTTTTCAATTCGCAACAAAAACGTCGGTTAAATTATATACCTTACAACGAATTTTGTATTTTTAAATTATAAATTTATCCATTTTATATCACGCAGTTTGAAAAAAAAAAGTGCTGGTTAGTGTCAGAGATAATGTAGAAGAAAAAATAATGTGATCGAGTGAATTTTGTTGCCAATACAGAAATTTTAAAAATATAAAAATAAAATAAAATTAAATTAAATTAAAATACGTTAAAAAGAATAAATAATAGAAGATACTGTATTGATAAATTTTGTGAAAATAAAACAAAAAATAAAAATGGGTGGTGAAGTAAAAGTTGCCACGGTTGATGTTGAGGGTGGAGATAACATGGCTACTCTACCCGTATCTCGTTCGCACACAGCGGGCAGCAATGATAGCGCTGAGAAAAATAATATAGCCAACAAGGAGATGGAGCTTAAAAATGTTATGCCACAGCCATTACAAAGGTTAATAAATTTTAAATTAAATTTCATCTGATAAACAATTTATATTTTTAATGTGTAAGGAACGTATGTATGTGTTTTGCTTCTTCGTGGTAAAGGAGAAAATTCAATATATTGGAATTTATTTATAACACACAGAATACATATAAGATAAAGTCAGTCAAAATGAATATAATCGGAATTATTTTAATTGTTGGTGTATCCAACAAAAATTTCTCAAGACGACAATATTGTAAATAGAAAAACCCAACCAAATTCTTTTGACTCGAGCTTTAAAACCTTTTTTCTTAATTTTTTTACCTAACTGTCAAATTCAACTTCATTCAAAATTATTATTTTTATTATACTATTCGAAAATGAAAAAAAAAATATCGTTGAATGGATATTATTTCAACAAAAATTTTTCTTTACTTAACCATACAAAAATATTGCACTTTTTATTTTTTAAATATTTTGGTAAAGCTGTGAGCTCTTTCAAAGATACCAATTAACACAATGTTTGTAAATTCTTAAATTAAAAAAAAAAATCAATTAAATAAAAATTCATAATTAAACACCGCATACCTATTGATATTTAGGTAAATACTCTAAAAAGATGAAATTTAACTTTAAATTCCATCAAACCCATCAATTTATAGCATTAAACTATTTTTATGATAAAAAAGATTGTCCCAAGATTTACTTGTGCATAAAATTGATAAACACATTTTGCTCGTCGTGAGATTTTTCTTCGTATTCTTCTCAGCAAACCCTTTCATTTGATACCCATGTAATGAGAGTGCTCAAAAACAACTATTCCGTCATCTTGGGTGGTCCGCCATATTGACATTAAGAGTGGAATTATTTTATTTTCGTATTCTTCTCAGAAAACTCTTCTATTTGATACCCATATCATGGGAATGCACTAAAAATAACTAATCAACCATCTTAGGCCGTCCACCATGTTGGATTTAAACTGAAGTCACTTTATTTTCCTATTCTTCTTAGCAAACCCTTTCATTTAATACTCATGTTCTGGGAGAGCTCAAAAGTAACTATTCCCCCATCTTGGGTAATCCGCCATATTGGATTAATATAGGGATGTCATTTTATTATCATATTCTTCTCAGAAAACCTTTTCAATTGATACCGATATCATGAGAGTGCACAAAAAATAACTAGTCCACCATCTCAGCTTCGTCCGCCATATTGGGTTTAAAGTGAAGTCATTTTATTTTCCTATTCTTCTCAGCAAATCCTTTCATTTGATACCCCTATCATGAGAATGCACAAAAAATAACAAATCTGCCATCTTGGGCCGTCCACCATATTGGAGTAATAAAGACGGTACTTAGCTTACCATGAGCTGTCATCGAAATTTAACGTGTTTGCGAAATTTCATCTCAATCGGTTGAGGATAACTGCTTTAGAATTCAGTTCCAGAATTTGACCCGAACATGAATTTCATGAAATTCTTAAAGAAGTATAGGGAGAATTATGTGAGTTCAAAACATACTTACCTATTAGTTTTTTTGTTTTACTATTTTTTATTTCTTTTTTGAAAATTTTGATACGCAATATTTCTTACATTTTGAACATTTGTGTATAAAAACTTCAACCGATAGTGAGAATATTCAAAAACAAAAGCCATTCGATATTGCTAAGTACAGATTTTACTAGATCGTTTGAATACTGATATCAAAAATAAAATATTCTTTAAGGTTTTTAAACATTTGTATGGAATCTGTCGTTACTTTGCATGAAAGTAAAATATTTTCTTAAAATAATCTAAAAGTGTAAAGAATGCCTCCGGTATCTACTGAGTTTCAAAAAAATTCTACCATGCTGTTTTCGAAATATGTATAACTCAAGTTAAAAAAAAAATAGAGAATATTTTTAAATATCCAAAAAATATCTCTTGAAAATTTCAGAATACAATGCATTTTGCTTTATAATTTTTTTTAAAACTTCTTGTCACAAGAAAATAATAATTGATATCAGTTATAATGTTTTCAAAACAAAAAATGGTTATTTGGGAGGTACCATTAATAACCATTTTTTGGAAGATTGTTTTCCATCGGAAGGTAGCCTCTTCTAAATGTAATTTACTATTTTTTTTAAAGAAAAGTTTTGAAACCCTTTGTGAGAAAAGTTTGATTATATAAAATTGTTAAAAAGTTTCTATGGCAGGTTTTGGTTCTAAAAAACATATGAAAAAATGATTGAATGTGGCCCATACACCAAACTGATAATTTGACATTGGTGCTCTTGGAAGCAATAGAGGCCCGATGTTATTTTGTTATTAAAAAATTCCCAATTTAAGTACTTGAAAGCGTTTCAGGTGTTCAATATGCCATCAAGTGTATACCAAAGATTCGAATATTGGTTTGCCTTCGAGATATTAGAAACCATTGTTTAATAACTCAGGTTTACAAATATCTGTTAAATTTTTGACACATTAAGTGAAAAATGTTTCTAGGCATACTCTTGGGCGCTGAACTCAAGCCCTCATCAAATTTCCGCCATCAGGTTTCAAGATATTCCTGTTAGAAAATTAAAACAATAACACAAATTCTATATACTACTGAAATAAATCAGCCAAGTAGAAGACTTAGCATTAAGGATTGGACTTATTGAATTATTGATTAAAATAGCTTTTTATGGCCTTTAGTCCTACAAATTGGCGTTTCTTCCGGCTTACTCATTTGGACTCATCAGTGACATAGTGAGGGCTTTGTCATACGCAATTTGTTTTGAGTTCAATTCGACTTATATGGATTTTTTTTTGCAAAAAAACCACTATATCCAACAAGATGAGAATTCCGAATCATTAAGCTGGATATTTTTTTGCCCGGAGCCAGGCATAGTTTCTATATAAGAATTTTTTTTCTTTCTTCAAAAGTTAGTTTAATCATTTTTTAAATTTTCGTTTTCACAGAGATATCATTGTTAAGATGTTAGTCATCACGGTTTTTTCACTACTTTTGTGGTTATTTATTATTTTATTACCACCTTAAATTATTTTTTTTTCTGCAAAATTTATAACGATTCCGGAAAATAATATTTCTCTTCTCTCAAATTCGGGTTTTAAATTTCCAATATACCAATTTTGCATTCTCCGAGAACTAACTAACTAACTAACTAACTAACATGTTGAAATTCGTGTGTTTTAGCATATCAAACGGCTTTTTACTTTTCTTATTAAACTATGTTGGAACAGCAGGGGCCTATAACACAGAACAACAAGTCAACTAGTCAACAATTACTTGTTCAACTATGTTTGTTCAACAAGTGAAAATCATTTCTGTAACTCAATAAAAACCGCAACAATTGTCAACTGAAAATATTTCCCTCGACTTGTTGAACCGGTTCAACAAGTAATTCTTACGCGATGAGTCAAAAAGTTTCCGAAAAAAAGAAAACATTTCATCTAAAATCAGCACTTTGCTTGTTAGCTCTTACTTTTTCAGTAAAATAAATAAACATTTTATTCTACGTACAATGACAATACATGTGGTTCTTTTTAAATGTAAAGTCTCTATTTTAATAGGTATATTTTCCTATTTGTATGTCTGTTTTCGTACCTACCAAAACTACGAATTTTTACGAATTTAGCCCAAAGTTCTGTCAAAAAGCTCATATAAAAAAATAAAATTCGTAGAAATTCTACAATTTTGTTAAATATAATACTTTGACAGATATAAGGCTTTGACAAAACTTTGGGCTAAATTCGTAGAAATTCGTAGTTTTAGGAGGTACACGAACAGATATTTTGATTCTCTTTATCACTGCTCGATTTAGAATTAAAATTAAATAATTTTGTTTTTATAAACCAAATTCTTCAAAAATAAATAAATTCCAAGCCAGATGTCCGCTCATGGATTCAAATATCGAAATTTTTCGAGCTTTTGATTGGTCAGCAGTCATAAAAGTTTTGAAAATTCAGATGACTTTTTGTACGATTGCCTACGTTTTTTCAGATTAAAATTCAGATGACAGCTAAAAACGAGACAGAAAAATCCGCACATAGAAATTTTACTTTATACTTTTATAGTGGATGCAGGTATTTTTGTGGTCTGTTATCGGCTTGGTACGGTGGCTTTTTAATGTTTTTTTTTAACAAAAAAAAAAATGTATTGTTTATAATAAGAGTTTTCTTCCACGGTGTTTCGCCTTTTCTTTAACAAAATAACACGAAATAAAAGTTTTTACAGTTTTTATCAATAAAAGATTGAATTCGGTGGAAGAACCCGACGAAGACGTGTATTTTGGAGTAGTCAATAGGTGTTAGTATTTTTTTGGTTGTAACAGTGCGGCTTCAACTATTTTCGATAATATTAATCCAAATAAAAACAAAGAACAAGCGTTTTCCAATCAATTAACATAAATAACTGATTACTTTATCCTCAGAGTCACTTATTTTTGATTTAAATTTAATTTAAATTTTTTCATTTCTTCCTATTCACTTCCAGTAAAATCAGATAGTAAACACAATTATTGATAGAAAAAAATGACGGTTTGCTGAAATTTCAGATTTTTTGTGCGTTCAGCGTTACGATTCAGTACTGAGTTTTCAGATTTTTGCTGATGAACGCACCCAATCTTCCCGATTATCACTTGATAAACACTACTGCAAGTATTTATTTCTAACTTGTTGACTTCGAACAAGTCCAGAACCATCAGTTGAAATTTATCAAATTTTCAACAAGTTTATTCTCTATTTTTCGAACTCTTGTTGTTTCCAGTTACAGAAATGGTGAATTTATGAAATCTCCCACTTGTTGAAAGAAGTCAAAACAATTGTTCAAGTTCTCCTAGACTTGTTGTTCCGTGTTGCACAAATTTTAAAAAGTTGTTGAATTTCACTTGTTCAACAAGCACTTTATGTATTTTGTTATAGGCCCCAGGTGATGACTATAAAAACTAAATAAGGTTTTTGCATTTTGAATTTGCCTTAAAATTCATGGTTGAAAGTAGAAAAGAAAATAATCTCATGGAAGGGGGTTATAACTATTTCCCCCGCTTGGAGAGAAGGGACAATTTTATAAAAAAAATACTAAAAACGGAAAAAAATGATTCGCAATTAATTAGTTCTAAGCAAATACATTTTTCGAATCGTTTATCTGTATTTTTAAGAATACAGAATTTAAAGAATTTCTTTCTTGCGTAACTAATTCCCAATTAATCAGTTCTCAACAACCATATTAAAGCTGTTGCAAAGCAAATCTGGAGTTTATTATATTGAAACTTCATCAGGTAAACTCCAGTTTTGTCCAGCAACAGCTTAAACAACATCTATGAATATCCTCGAATATGTTCAAATTTAAGAGTGCGTATCCAAAAAAAAACCCAAAAGAATAATGAGAGTACCTACCCATACCGGATAATAGTTCCTAGTTTTTAGTTTCGCAATGCATTTGTTTATTCATAGCAAGAATATTCGACAGCCAAACTCGTCTGGCAACACCCGGCTTTGTAAAAGTAAGTTTGACAATTTTTTGGGATTTTGAAAAAAAAAAGTAATTCCTTATGTATGATAGGTACCTTCTTTAATTTTGAGCTCGTCTGAAAAGGACTTTCAACTAAAACACTCGCCTGGCACTATTTTTTTTTCATGTTCAAGAAGGTATAAGCTAACATATGGTCAAAAGCCGGCTATGTAAGAGCAAGTGTGTTGATTATTGCAACTATTTTAAATTTTTTAAAATTGAATAGCAATCCTAAAACTACGAACATTTTGAAAATTGACTATTGTTTTTGACTAAACTAGTCATGAATGAAAAATACACCCAATTTAAGCGTATCACCTATCAAGTCTCTCAAATAGCCAAAAATGCCATTAATTCAAATTAAAAAACTTAAAATCAGCATAGTTGAGTGACTGTTTCTCGGTCGATATTATCTTTCTTTTATATGGAGCAATGCCTATAGCTATTTATATCTGCTGGTAAGATAGTTATAGGCAAATAGTTGACAAAAAATGTAATTTTTCACATTTCCTTGCAATAATTTTTTGAAATTAAATTCACTTAAAATTTCCTTTGAATAATTCATTTGGATTGAAACTTTCGCCTACAAAAAAGATTTTCAGCATAATCTTGAAATTTCACTACATTTTCGTGCAAAATTTATTTTCTTTTGTTTAAAAAATTTAATAAATAAATATTTACATAAAAGCAGAAAAAATCAACAAAAAACTATTAAAAACAATCAAACATTTCTTAATTTGTTCTAAATTGGGCGTATCTTTTTTCGTAGCAAAGATGGGGTCAAAACATGCTTAAACGAATAAAAGAGAAGAGATTGTGAAGCCTAAGATGTTATTTGTTCAAAAATTAATATTTTTGGTTGTAAGCATGTTTATGCCCCAAAAAGACTTAACTTAATAATAAAAAACCCTTGAATGTAATTGTTCTTTTATTACCATAATTTTTGTTTTAAACAATATTATACCTGTTTTCAAGATATTAAATTTTCAAAAAAAAAACTTGATATGCAAGCTTATGTCAGCTCTCGTATAGAAATTATTTTGACCTTGAACGAAAGTCAAATTAAAAAAAAGGACGCGATAGGTATCAGTTAGTCTCTGATGATACACACTTTTTTGTATCAAATTTTTAAAATAAAAAAGGTTTTATCTAGGTATACGTTGCATTAGAGGTAGGTAGGTACCATTATTTTTATATATACAATAAGTACTTAAAAATAATTCCAATTTCCATTAAAGAGGATCAATGTAAAACCATTAGTTGCATTGAGTTTAAAGTAACTGGTTTCAAAGATTTAGGCTATCAAGATACAGACAAGTAAAGAATTTTGGGACCCTCTGTTCGTGGTTGACTCTTAAAAGTAAAAATTGATTTACTATTTCCAAGGACATGATAGGCAATCTCTTTATGAACTATTAGCATTAGGTTTCACGACCTTTGGGATTGTATATAACATAAGTATGTAATAGCTATGTATCTTATATAAATATCTGAAGAGATGAGAACTTAGTTCAACCCTAAAGTGCTGCAGGTATAATAGAAAGGAGAAAATGTGAAAAAGATTCTAAAACTATACAAACATTGAATTCTTCTAATCTCGATTTTATTCAAAAAATGAAAAAAAAAACTTGTTTTAGTCCAAGAGCCAGACAAGAGAGTAGGTTCCTTATGCAAATTATTACTGAACTGATTTTCTTGATGGCATATGTTCAGGGGAGCATCAGCCGCCATTTTGGAATATAAACAAAAATAATAAATTTCTATGAAAGCTAATACATATTTCATTCTCATTCTCTCTTATTTGCTTTTGAAAATAATGCAAAATTTTTTTCAAAAATATTGACTTTAAAATTTAATTTCTCAAAAGCTTTTAACGAAAACAGCTTGATTTAAAAACACAAATAAAAGAATGGAATATAAGCTTTAAAAAAAAATTGATATTTCATAAAACGCGTATTCCAATAATTCCCTCCCGTTCCACCAACTTGGATTTACATTCTGGGGCACCCCTGAACGTATTCCATTAAGAAAACCAGTTCAATTATTTGCAGAAATAAAGTACCCGGCTCTTGGCCTATTTGGAAAATGTTTATACGCAATATTTTATAATCTTCATTGAGTAAGATACCTACGTATTTGAAAAAAACTGAACATCAGTTATCGGTGCAGTCTATAACGATAACAGAAGCATACGGAGAATAATCGTGCAAAATGTCAATACCATATTTTTGTAACGGTATTTTGTAAATCATATCATATACATACACACAATATTTATATATATGGGTCAATATTTCAAAATATTAATATTTCAGTCTCCTTCATTTTTGAACCGAAGTACAAAATTTTATTATAAGTTTGTTAATTGGATGGCTTGAAACAATAAACGGGTTCTAATATTCGCTCAAGAAAAAATAAAGTTTAAAAAAAAATATCATACCCGCTATCTCCATTTAAACACCCAAAATGTCATTCCCCTGACGTGTCCCCAGGCCTACTTACCACACTGTCTGAATTCTAGCAACGAAACTAAAAACGATACAAGAAATCTAATGATGCAGTCTTTTTAATAATATGTGCATCCTAACTAAAAAATAGTTAAATGATTTTTAGTTGCTTTATTTTTTAAATAGGAGCTATTAAGTAAGTGTCCCCCATAAATTGATCATTCCTAACCATCCAATGGAAACTAAAAAAAAATATATATAGGCTCAAAATAGAAAACTGTTTTTTTTGTTGTTTAATGGTACGGAATTGCTCTTTATGAAAATTGAAGTAAGGGTTTAAAAAAAACTTGTTTGTCTTTTTATTTCAAGTTAAGGCAATGATTTTGTTTTTCGTCAAGCGAAACTGTCATTCCTCTAACGCGTGTTTTTTACTAAACAGTATGATATAAAAATTTAAAAGATTTACTCGTCTGTGTCTTTTACAAGGGCCTACGTGAAAAATAATATAAAACATCTAATTTTCTAATAACCTCCATTTAATTATCATAAAACACCCTTCGGAGTCATTCCCCTAACATCATTTTTTGTGTCATTCCCCTGACTTTCAAGTTTTCATTATAATGATTGATTGCGTTTTGGTAACTCTAGAAGAATCAATAATATTACATTTAAACATATTTACAGTATTTTTAGTAGTTTTGAATTTTTTCACATTTTCTCGGTCAAAATATCATAAAAAAATACGATTATTACTATAAAATGTAAAGTCTCGCAAAATACTTGAATCATGAGAACAAGTTCGTGCAACATAGTCGTGGATGCTATTTACATGTTAGTATTTGTTCTCTTTTTTCTTTACACTCCTGAAACCATTCGCAAAATTAAATATCCATCTAATCAACGGAGTAAATATAAATGTTTGTCATTCCCCTGATACAAGTATCATTTCCCTGACTTAAAAAACCGTTAGATTTAATCAAATGTTATGACTCCTTGTTTTAGAGTGGTTATTATAGAGTTATTAAGAGATATAATCGTTCGTCTACCAAAATAGGTTCTTTTGAGCGAGGGTCCACTTTGGAGTGAAAAATATTAATGTTTTGAAATATTGACCCATATATAATGTTAGTTCAATCTAGTCAAAAATTCAAAGTGTCACATCAACAAATAGACAAAATTCATATTTTGCCACCCATCGAATATATTTTTTTAAGTTCTTATTAAGTTCTTTCAAATATTTATACCTACTATTTTTTCCCAAAATTACCTTCTTTTTGGTGGTAAATCAGTCTCATATGGCCGATACCTTGTTGGTTTTATTGATATGGCAACATTCAGAGAATGCGCAGCGCAATGAACAAATAAAGATAGCAAGTGAAAAATTGAAAATGTGTACATAGATATAGAGAATGTTTTCATTCTTTTTTTTGTTTTTTATTTGTAGACCTCGAGGAGAAAAACGCGGTTGATCTCCTTCTATTCACTTATTAATTAACATTGTTTGTCCATATCCTGTCCAATCATCTCCCAACACATAAAAATTTTTCAAAATCATTGTTATATTGAGAGGACCCAAACTAGTGTGTAGGTATTTTACATTTTTCGAATGATTGTGATTTGTGGTGTTGTGCCACCGAAGATACTGCAAAGGCTTTTTGCATGAAAACGCTAAATTTCTTTTAGGAATTTCTGCAATTCAGAGTAAAGTCAGTCGTATCGTTTTGAGACGTAACAAAAGATAACTTTTCTTGGCGCATATTATAGCATGAAGGTAGGTTCATATACACTTACAGTTACTCAAAACAGAAATTCACCGCAATGCACAACGAAAATAATAATGCTCCATCTAATTGCCTTTTTTTTACATCAGCCCTACAGGTCAGCATCTACAATGAATCTACAACCTGGCTTCTTAAAAAAAAAACAACAAAAAAAAAGAAAATAGAAAAACCTAGGGTGCAGTGGATGTGCATCGCAGCTCTCCTTGTTCCATGTGATCTGTCATGCGTACTAAAACCAAACATTAAATGGCGTTTCCGAGAGTTCATTTGCCTCAGTTTTTCATATACGAAACAAAAAAATCCACAATATAGTCCTATATCTCTGATTCTGAAGTGTGGCACAGCCTACCCACCTACATTTCCATTTCGTTTTACATTATTGTCTACTCGTAGCGCTCTTGGCGGGAAAATCACTTACTAATGTTTTAGCAACAGCAAAGATTAATATGCTGGTGTTGGGATAGTTTTTTTTGTTACTTTTTTACCACCACTAACACTATCATAGGATAGTGTAGTGGTTGGATGAAGTGCGGTGGCATAGTTGGTTACTCCCAATAAATCTACTCGTATCTCTCCTCTATGTATCTCTTGCATACAATGAATAATGAAAATTAGGTCAGTTTGTTGTTTGCACGTCTGTGGAAATCTCTTCCCATTGAAATTTGCAATTTTCTGATGTTAAATAAAATCTAGATTTTTTCTTCCACTGAAATTCTTTCATAATAAAGCTTGGTTTTTTTTATTGTTTTTAGAGTTCACACCCAGTGCTTGTATTTAAATGATAAATCCTTTTAGAAAATAAAAATGTTCATTCCTCTGTTTTATGTTACATTTTCTCACTTCTTATTCACAGATGTAAATGAATGCAATAAATTTTAAGTAGGAACCTGCGGTCAATTAAAAATAAAATATCTATCTATTTAAGACATTTAACAAATTAATTTACTATTAAAAAGAATGAATTTAAATAAGGAATTAAGGCCTATACTTTAAATGTGATATTTTTTTGTGAAAAGTTTGTATTTTGTTTGTTGTTTCGAAAAAATTTATGGATAATTGCTAATTGGTTTTGCAACAAGGAATATTAAATCTCTTTAAAGATGAAATTTTAGCTTCTGTTTTAACTTAAAGTTTAAAAGTACTAGAAACATACTTTACACTGGCATTCCGGCCATTCTGGTTAAAAGTATATAATTAAGTACCTACTTATATCTCCTCCTCGTTAATCATGACAAAAGCTTTTAAGGTACACAAATGGAGGGCATTTAACTTTGATTTTCTGAGTAACTTTAGGGAGTACCTTTATATACCAGTCTAAGGATAAGCCATTACATAGATATTTTTGATGGTAAGCACTTTTTTTCGTTTCAACATCATTAAGTCGTCAGCGGAAAGCAAAATTGGTTTAAGTCACAAAAACATAATTTTACAGGGGACGATTTTCGGGGTTTGAATTCAATTAGAACTGGACTTTTTAGCATGTATAATGTTCATGTAATTTTGTTGAGTTCTTTTATTATTTAGTGTAAATTAAATGCGTTGGGTACGAAAACTCGCAAATTAAAATCTTGCATTTGAAATATCGCAATTATACAATCCCGCTTTTCATAATCTCACAATAACAAAATCCTGATTTTCATAATCTCGCAAAAAGAAATCCCGGAAATCAAAATCTCGCAAAATTTAATTGCATTGCAACAAATACACTTTTTACTTGCGATTATAGGTACTATAAGGCAAGTTTTGGATTCGTGCAAAAAAAAAATTTGAGATAACAATCAAACATGATATTACGATGATAGAGAACACAAAAAAAGTGGGTGGCAAAATTCTGTCTGTCTGTCTGTCTGTCTGTCTGTTCGTCTACAGCCTAAACGGCTCGATCGATTTTCTTCAAACTTGGTACTTAGTGGTTTTTGGTGATTCTGCCGACACGTTTTTTTCATTTTTTTTTTTTAAACCAAAAATAACGGTACCTGTCATACATTTTTTTTTGGCAAATTTACATAATCGTATTTTTCTCAAAAACGGCTCGACAACTTTTCTTAAAAAAAATTCCATAAATTTATTTTAGTAAAGGCTTTCTTTGGGTGGAAGACCATTTTTCAAAAATGGTTATTAATGGTACCTCCCAAAGAACCATTTTTTTGATTTTTGATTTTCTTCAAAACGGTACGATCGATTTTAATTATTTTTTTTACACAGAAGTTTCCAAAAAATATAAATAGTTTTGTGTACCAAAATTTTTGAAAAATTGTTTATTGGATTTTTAAAAAATGTTTCAAATTTTTTTTTTGAAAATCAAATATTTCGAAAACGACATGATTGATTTGTTTGAAACTCGATATTTAATACTTTTCTAGTACTTTCTAAAATATTTTTAGAAAAAAATTTACATTTATGAAAAAATAACGGTACCTTTCATACAAAAGTTAAAAAACCGCAAAGGAAAATATTTTTTTGCTTAAAAACGACTACTACGATTTTGATTAAACTTTTTCTATATACTAAAATTAGTACGATCTACTACCAAAAATTATAAAATTTTACACTTTGCAACTATTAATAGTACCTGTCATAGAACGTATTTTTTTATTTTGAATTTTCTCGTTATCGGCTGAACGGATTTAGATGATTTTTTTTATATACAAATTTCAGATAAAATAAAATAATATTGCATATCAAAATTTTCCAAAAAAAAGTTTTTGGATTTTTAAAAAAAGTTTCAAACTTTTTTTTTGAAAATTCGACACATAAATATATAGCTTAAATCTGCATACCAAAATTTTTTCTTAAAAATGTTTTAAGAATTTTATATATAAAAAATTAATTTAAAAAAAAACCGCTCCAACGATTTTAAATTTTTTTTTCCCATACAATCATATTCCATCATGAATTAAAATGGCATACTCTTTTTTCACCTCAAACTGTCAAAAAAGTTGTTTTAGCTAATTTAAATGTCGTATTTCATGCTTCTCTACATTTTTCTCTCATAATTTCCATGTTTGTATATACAATTTTCTTAAACTCGCAGTGTCTTGAACATAAGAGCAAGTACGTGCGACCCAGTCGTGCATTTTATTTAATTAAGATCTTTGAAAAATTAAAATCTTGCGCTCGGTTTTGATTTGGGAGATTTTGATTTTCAATTTCGAGGATTTTTATTTTTCAGTGCAAAGCCCAGAGCGATACGTTGCTGATGTGTGATTTGAATTTGCGAGATTTTGATTTTCCAGATTTTAAATAGTGAAATTTTAATTTGCGAGACTTTTGTTGAAATTTGCGAGATTTTTCGTTGCAAGATGTAAAAAAGAAACATTTTGTAGGTAATCGCGAGATTATGAAATATAAGATTTTTAATTTCGGTATTCGACAATTTTAAAAAATGCCAGATTTCGGGTTTCGTACCGCTTCCAAAAAAATACCAGCAATACCTACAATTCTATAAATAACAAGCAAAACAACAAAATGGAAATGGAACAACTTTCTATACAACTATGCATCTTCCTGTGCATATTCTTTGTTCTTCTCAAGTGGTCTCATTGATATTGAGAACTGGATTTGGACCTTTTTGGAATCTATGAACATAAACTTAATTTTTGTATCCCATAACAAAATGACTCTTCGAACATTTTGGAATGATTTAAGTTTGGCTCTTAAAACAAAATAGTTCAGATAGAATATACCCAAATTAGTAAAACTGCATTCTTACCTTGCTTTAGCGAAAATGTGGACATAGAACAATTTTGTTCTCCACTGACGATCTAAGTAATGGATATGAGGATTTTTGCAAGACAAATTTCGCGAAAGCCGAGTTTCCGTAACAATTAATCTCTTCCTGTTAGAAGAACAAAATCATTTAAATTTTAAATTGGTCATTTTCATCTTTATTTCTTTCTTCTTTAAGGTTGAATCTAGAAGACTTAAATTTTATAAAATCTTCAAATTTAAGAAAAAAATGACAATATTGGAGCATATATACTTACATGAAATCATATTTTCTAAGTGCAAATATATGAATTATTTTGTAAAAGTGTAAAAAAAATACAACATCAATTTTTCAATCTTTCTTCTCATAACGTTCTTCAAGAGTCTTAGTAGATTAATTTGTAGGAGCTTTAAGAGTTAAAATGTACTTATATAAGAGCGTTGAATAGATTTGTGTAGAGAGTATGTTATGTTTGAGTTATTATTTTGGTGAAATTATTATAATTTTTGTTTTCCATACAAATGGACGAAATTTTGATTGATATTTAAACCTCTTCTCAACTTATTTTACATTTTACCTCGAAAAAAGAGAACACTTTCTAAATAACGCATATCTCTATCTAGGTGTATCCGTGTTCGGTAAGGAACTGGGTTGTTTCACGCCCTTTGTGCTGCTATAAAATCAATAGGGGTCACTCCTGCGACAAGGGTGTCTAGGGATGAGCTATTCATAAAAAAAGCTCCGTGTCTATGCTGTGCCGTCATCCGCCTGCGTTTTTTTTTTGTAGTAGTGCATCTGCCTAGATCTCACCTTGGTATAGCAAAATGGCATACGTTGTTGTCATCAGTAGTTTATGCTTGCTTAAATATAAGGGCGTGCTCTGGATTTTGATCAGGGGGGGGGGGGCAAACTCATTCAAAAAATTGTTTTGATACAAAAATCCAGCTTTGGTATGAATTCAAATGTAGAAAAATTGCCTTATGTATAAAATAATTTCTGTTCAAGGAAGGCAAGTGCTTCTCGCCCTGCCCCTTTTGCTTACACCCTTGGCTGAGCCACCTATGTTTGGCATTAGTCTGCTGAGCAGTGTTGTGACTTTCGACGCAAGTTCCGGTGTGGATTTTAGATTCAGAGCAACAACTTTGGGTCAAATCTAAGTCACAAGGATTTTACCGCATCCTTACTTTTCATTACTTCAGAACCAATTTGGATATCAATTAGTTTGGGAATTCTCTTCTTCGTCAGTTAGTTCTTTTATCATTTTTTTTTTTTTTATTTCTAAGCTTAGACCGTGTTCATCCATACAGAATTGCTCACGTCGCATGACCTGGTTAAGTTTCACTGTGCAATTTTAATGTTTTTTTCTTGGCAATGTCGTCTGCGTACTTTACCAGAAAAGGTTTCTTTCAGCATGTCCATGCGGATCATCTTCCAGCTCTTGAAAAAGCCTTTTTCCTTTAAGCAGCTGTTGAGGGCATGCAAGTTCGATTTCATAATAATATCATTCAAAATTTAACAGGAGATATGCTATAGAATTTCTAAAGAATTAAGAAAAAAAGATATCTGACTTTAAAAATAACTTTTATCGTTATAAAGAGATTTTAAACATCTGAAGCAACTATACTCCTGGACTTTATTTGTTTTTTTTTAATTTTCAATTGCAAGGAAAGTAGAAACTCCATGTTCTTTTTTGTCATATTTTTGTAATACTATATGTTTAAATGGAACTTACCTGCCAGTTTGAACCCTGAGTTGTAATCAACCAACTGAATGAATTTCTACTGAAATTAGGGTTATCGGCCATTCCAAAGTAACGGAGAAGACAATCGGACGCTTGTAGTAAGGTTTTTCTTGTTAAGAAACTAATAGAAACTAATATTATTTTATGAAACTCAGTGGTTTTTAAGAATTCATCACAAAGTACACGACACAGAAGTTTCACCAAAAAATTATGAAATTTAGTAAGTTTATTCAAAAAAATAAACGGTAACGGGACACGCACGATTTAGAGATTTCCGACCATTGCCTTGAAGTTTAAAATTCTGTGCCGTCCATTAAGATATGAAGTTGATTTTTTTTGCACACTTTCATAAAACCAACATCTATCAAAAACCATCCTTGGTTGAATGCCAAATTTCATTTTACTAACAGAAAAAAATATGAAAGATGGTAACGGAGAAGACAGCTAATGGTAACGGAGAAGACACGTACGATTAAAGATATCTTTTTTGTTCAGTTATATTGTAATTCGTATTTTTAAATTATTATCATCAATGATAAAAGTGATTCAGGCAATTGAAAAAATGTGTGTAAAATTTCATTGAAATCGGTTAACGTTAACACGTGCTAGCGAGCACTTGAAATTTTTCATTCAAAACACATGGGGTTTTTACAGTCTTTACTCAAAATATCAGCAAAATTGTAAAAGTTGATGGAAAATCTTTAAACTTGGCACATAAATTAACTACTTTTAGGAGTATCAAAAAAAATATATTCAATAGTTTTGCATAATATTATCCCCATCAAAAAATTTAATTAAAAATCGTTGTTTTTGTGCATTTGTTGCTATTTTAAATGGAGTAACTGTTGTTTACAAAAATAAAAAAAATATATTTGTATACTCCTTATGGTATTTAGTATATGTGCCAAGTTTGAAGTTTTTCCATCAACGTTTACACTTTTACGGGCCCTTTGAGTTAAAGACTGTCAAACCCCATGTTTTTTATATGAAAATCTTCAAGTGCTCGCTAGCACGTGTAAACGTCAACCGATTTCAATGAAATTTAACACATATTTTTTTTTAGTTACCTTGATCCATTTTAAGCAAGGGGATCAAAGAAATTCAGACTTTAAAAAAAAGTGCGTGTGAGTCGTTGAAATTTGGATGAGAAAGTGCAATTTTGTCTTCTCCGTTATCCTGTTTTAGACAGTAAGACATGATTTAAAAATCTATAAAAATCCACCATAATCTTTTTTCAAGTCTTGCTTTGTTTGCTGAATAATTTTACAAGCACTAATATAGTTCAGCATTTATACCAACTTTTGTCATTTTTCGGTAACGGAGAAGACATGAAATGTTCAGTCATTTTGAGGAGTAATACTATTCTTACAGCACTCCTATCAGAAAAACAGTTCCGAATTTAAGTAGTGTATTGAAAACACTTATAAAAACCCAACTGCACATCGCCATTTGCATCACAATTTATAGAGAACTGATAGCGACAAAAATGCCGAAAAATGCCCAGATACGAAAAATAAAGTATGAGCTTTTTTGATCACTTGCCTATTTTACAACAACAAGTAAAATTTTATATTTACAATTTTTTCGTTATCTCTAATATATACTGTAAATATTGGCATATTAAAATATATTTTTTTCCTTAATTTGAAATTGAGTTGCTTGGTTTCGAAATTTTTGGAATGGACGTTATTGAAAAATCAGTAATTTACAATCAATTCGCTCCAAAAATGTTGGTTCTTAATGGAAATGTCAACAAATCTCCGGAGTTGTTGATGATATAGTAATTTAATTTCTTGCCTTTCACTTAAAACCATAGATATATTAAAAGACTACTGCTTTCTCTCTCACACCAAAAATGAGCTCTTGGCTCTTGGCCTAATCGACTTTTCACTATTTCCATATCAAAGTACTTGTTGCATTCTTTTACAGCTGTGCTCACTTAAGTGTTTAAAATATTTATACATGGTATATACCTCGTAGATATCCTTTTTAAATCCATTCATCTTAATTCTATTAACTATTTAATATATTTTATAGTAAAAATATGTTTCCCTCCCTTAATTTACCTATCTCTACTACCTGTTCCATGTTAAAAGCTGCTTGAACGGTTATAGTTTGTTTATATATTTTTATAATAATTATAAACTTCTGCTCGTATTTTCGTTTTAAGTTAAATGTTAATTGTTTACCATTCTATGTATGAATAGAATTATAGAAATCTTAATTAATGATATTTCCAGTTCATATTGTTATACAATTAGAAACAGTGGTACCAATCCATCAGGTATGAGTCGAAGTTGCCTTCCATACGAAAACCGTGGAAGCCACAAGAAGCATCCCATGTACTACCCGAATGAGTTATGGTAAATTTAATTAAACAAAAAAAGAGAAATTTAAAAAAGATACACCTTTATGTTTTAAAAAAAATTTCATGTAGTTATTTTTTATTTTTTTTTTTTTTGTATGTGCTAATGCAAATTACTATAAACACTCTAAAGTAAGTAGAACCCAAAAGTTAATATTTTATTAATTAAACCTTTATACCCTTTCTTTATACTACATGAGTAAATGAATTTAATTTATTTAATCATTGTGTTCATTAATCAACAAAAGACATTGTAAATAGATAGATGAAATCTTTATTAAACATTTAAAAATACAAAATGTTACATAATAGATCAAATAAAGAACAACAAGCATGGCATGAATGCCGTCTGCCGAAAAGAAATTCAATTAAAGAGAACCTTAAGCTCAAAATTTCAAGAAAATTGCTTCTTGGATCTAGGCTGTAGGTCTTCTTATGCAGGTTTTCTCAAGACCTGTTGATCGTACGAAAATAATGATTTTTTTTTTTTTTTTTTGAATTTAATAGGCTGCAATAGTAATATACAAATTTTTGAAATTAATTAATTATTTTTTGAAAATGAAATTCAATTCAGTTATAAAATATAATTAAAATCACCCCCTTTTTCAAGATGGTGGCCTTCTCCTTGCCTGCGGCTCCCCAAAAACTTGGTTTTATAATGATGAGATGTAGTCAAATACAAATCGTGCACAAAATCTCAAATCCCGTCTAAAATTTAAATCTTTTTTTTTTTTGAAAATTTCTAAAGATATCAAAATTAAGCTTTTCGGATTTTTTTTTCGGAATTTTGCCATTTTTTCTTTCACACAAAAAAAGTAAAAAACTTTACACCCGACAGAATTTTGTTAAGGAAATAGAAACTTATTTTTGCGATGGCCGACAAATTTTTCTTGACAATTAGGTAAACAAATAATTATAAGATAAACTAAGTGTCTTAGTGCACTCGGGCGTATGCGTACTTTTTTCTTATTTTATTGAAATGTTAACTTTTTGTATTTTATTTTTCTGTGAGCGCCTTACATTAAATACTATCAAATGTAACTTATTATGGTAAGTGATAAGGGATTCTGAATCTGAGTATATTTTCGTTTTGCATTTCATATTTATAGTTTTGATAATTCACAATTTCAAAATTGAAGGATTTTTTCAAGAAGAGCAATGTAAGAGATTCACAAATTTTATTTTATTAATGTTATTTTGAATTAAAAAATTTAGATTAAATGCCAATTTTATTGGTTATGGTTGAAGACACAAACATGTGTTATACCATTTTGGAAAGTACATTAAACAGGCTAATTTTTATCAAATTTGCCACTTATGTACATTTTATTCCCTTTATTATTTTTCAAACTTTGGTGAAAAAAAAATTGAATTATTTTTTAATAAAAAAATAATTTTAAAAAATTATAACACAAAAAATGCATCAGCCGGTGTTAAAATTAACTACCCATCATTTAGAACGGTTATTCAAGAATATTATAAAAATACAAAAATAATAAGAATCCATTATGGGTGGCCGTTGTAATTAGGTATTTTAGGAGACCCTGAATTTTTTAACATTTTTCGAAAATAAATTATACCAATATTTTTTTTACACTTTTATCTGAACAGACATAAGGCCTGCTATCACCAGTCGCAGTATTATCCACTCATTACGGGACACCCTATATAAAAGCTCATTTGATTTGAGATTTGTAGAATTACTGATATTAATAGCTTACAAAAAAATCTTTTATTCAGTTTTCACACAACCACAATTTACAGTCATTTCAAAAAATTCTAGAACTCATACTCTAGAGTGAAGAAAAATTTATTGATTTCTATTTTCTGAAAATATTCAGATTTTTCAAGAGGAACATTCGAATAAGTTCATGGTGTGGGAATAAATTTAGTAATTATGTTATGTATTTTCATTTATGGCATTTTCAAATGCCACCAAAGCCCAAGAGTTTATTTTATGATGCCGAGTTCTTTGTTAAAATATTCAGAATGACATTTTTTCACCTAAAAAGAAAAGATAAAATATGAAAATTCCGGTATTTGGTATCTCGACATCGCAGCACCATATGCCCAGAAATTTTTCTAAAAATTTTCCTTCTTGTGTCGAAAAAAAATATAAACACAGACTTCTTTGAATTTCTTTGAGGGAAAATTTTAATCTGTATTTTATTTTAAATTACAAAATTTAACGTCAAATTCTCAAAATCTTAAAAGAATTCATTTTCAAGAGAATAGTAGGCCCTTGTGTTCTGATTCCATAACCCATGTCACAAATCCCTGAAAACTTAGTCTGACTATATCTTAATTCTATACAACTTGATAAATTTAACACAAGTCTATGCCTACTAGGGTGGTCCTTAAATTGGACATTGTCTTGGATAGCCCTCATTCGATTCAAAACATTGAAAAACAATTTCCCTAATTTTTTCAGATTTTTATTTCACCCCCCTGGTCTCCCTTTTTTCACTTCAAGGTACAAATAATGGAGTTAGGGTGATTCTTATAACACGCAAAAAAAAAGTCGGAACTTATAGATTAGATTCAGACGAAAACAAAATCATATCGGAGGGGGGGTCTATTCCCCCCCGTTCAGGCAGGAGGGGCAATTTTCTAAAAAATTGACCAAAAATAGAAAAAATTTATTAAAAAACAACGTGACCACTTACAATGGCATGCTATAACTTCTTTTAAAAGCCATGAATCCAGTCTCTAATATATTTTTTAAATCAAGTTTTTATTGTGAATAGTTTTTGAAAAAATAATTTTCAAACCTTAAAAATAAAAACAAAAATAATAGTTTTTTACGTTTGTAAATTATTTTTTTCAGAAACTATTTACAATAAAAACTTGATTTAAAAAATATATTAGAGACTGGATTTATGGCTTTAAAAAAAGCTATAGCATGCCATTGTAAGTGGTCCCGTTGTTTTTTAATATTTTTTTTTCTATTTTGGGTCAAACTTTTAGAAAATTACCCCTCCCGCCTGAACGGGGGGAAATAGACCCCCCCTCCGATACGATTTTTTCTTCGTCTGAATCTAATCTATAAGTTCCGACTTTTTTTTTTGCGTGTTATAAGAATCAGCCTAACTCCATTATTTGTACCTTGAAGTGAAAAAAGGGAGACCAGGGGGGTGGAATAAAAATCTGAAAAAATTATGAAAATTTTTTTTCTCCACTTAGAGTCATTTGATGCCTATCCAAATTGGATTTTCAAAAAAACCCAAAATAAGGACCACCCTAATGCCTACCTTGATCTTAATCTTTAAATATATATCTTTATACATAAGTTTTGTTTTCAAAAACTGTTTTATTACTAAATTGAAATAGTTAAATGTCAAGGGGATGAAATTATGACATTCCATAATGCATGCATCTCAAATACCAAATTGGTTTCGAAGAAACATGGATGTATACGTTTGAAACCAATTCGCTTAAGGCCTCGGCCACGCAGTAAGCGGCTGAGCGGCTAAGCGGCTGAGCGGCTAGCAGCTGAGTGGCAGCTCTAAGCGACGTATGGCCAGGCACTGAGCGACTGCTTTTGAGCGATTAGTAGTTAAAATGCCGAGAGGGTCGAGACTGCACACACGAAATTAACAACTCACAGTCATATTTATTAGATTTGCTTAGAACACGCTTGGGCAGTTGTCCAGCTAGTCAATGCCTAAATAGTTTAGTCAACTTGTTATTTATAAACGCATTCCAACAATTGCCCAAATGTGGCCTCATTTATTCACTGACATGCCTGTATTTATTCATTTTTGAATGAATTAATGAATCTTAGTACGCTTTGGGACACGTTCAACTAGCTTTTCATTCATTTCAAAACTAGAAAATTAGAAAACCAGAAATATTTGCCCACCTTATTCATTAAACGTGTCTACTTTGAAATAAGATTTGGACAACCAATTTCAGTGGATAAGTTAGTCAATCGGTGCTAAGTATTTATAAATAACATTTTGGAGTTGGACAGGTGTCTAAAGTTAGACATCGCTCGGAATGGGTTTATAAATAGCACTGTCAATGTTTACTTTGGCCATCTTTACTTCTTGCCGCTCAGAACATTACTAAAAATTAAAACAGGTTTGGTTGCTGAGCGGCGCCGCTTAGCCGCTCAGAATTTTGTTTCGCCGCTCGCTCATAGCGTGGCCGCTTCTATGTGATTTCATATGTTTTATATTTTTTTTTCCGCTCAGCCGCTCAGCCGCTTACTGCGTGGCCGCGGCCTAAGAGCTTAAGAAAAGTTGTATGCGGATTGTAAATAATATGTATGTATCTCGTGAATATACGAGTATATATTTTTGAAATTCCTTGACCTCGAAAAATTCCAAATGCAGTTACTACATCTTATACGATGAGAAATAAAATTTTTAAAAGGATTTTGAGAGGATTATTTGTAATTATATTTTGTTTGTCTATTCATTAAGTAGTTTCTTGTTGAATGTCATGCCGAAGGTGTGGGTTCGATTCCCAACCGTGCCAATAAAGAGTAACAAAGTTGCCAATTTCCAGCAAATGATTGTTCAGGGGAGATAACGGCATCACAGTGGTCCGATTGTTGAATTTTGGTGACAAAAATCATTTCCCACGAATTGCAAATGGTTCCTCAACTTAATTTTATCGAATCTGAAAGAAATTTGACAATTTTTCGGTTGAAAGTTGTCAATCTAGTTTTAGAGGTCAACTACTCAAAAACTCGAAATAATCAAAAGATTCTTAAGTGTGTAATAATTAACATTAATATTCTCAACATTTTGCATTATCTTCATTAAGTCTTGAATGAATCTTTATTGATGTCAAGTACATATTTAAAGATATTTCAAACATAAACTTGACTTATGGGCAGTTGCACCGACCTCTTTTAAATATTTATTGCTTCGTTTAATTTTAAAATGACATTTATCGGTTGCACCAACCACTTCTTAATCTAACAGGCCAATAAACGAACCAATAAACTAAAATTTCATTTTCCTCCAGATAAATTTTAAAAGCGAGTTTAAACGAACATGTCTAGGTACATTTGTAGGTACAAACAAAATAATTCAATTTTCTTTGACGGAATATTGTTAATTCCAAATTAAAATAACGAAAATAACAGGTGAAGGCATTTTGTTTCCTATTTATAATTCACTACTCAAATAAATAAATTATTCCAGAAAAATTATAGACTGGCCATCATGTGTTCATCTGATAACGAACTTAACCAAAAAATGGCGAGACGTCGCGTCGGAGTTGTTCAGGTTCACAGAGAAATCCATTTTCTGAATTCGATGACGTCGCTTTAAAATATTTTTTCATAATTTCCAAGAGTGTGTCGAAAAAAATATTAGTGTTGTTTAGTTGGTATCTATTTCAATAGTTTCATAATTTCTCAAAAAAAAAGAAAATAATAAATAATAATAAAAAAAACACCAAGATGGCGTATTGTCTGTATCTAATGAGAATACCTTGTTTCTGTTTATTGTGTATTCACATTTTCTTTATTTCTATCTCACTTGCACTGGTTAAATTTTTTCGTTCAGTTTAATAAACATATGATAAAATCCAGGGGTGGTTCATGAACTGCATTTTAGCTAAAAAATGCGCAAAATAGATTGGTGCAACCCAAATAAATTTATTAGTCCGATAAATTCTAACTCCATTTTAGCAAAAACCGCTTTTAGTGAATTTTGGTGCAACTGGACATTAGTTACTGACTTAAACATTACTTTTTTTTAATTTGAAACATGTTTCGACCTTAATTGTGAAACCCCTGTTCGAAGTAGAAAATAATTGGCAGAACCACAGCAGCATTCCCAAATGATCAAAGGGCACGGTAGTGCCCATCCAAGTTCGCGGCACTACACCCTTTTTACAGGAACAAACTCAGGCGATTTTCAACCCCCCTCTAACTTCCGTACCAATAAAGTCAGAAACTTCAAATTCGGAGTATTTGCTGAACTGATCAAACACAGATGGCTCACCAAATTTCAACTCTTTAGCATAAGTAGTTCCCAAGATATAGGACTTCAAAAATCGCAAAAACCGTAACTGACTGACTGATTCACTGACTCACTGACTCACTGACAGATCATCAAAATTATGGAGCACTTCCCGACATCGTAGAAACTTGAAATTTCGCACAACGGTAGGCCTTGTGGTACATACAAAGGAAAAAATCGAAAATCTGCAATTTTCTATTCAGGGGGCGTGGCATCCACCCACTTTCTTAAATATTCTATAAATTATATGGAGCTTTTCCGATTGTTGTGAACAATGCAAATTGGTAAGTTGGTAGGGTTTGAGGTACTTAGAAAAAAAAAATTGAAAAATAGGAATTTTCCATACAGGGGGCGTGGCATCCACCCACATTCTTAAAAATTCTTATAAATTATATGGAGCACTTCCAATTGTTGTAGAACGATGAAAATTGGTAGGTCGGTAGGCCTTGAAGTACTTAGAAGAAAAAAAATCGAAAATTGGAAGTTTCAGTCCATGGGGCGTGGCATCCACCCACATTCTCAAAAATTCATTTAAATTATATGAAGCATTTCCGATTGTTGTAGAACGATGAAATTGGTAGGTTGGTATGCCTTGAAGTACTTAGAAGAAAAAAATCGAAAAATTGGAAGTTTCAGTTCAGGGGGCGTGGCATCGACCCACATTCTTAAAAATTCTTATTAACTATATGAAGCACTTCCGATTGTTGTAGAACGATGAAAATTTTTAGGTCGGTAGGACTTGAAGTACTTACAAAGGAAAAAAATCGAAAATTTGGAATTGTCCATTCAGGGGGGGGAGGGGGTGCCATCCACCAACTTTATCAGAATTGCTATTATTTGTATGGAGCATTTTCGGTTTGGTTATGAAACTTTGTAGACCGGTAGGGCTTGACTTTCACCTGGCAAAATTAGTCTTTGCAAAAAGGAGTGAAATCACAACAAAAACATAAATGTTAAAAAAAAGAGCCAAGTTCTTATGTGCACAAGAAACCTGTGCGTAAAAAGTCAGCCAAAAAAAGTAATGAGATCTAAAATATATGCCAAGTTTTAAGTTCATGAAGTTTAATATCAAATATCTTAAGAAGAGTATTATCGAAACAATTCCAAATCATGACATAGATTTGGTAATTAATGATTACTGATTAAAATTTGGTGGATTTACTTGGCAAGTTTTCTCTTAATTACTTACTTAATCACAAATTTAAAATGTATGAAAACTTGACCAGTGAACCCACCAAATTTTAATCAGTAATCATTAATTACCAAATTTCTGTCATGATTTGGAATTGTTTCGATAATACTCTTCTTAAGATATTTGATATTAAACTTCATGAACTTAAAACTTGGCATATATTTTAGATCTCATTACTTTTTTTGGCTGACTTTTTACGCATTGGTTTCTTGTGCACATAAGAACTTGGCTCTTTTTTTAACATTTATGTTTTTGTTGTGATTATATGTACCTAATTTAGTTTATTTGTATCAATAATAAATTGGCGTGGAAAATTATTTTTGTCACCAAAATTCAACAAAAGTACCACTGTGGGGCAGTGCGAAACGAAATAACGAATTCTTCGAGAGTGTTCTAACACAAGTGTTTGATTTTACTGGAAGGGGTCTTTCCTCTAACCGTTTGGGGAGGATGGGCAATTTTGTAGAAAAAGGACTTAAACTGCAAAAAAAAATATTAAAAAACTAAGAAAACAACAATCTACTACTATTGCTTGCTTGAAAGCTAGGAGCACAGATAATATAGAATAGCATAGATATCGCACACAGCACAAATAAATAAGACCATTTTTTTATAATTTGTGTTTTTTTTTTCTTTTGCTTTAAAAATCGAGTTGGCTGGCTGAACTACTAATATCTTGTAGTTGACGTACGTCCCACGATAAAAAAAAGTAATCATTTTTCTTTGATCTGTGTGCGATATCTATGTTACTATAGTATCTGAGCTAGGAGCCAGTCCTTTTATTACATTTTTCAGCTATATATGTCAGTTGTTTTCGAATTACGTTTTTCAATGTGTTTATCGAAATGGCGGATAACGCTAAGACCCCCACTAGCCAAACTGCCCTCACTCGAATCAAGGAGTAAGAGAAATTATAGCAAATATTTATATTAGTAACATCTTCTCAATAAGTTTTATTAGAATTTCATTAGATTGCTGGGTTTTCTATGCTTTTTGAGTTCCAAGCTCTAAGGGCACTCCACTGCTGTGCTTAATCTTAAAAATGCTAATTTATTAAAAAAAAAGCTTTATTCATTGAATCAGATGTTTGTATTTATTATTCATCTCAGTGATAAAGTTAACAGAACATAAATAAATGCATTTCTCGAAATTAACATCAATTAATGAAAAACTAAAAACCCCAATTATTGTTTATTATTTTGTATTAGGTCCATAATTTTCTCTGGGACTTTTTATTTGTGTCAAGCACACGCCCTCATTGTCTCGATTGTAAATGTTTGTAAGCATTTAAACATAAAAATGTCTGAAACTTTCTGCAAAAAAACAAAAACAATCATCATGAAATCATGCGTGGGATCATAGGGTTAATTATAGACGCACGTTTTATATTCATAAAGTTGTTTCTAATACAAAAAATTCTTTTATGTTTTTTGAAAATGCTCCATATCTGTTTATGTTTAGATGTTTAGTACTTTTTCTCCCGTCCAGTCCGGTTGGCGATAATATTGTTATAACAAAAATGTTTGGTGTTTGAAAAAACTGCGAAATGTAAATACAACATATACATTTTTTTGTTTAATCAATAGCAAATTTATGACCTAGTTTTTGAGAAAATAGTTTTGATTTTTTTTATGGTGTTAACCTACTAACTCAAAAATCATGGTGCGTTTGTAAGTGCCATAAAGTTTACGAGGGAAATCTAAATAAGTTTGTTCGCGTATCTGAGACGGTTGTATCATGAATCAAAGTCGCAAGGATTTAGTTTTACAGTGTTGTAACTTCCTATTTTATGAAATAATGAGAAATTTCTTACTTCCAAAATAAATTAAATATTCAATTAACTTTTACCCATGCTATTCATTTAAACAGTATTTGGTGAAAAGTCTTCATCCATTTTTAATCTAATGGAAATATATTTTTATCTTGAGGGTTGTCAAGTAGGTACTCAATTTTCGTACACATAATTTATTTTAGGTAGTAAATAACCCTAAATAAAAGGTGAAAATTAAATAGGTATTCTGTGCCATTCTTCTTGCACTAAGAAACAAGAGAACTAAAAATCTGTATATTGTTAATGATATTATTATCGTGTTTAATAAAGTTAAGTGTCGTCTGAAGAAAAAAAGTGCATCTTCATTTTAGTAGTTTTGAGATAAATGCTTTTCCCACTTACAAAATAAATAATTTTGAAAATTTTAAACAACGATTTCTGTGTAAGAAAATGTGTGTATTATAAACAGTTTCAGAAATTTAAGTGATAAGTGGCTGAGTATAGGTATGCAACTTGTAATGAATTCGGATTTCGTGATATTGAAACTTTTATAGTTCCAAAAACTTGAAGCTTCTTATACAAATACAGTCGGCTCCCTCTAAGTCGAACTCCCTCTAAGTCGAATTTCCCTCTAACTCGAACTTTTTCGCCCTAATTTTTATTCCCCTAAAATTTTAAACCATATAATATTTCTCTCTAACTCGATTTTTTGCAAAATTCTCTCTAACTCGAACTGATTTTGATATCCCGTGAAAATTCGACTTAGAGGGAGTCGACTGTAATTCACTTTTTCCAAATTCCAAATATGCCGCTAATACAATTTTTATAGTTTGGCTAGGTTTATATTAAATGTGTAAAGTTATTATGTTTAGTGATCTCTTAGAATAAATGAGTTGGGTACGAAATCCCGAATGCCAAATCTTCTAAATGCTTAAATCCTGAAAAACATAATTACGATTGGTTTAAGCTTTGTAAACTTTAAAATGGGTTGAAAAAGTTTTTTTTTTTGGTATTATGTCTTTAGTAATTTTTGTACATTCAAGATTATTTTATTTTCAAAGTTCTTGCACTCCAAATTTTATTTTCAAATCCTTGTATTCAAGATTATTTTCATTCGAACAAATGTCATAATCCAAAAGTTAACAGAAGGCCCAAATTTAACAGATCCTTGCCAATGCAATAAAGTTTTGTTTCCTTAAAAGTAATGTATTAAAAATGTATTCTAGTTTTTGTAATGTATTCTCAAATGTATAAAAATTCGGAATTTTTTAGCATTTGGGATTTTGAACCCCTTCTCAGCGTATATTAAATACAATAAATCTCAGTTGTTTATTTTCTGAAAAGGGTGATTGGGTTTTATAGGAGCGTTATCGTTTACTTTAAAGAGCTAGTATTGGTTTCATGTAGAATTTAAATACCTACTATTTTTATATTTATTGAGAATTAATATACTAGTAATGATGGAAAATTCCAAAGAGTTTAAGAAATTAGCTTCCATAAAATGATTTCAATTTGTATTTAAATTTCTAAAAAACATCTTACGATTTCGAATGACTTTTTGTTATTATTTCAATGAAACTGCAACAAAAGTTCTCGCAAAAAATAAATCACACATGTTTATATTTGTTTCAAATTGGTATTATCTTATCTTCTTATTGGGTAGACCGAATTTATTTCAATTTTGTTAGTAGGTACCTGGTACCTGCAAGTAGTTCCAGCAATACTCAGAACCTACTAAAATTTTCCAGAAATGTCATATTTTTAACAAAATCAAGAAAACTACACTAATTTTTTTAGTGCTTTCTAACTTTGGATTTGTTCCCACTTTCTCCTCAAAAATGTCACTGTTTAAAATTAAGCATTATCTTAATTTTCAATACTCATCCATCTGATACGTACTTAACTTTAGACGGCATGAGGAAATGCATGCAATTTCGTCAAACCTTTTATCTACTAAATACATATGTTGCCATTGTTTTTAAAGAGAGTTACAAAATATACAAATTTTTCATACAAAATTTCAATACAATTTGATGTTTAAGAAAAATCTTAAATGTAAAAATCATGACCAATAATATTGAATGGTGTAAGGGCCGTATAAGAAAGGAAAACATTTTTTTTTTGCATAGACAATGTTTAAACCTGTAAAGTGAGCATTAAATATTTTTTAACAGCTTCGTCATTTAAGAATTAAATCCCAAAAAAAAATGGATTTTTGCCTTGGACGAAATTTTTTAAATTAAAAAAAAATGAAAATAAATTAAATGAAATTAAATTAACGAATTTATGCTTTTTGGTGGAGGGTTACCATAGTGTGCCAACTTTGTTCGCAGTTGTTTTCGATAGCACTCGCATCATTCATTTTTTGTAAGGTTATTTAAATTTGAGCTACATTTTTTATTTTCTTTTAGTTTTCTTTATTTTATTTTATTTTTAATTTATTTTATTTTATTTTATTTAATTTTATTTAATTTAATTTAATTTAATTTTATTTTATTTTATTTTATTTTATTTTATTTTATTTTATTTTATTTTATTTTATTTTATTTTATTTTATTTTATTTTATTTTATTTTATTCTAAATCCTTGCTGGAAAAAAAAAATAAAAATTAAAAAAAAATGTCTTATATTTTCTAAACATTAGCTCCCCTTCTACCGATCTTAACCACTGGTTTTTCCGGTTCCATCGAGTATGAACATGTAACACTCGCATTAAATATACGTCATATTAAAATCTATCTACCATACCAAAAATTATAGAAACTAGTTGACATGTTCTTATGTAAATAAAGTGTAGATGTAAAACTAAAAATCTATTTTTTCCCTTTAAGCAATGCGGGATATGCTTTATGCACTATAAAATGGCCTCTTTGGCGTGGACCCATTGACCATGAAGGTCTGAATATCAAAATGGGAGGGGAAAATAGAGCTTGTTAAATCATTCCACATTTGTGTTGCTAAGTAAAGAATCTCTATACTTGACAGTACGTCCAAAGTTGGGCTCAAGGGTAAAAACTGATGAGCATTCTTAAAAGCGCGAGTATTACGGTTGAACTTTTTAAGGGGAGGAAAGCCAAAAAAAAAATTTAAATCCTTCGTTGTTCCTTGAGCGATTTCAATGAAATTGACAGAGGTGACAGCTGAGACAGAGTTATAGCAGAAAAAAATATCTCCAAAATAGGATGTTTCTAAAATATGTCAACATTTTGCAACTCTACTCTTTCTTGAGAGATTGCAATTAAATTTACTCAGGTGATAGCTGATACAAAATTGTAACAGACAAAAATATTTCACAACAGGATTTTTCAAAAAAATACGAACATATTATAACTTCGTTGTTCTTTGAACGATTTCAATAAAATTGACACACACAATTTCAAACCTTAATGGTACGAGAGCTAGCAAAGCAACGTCAAAATACAAGTAATTTTAGATTGGCTGGTTCCGTCATTTTGAAAAAGTGTGCTGAAAAAAGTAAATCCAATTTTCTCGGAAAGTAAAATTTTTTATTTGATTTTGTAGGTTAAAATATCTTTTCAATTTTTGTTTCCAAATATTATCTACATCATGAAAAATTGTTGTCGAAAACTGTAAAAATGTTTTTTAGCGTTTATCTCACTTTTTGTTCATGTAAACGAAAATTTTTTTACCAAACAGTTTTTTGTAGAGCACCTGATTCCTACATTTTGTTTGTATTTAGATGTTTTGTGAACTAAAAAAGATCTAAAATACAGTGCAATAAAGTTGCCAGTATCTAGCAAATAATTCTTCAAGCAAGACTACGATTTATGCGGCGCGGCCGGCGGTGTGACAGCGTGGTATGAGGTGGACAAATAATAAAAGAAAAACTGCTCAAGGTTGACGTAGAAATAAAAATTGATATTCCACTGCCGCATCTCAATTCATTTAATTTTATTAAGTGTCGCAATTCTCAATTTTTTAGTCACATCTCGCATGGATTTGGTGCCTCTGTAAGCTGCCGCCCGGGGCACAGGCCCCGGTTTGCCCCCCCCGTAGATTCGGGGCTGCATACTGCTCATTAGTTCTCAACGTTCGGCTTTCCATTTGATACAGGCGTGGAACGTGTGTTGGGCATCATCAGTTACAAAATCCCCGCACTGGCAGGGTGGGCGGTTCGATATCCCGATCGTATTGAACATACGGTCTAATTGTGTCAGTTTTTATGACTGACAGCCACTTCAACGTATGGAAAAAGGCGTTGAAATACCCGTGTGCGGTAAGAAACTGGGTGCATTGTAGTTTACTTCCCCGTTTTTCCTTTCTTTGGACTCAGCCACTTTCCCGATCAGCCTCTCAGTCCATCGTCGTCTGTTTTCCGAACTCCATCGCTTTTGCCACACCTGTCTCGTGAGTTTTTTTCCTTCTAGTTTGCCGCTTCCACTCCAATCTCCGTATTTTTGCTAGGAGTTCAATGGAAGTCACTCTAAACGGACGGCTGATGGTTCCGACATCGTTCGGTAGGAGCTAGGTACTCGCAAGGCTCCACTGTACTGTACTGCTGCCATTTGCTTGCGGTACTTTTCTTATTTGAGTGCATCGGTCCAAATCTCACTTCCATATAGAAGGATCGCATGTGTGGTTGACATCAGCAATTTTCGCTTGCTGGTTGTGGGTCCTCCAACATTTTTGCCATTAGTGTTACTTTTGAAGTTCATTCTGCTGCTACCCTTATTTGTTGCCAAGAAGTTAGCTTTATATGTCGAGGGTCATTTTGAGGTACTTCAGTTCATATTTGCTTCTTATATGACCTCGGATCCTGTTTGGATGTACATTTGATTTTCTTCTTCGTTGGGAGGACTATCTCGGATTTTTCTGTGGCTAGTGTGAGACCATGTTTGTTCATCTATAGACATATTGTATTTTCTCATTACTTGATTCATCTTTCTTTGTGTCTTTTGCCATTTTCACCGCGGTGATGTCGTCTGCAAATCCCACCAGGTAAGTGTCTTTTGGCAATTCCATTCGAAGGTTGTCATATTAGAAGATGTTTCATAGATCAGGTCCTAAAATAGATCCCTGCGCTATTCCAGAGGTCATTACATTCCACCTTGGGTCTTCTGAGATAGTCCTTCACCATCCGCGAAGGATTAAACGGAATATTTAGCCTTCTCTGGAGTGCGTTCAATAGGTCATTCTACCTGGCTGAGTTCAAAGCTTTCCGTACAAGCAGAGTAGCCGGTAAAACTATCTTTCTGGAATAGTGGTTTCTCTGATGGGTGGTTTGGGTAGCCTTCATTTCTTATTCCATGGCGCTAAATAATTTAATTGACACATCTAAGGTTAAGGTACGTTTTCCTGTCCCTATAAATATCTTTGAATAGGTAAAATATTATTAAAATCAGTTGATTAATTCTCAAAATAGCTAAAATTAAAAATTTTACATACAAGATTACACCATGAAATATTTTTTGAAGTGAAAATTACAATAACAAAGTTTTACACGAATAAACAGTTGTTTTAGTTATTTGTCGATATAAAAGTAATACCTTGAAACAAAAGTTCAAAAATAAAAGTTTTTTGTTATGACCTGCTTCAGAATCTAAAGTTAAACACAAAGTGTTACTCAAAAATAAAAGATAGCTGTCTTCAGATAAACAAGGTTTATTAATTTGAATAAAATGTGCCTGGCTGACTTCTTTAAATATTCTAACTTATTATTTAAAATCGAATAAACGCAGTGGATATCCATAAAGTGATTCTTGTCCAAAAGAATGTGCATGATTAAATTATTTTCTACTCATTAAACAAAGACTAGAGTTTTTTTACATAGGTATTTTTAAAATTTTGATTTGCCTTTTTTGTTTTGTTATATTTTCCAAACGCTTCACGAAACAGAATTTTTTGTAGAAACCTTTTAAACCATAATTAAATAACGTTGTTTTTATAATTTTCCCCACATACCTATCCATATTTTATTTTTAAGTTTGCACAATAAACATCCATCACAGCATCTTTCAAGCTTTAGTCATTTTTGGGATAATCTTAAGGTAAAGAATAAAAAAGTATTAAGTTGCTTGTTTGAAAGGAGATGCGCATTCATTATTAAGGACAAAAAACACACGTCTCGGCTTCGCACACTTTCACACGAACATAATGCTTTATTAAAAAAAAATATATATATTAGGTACCATCTTTTTATTATTAACAACAGTAAACAAATTTTTTAAACATTTAAGTGCGTATACACGATGGTAGTTCGTAATCAAGTCTAATGGATGTTTGTTTAATTTTTTCAGGACATCGCTCTTTATCGTCACCAGTTTAGTGTATGCCATCATACTAATCGTTGTTTGTATTGCATACGTGATCAGCGATGTGACAACACACCGTTTACCAGTTCTATACTACGAAGGATTCTTCACCTATTTGTATGGCGCCAGTATACTCTTCCTGCTGTATGTCTTCTGTTTCCTCCTTCAAGGTAAGTCGCCAGAGAGTTTGCGAGTTAGAGTTTTGTGCTTGAATATGGGCTTAAGATTAAAGTTGTCGCATTGTCGTCTCAAGAACGGATTATATACTTTTAAAGTGATGCTTCTCCATTTCATATGGTTTTTTGTTTTGTTTTTCCTTTTATTTTTTGTATAAATTGAAAAGAGAGTACGTGCTGCAACGGAGGCAGCAAACCGAAAGCACCACCAAAGGAGAAAAAATCAAAGAAACAAAAGCAAAAGAAACCGGATCCAGCCGATTCTAAGGATGGAAAGGGAAACAAGGATTCCGGAAAAGGTGGAAAACCTAGCCCGTTTCAGGTACTAAGACAAAAACAAAAAAATCTTTTAAAATGTTTCCAATGCGTGTGTAGAACGGGTATGCACTAGTGGGAAAGGTTATGATGTCTATATGTTAACCTACCTGTGCCAAACATAAACAAATGCATGTGCTGCTGTTGATGTGAAGCTTTTTCAATAACATAAATATTAAAGCTCTTTTATATTCAACTCTATACCTAGCTTATTTTCATTTTTGATTTTTTGTTAAAGAGTTCAATTAAGAAAAGCTTTGCATTTCGCAGCATATTCAGATTACATTTTATTTATTTTTGAGTTAATTATAAATGAAAAATTTGTATCCATACCAACAAAATATTTCAGGGAATTCACTTAAGATAGTTTCAAATCAAAATCATTAATTAATTTCAATATAAAAAAGGACAGATGGATATTTGAGTTTTTCATGACTCGCGGTGACATTTATTTTTTCAATTTTTATTTTGTTAGCTTTGCTGTCTTAAACCTTAGTTTATATACCAACCGAAAATGAAATAAAAATAAATATCTCCAGATCTGGAGCCTATTTCACAGAAATAAACATATGTCATACAGTGAATGTGATGTACATGTGTGCCGTTATATAGGGGAAGGCAATTTATTTGTAAATTTCTATTTAAAAAAAAACGTGAAGTTGTATGTCAACCAAATCTGAAATGTTTCGTTGGTCTGAATACAATAAATTGAGATGCTCCAAGGTTAAAATTTTAATAAACAAAAAGAAAAAAAAAGTTTTTAACCTTACAAATACATAATGTATCGCTTTTAATCAAAATTTATATTTAATGAGTTTAATTGTACTCAACAAGCGATTTAGTGTTTCTTTATAATATTTTATTTTAATTTTTGTTTTAACAATTATTTACTATACATTCAAGGGCATCTTATTATATTTTTTTTTTAACAACACTTTTATTTTTAACAAAATTCAAGTTTTTATACCGAACCTTAAGGAAATTAAAAAATAATTTTCATCATCACCAATAAAAATCTCATACTTATACAAATCAACATAATTAATACAAAAAAACATACAAAACACACACACAGGAACGATTTCCGATCAAGAAACGTGATTTGGTTCGGCAGTCGCTATTGAGTCAGGTATGCCATTGATTGAGTGTTTTGCAAATAAAATAAAACAACTGCTATAATCGTAATCGTAATCTTAGAAGATGATTGTATCATGTGACATTTTTGAAATTTTTTACATATTTTTATCAGAAATGAATATTCTATAATTTTAATTTAATTTTAAAAAGAATAGATGCTCCACCGCGAACAAATACATACAATTTTAATAAATTACATAAGTTAAAACTATAGTAAAATAATAACTTTTATAGAGGGTGTCCCAAAATCACAGCTGAAAACTTTAATTGGGAATTAAGTATGTACTTATAAAATTTCAACATTAGATACCAACTTGCTTTATGTTCAAAAATATTAGAATTTTAAAACATGGATATCATACCTAAGAATGAAAAAGAATGCAATATCTGGGTCGTACGTACTTGCTCTTTAAAAAAAGAAATAAATAAAAATTACATTAAGATGGAAATTATGAGAGAAACATTTTTTAAAGCTTGAAATAGGCTCTGGACTTTTGGCACCTCGTATATGTGAAATTTGGGAAAAATATTTCCATCTAATAGGCCAGAAAAGGTGAACTAGTCCTAAAAATTAGTCAGCAATAGATAACTTTTAATCAAGACTTAAAGTTTCTCAAAGTCAGCAAGGTCATGCGCGATTTTTGGCACCTCATTTGTGGGAAATTTGCGAAAAATGATTACCATCTCAAAGATTTCTAGATCATGATAAAAGGTCAACTTTTTTCAGTAATTGGTCAGCCATAGATTTTGTTCTATGAATTTTTAAAATTCGTTTCAAGGTCACAAAAAAAACCTTTGGCACCTCATTTGGGTCAGTTAATAAAACAAAGTATGTCATTCGAAAGAAAGTATGTGGGTGGCAATGGTGCAGTGGATGTAGTGCTTGACTGCTAGCTTAGAGGTGTGGGTTCGAGCCCCATTCTAGGCAGCATTCTTTTCTATATTCTCCCAGCTTAACTAGACGCCACCCGTGAGATTTAATGAGATAATAAACACCTTGATCTCAATCCACTGTGCCAAATCTTTCCTATCTTCCTACTCTTTCTAACTAGTGCCGTGCAATTCAGGTTGCATTTAAAAGACCTTAGGTCTTACAGGCATATAGTTAAAATTATTATTAAAAAAAAAAAAAAAAAAAAGACCCCTTCACGGTTATAAAAGGTCAGTTATTTTTTGTCATTGGTCACCCATAAATTTTTTTTATTGAATGTGTACAGACAAAATTCAAGGTCATATCGATTTTTGGCGCCTCATTTATGGGAAATTTGCGAAAAATGTATACCATTTGAAAGATCTCTAGATCTTTATAAAAGGTCAGCTAGTTTCAATAATTGGTCTGCCATATTTTTTTTAATTAATTTTTAAAAATGTTCAAGGTCATCCCTTAAGTTTGAGGTGAAAAATAAAATGCTAACTGAATTCAAATATGAACAAATTTAAATAGCTGGAGAGGTTTTTATAAAAAAATAAATTCAAACTATCAAATTCTTAAAACATTTTTAAGGACAAACTTTGGTATGCATATCTTAAGTTAATTTTTATAACTTTTGGTAGCAGATCGTACTTATTTTAGCATACAGAAAAAAGTGGGCAGAATCACCAAAAACCACTTTGTACCAAGTTTTAAGAAAATCCATCCAGCCATTTAAGCTGTAGCATGCACTGACAGAATTGTGAGACCCACTTTTTTCGTCTTCCCTATCATCTTAATAAAAAGTCTGATCAAAATATCGAGTAAATTTTTTTTTTACGATTGCATAACTTGCCATATAAGATCTTTACATATATCGCAAGTAAAAATTTGAAAATATATAGTTGGGGCGGTTTAAAAAAAAAACTAGTTTTTTGTATAAAATGTTCAAAACAAACTTTAAGTTTTATTTTGATTTATTTTTTTAATTCCAGAAAAATATTGTTTAAAATATTTTAAAATGCAGTTTTAGTTTTTATACTTTTTTGAATTAAACGAAAGCATTAAAAATAGCGATTCTTTTCTAGAAGAAGTACCAACCTATTATCAAAAGATGCCAAGTGTAGGTATTTTTTTGTATTTTATAGTAAGCCATTCTTATTTAAGCATGCAGAACTTTTTTCTTCAAAATCGTTGAAGTCATTTTCGATAAAAACTTCTTGACATTCGTATAGAAAGGTACCAATATTTTTGTGTAAAATTAAAACATTCTTTTTAAATATTCTACAAAGTGTTAAAAACAGTCAAGTACCAAGTTAAAAAACATCAACTGTGTTTTATTTGAAATGAGGTTAAAAAAATTTAATTTTGGCACCGTACAAAATAACTGTTTTGGGAGATTTTGCATTGAAAAATGATTTAAATCATTAGAAGCGCTTTCGAGAAAGCCAAAAATTATAAAAAAATTGTTTATTGGGAGGTGCCCTTAGGTAATATCCATTTTTTGTAAATAGCTTCCCTCCCACATTCCACGAAAAGCTAGCCTTTATTAAATGTCACTTTTTTTCTTAAAAAAAAAAATAATAAAACATGTAGGGTGAGTACACAAAACCCAGTATGAACCAAAGTTTGAAGAAAATTTATGGAGGCAGAATTTTGGGACCCACTTTTTTGTTTTCTGATAAAAATCTTGGGTTAAACATTTTTACTACAGCCTTGCCATATTGAACCTACTTTAGTTTTATTATTCTTGAAAGGAATAATATTATACATATATTTATGTATAAAGAATATTATCTACCCACCATAGAAATTTCAAAAAAAATTCTTATTTAGCTTAAGGATGGTTTCTATGATTTTGATACATAAAATGTTTGATTTTGAATTTTCTCATTATCAGCTGAACGGATTTAATTAAATTTTAATTAAAAAATTAACTTAATTAAAAAATTAATTTAATTAAAAAATTAATTAATTAAAATTTCAAATTAAATTGCATATTAAAATTTTAAGCAAAGTATTTTTTGAATTTTTTAGAGTTAAAATTTTTTTTTCGAAAGTTCGATTTCTCAAAACCGGATTCATATTTTTTTTTAAATGTCTTTGAAAATATTTTAAAAACTGCGCTTATACAAAAATAATGTTTTTAAAACCCGCTCCAATGATTTTTGTTTTTTACATTAATTCATATATGTAGGTATATTAGAGTGGTCCTTAAATTGCACATTGTCTTGGATAGCCCTCGTTCGATTCAAAACATTGACAATCAATTCCCTAATTTTTTCAGATTTTTATTTCACCCCCCTGGTCTCCCTTTTTTTACTTCATGGTACAAATAATGGAGTTAGGGTGATTCTTATAACACGCGAAAGAAAATCAGAACTTATAAGATTAGATTCAGACGAAAAAAAAAATCGTGTCGGAGGGGGGTCTATTTCCTCCCGTTCAGGCGGGAGGGGTAATTTTCTAAAAATTCGACCCAAAATAGAACAACATTATTAAAAAACAACAGGACCACTTACAATGGCATGCCATAGCTTTTCTTAAGGCCATGAATTCAGTCTCTAATATGTTTTTTAAATCAAGTTTTTATTGTAAATAGTTTTTGAAAAAATAATTTTCAAACTTAAAAATAAAAACGAAAATAATAATTTGAAACGTTTGAAATTTATTTTTTTCAGAAACCATTTACAATAAAAACTTAATTTAAAGAACGTATTAGAGACTGAATTCATGGCTTTAAAAAAGCTATAGCATGCCATTGTAAGTCGGTCCCGTTGTTTTTTAATAACTTTTTTCTATTTTGGGTAAAATTTTTAGAACATTACCCCTCCCGCCTGAACGGGGGAAATAGACCCCCCTCCGATATGATTTTTATTCGTCTGAATATAATCTAAAAGTTCTGATTTTTTGCGCGTGAAGAATCACCCTAACTCCATTATTTGTACATTGAAGTGAAAAAAAGGAGACAGGAGGTGAAATAAAAATCTGAAAAAAATTAGGGAATTTTGTATTCTCTATTTAGAGTCATTTGATGCCCATCCAAGTTGGAATTTCCAAGAAACCCATATAAGGACCACCCTAATGCACGTATCTACATACATACATACTTATTTTAGAAAACTTCACCTATTTAATAGTCCTCTCAACATAGACACTTATTTTCAGATAAATTCAAATAGGATCCATGCTATTATACGTCATATTAAATGAAGTACTAAAAAACCCTCGGACATATTTTTTTTTTCTTACGAGTGTAAATTTCAAAAGAAAATGTGGTAAATTATCGAGCTCTCTTCATCGAAAAGTGTAATTAGTTCTTAGTTTAGTTAATTGTTTTTTTTTTCTACCAAGGAAGAAACACTTTTGTATGGTATTTTGAGGGAGCATTTTTGAAGAATATTGATTTCAACGTTCAAAATTAAAACTAATTTCTGTCTGTTACTTTCTTAAATTTCAGCTTTATCACATTACCCAATTCTTTTCCAACAATAAATAAAACAAATAATAAAACAATAAAGGATTTAATTAAAACATTATTTTTGTTTAAAATGCCACTCAATAATCATCTTCTAAGGCCTTCTGAGAATCTAATATCTTCTTTCAATTTCCTATATTTATCAAACTAATGACTTTTCTTGTCTAACCTAACCATTTCTTTGTGGTGTCACTATTACTAACTATTGTGTGTAATGTAAGGCAATATTACTGTTCAATTTCTTCATTTTTATTTATTTGTTTGTGTTTTGAAAATAACAATGTAAGAAAATAAAATCATTTTTTCCTTCATAAAATATTTAATAGTATTTGTTTAACCAAGGTTTGCAATAATTTATTATTGCAATTCAGCATAATATAAAACCGCAAAGTGAATGGTGTGAATTTCTATTACTATCTGCTTGCTAATGATAGATATTATTGGTGTAGTGGTGTGATTTGTGACAGCATTATTCTAATTCGTAAGCTACACATATACAGTTACTCAAGAGCTATAGAGTAGAACATCAATGTATCATCGATATTGTTGACGGTTTTGACGAACCTGTCTAATTGCTTAAAGACCTAAAACCTATATTTTTCCATACATATGTACATAAGTGTGCAACATTGTGGTCTACTTTTTCTTTACTAACTCTTTGCCTACAACTTTAAAAAGTTTGCTTAATTATTGTGATTTGGTGTTTTGTAATTTTTTTTACCGCATGTTGTCTTGCTTATTATTGTTTATTTATTGAAAATTTATTATGTTTTGTTTTAAGTTAGGGGTTGTGAAAATCGATGATATAAGGGCTAACATATTCTGCCATTTTTGTGATGAATTGTTTGTCCATAAGGATTATTTTTAATTATGAGGGTTGGACACATAATTATATCGATCGGGTTTCTTTGCTAACCTTGGGAATAATTTTCAATTGATTAGGTGTTTTTCATATTAAAGAGTTTATTTATAACATAAAATTAATGCACACTAGTGAAAAAAATTATGGAAACCATAGTGTTTTCATTTTTTTTATTGTGTTTTGAAGAGCTCTAACTTTGTGATGACCTGAAAAAAAATCTAATTATTTGTATTTGACCAAGTTCAAATATTTTCTTGGTAAAGAATCTGGTTCCTCTTTCAGTTTATTTTTATCAAGCGAATCTCCAAACATTCCAACAACATTGCGCGATTTGAGTGTTATGTTAGGTTAGGTAGAGGTGTAATTGAAGCATCCAGTGCAACATCATATAACTCCACAATTTTAAATGTGAAAAAAAGACTAAAAACTATTTTTAAAATCAGAAGGCAAAATATTTACAAGAAATAATTTTTATTTTCGGGAGTAAAAGATACTTTCATTACACTGAAATTTTACTAAAAAAAGTGAATTTTTTCAAATATATTTGTTTTTGGAATGGTTTCTGTCCCGTTTTTTTGTTTGTGAAATTAAATGGAGGTTTCGTTTTCTTCATCATACACTTACAAATTATGGGACTAACTTTGTATTTCAACAACAATATCCTACTAGCTAAAGTACCGTTAGGGCCTTAAATCTCCAAGGTATCGGAGATACAGTGCATTTTCAAAATTTCTTTCGTTCGGTGCAAAAATAAGATAACTCCAATACAATACTGCCTTTTTCTAACTTCGAGTCAACGTAGCGGTGCTTCAAGTACACCTAATAATACAGGATTTTTTGTTTGATATTTCTGCATCAAAAAACATATTTCGACAAAAAGTGGAGTTATCTGGTTTTTGACCTGAATGCTTCAAGTAATATCTAAGTAATTGATACTGACGCACCAAAGTTGGTCGGACTCGTCGCAACAGCCAAACAAATCTATTCGAATTTTGGAATCGTGTATAGGACAGTCTTACCTTTCATTTGATACCCCATTTATAGAAGTTGCTAATATTATTGGTACATTTTGCGAAAAATGAAACTTGAAAAGTGCATTTTCTAACCTTTGCGACCAGATAAAGCTTGTCCGACTAATACTATAGGTTGGCCGCGATAAGATAGATAATCTTACGGTTGGCTCCCGGACTATTAACAGTAAGGCTTCTCTCCTTTAAAAAGAACAGAACAGAATTCGTATAGAAGAAAAAATCATGGGAGTGAAAGTAACTCCCGTTCATCCATTAAAATTTTCTAAATATCCGGAATCTGAATGCCTAAGATCTTCACATGTAATTTCCTTAACAAAATTAAATCAAATCAAATCATTCCACCTGCATTGCAAAACCACCGCATTGAACATATCACAGTTTCTGGTTGCCTATTTATACGAAATCAAAATGTCTTCCTGATGTATCATACACCACAACCTAATCACATTATATTCATCGATAACACTTTTTCAAATTGAACAATACATACATATAAATTTTATGTATGAAATTGAGGAAATTAATTTTGATGTTTTCAAAAAAAAAATATGCAATCAAGGATTCACAGGCCGAAGTTGAAGCTGCCGTCACACCAAAGAATGTCCGTAAACGAAAAACAACCCACAGTGATCCCACCCATGGTAGCTTCTTTCTTCGTGTTGGTGCAATTGGTATTTATATAAACAAAATATTCTCTTTTTTTGACTCACATATTTTTTTTGTTTTTATATTTTTTTTAGCATTTGGATTAGGAGCAATGATTTATATTGGATTGGAGTTTGGCTCGTTCTTCGAGATCCCATTTGAGTCTCCATGCCATCATATTCTGATCGGAGTTAATCCATTGTTGCAAATGGTCTTTACCTTCATGCAGATGTACTTTATTTTTATGAATGCCAGGGTAAGTAAAAAAAAATGTTCTATCTTCATCAGACCACCAGGCTTTGGCTTGGTACTTATCCTTTATAAGCCCTGAAACTTACACTTGAGTTAATATGATAATTTTGTTTTTGTAGCTCAACATCCACCGCTTTAAGGTAATTGCTCGTTTTGGACTGATGCACGTTGTAGCAACCAATATCTGCGTCTGGATTCGCACCATGGTTAAGGAATCTCTGCATGAAATCACAATCTACCATCAGAGGCGTGGTCTAATGCCAGAAGATTCAATTATTCTTGAATCGATTCGACGTCACACTCTGCGACATGCTGGAACAGTCTTAAGAACCCACATAGGGCCAAACGATGACTTCGAAATGATTGAATCTGATGCTGCAGCTCATCCCCAAAATGTTCTGTCGAAGATGGTTCGAGCCACAGCCGAAGGTGTGACTCGAGGTCTCACAACTGATGATATTGAAATGAATACAGCTAGAAGCTCAACACCCACCTCTACTAGCATGCCATCGACAACACAAACTACCACCACCGAGTTGCCATCGACCACCGCTGCTTTAGCGTGGGCCAGTACAACAATGGCACGCAAGCTAAAGAAATTTATTTCTTCAACGAGCACCACCACGACTACAACTACAACAACAACTGAATCACCAACTACACATCTTTTCCAGTCGACGGTAGTTCCGTCTCATCTGTTAGATGTTTCAACAGGAGCAAGTAGCACGCCGAGCCTAACCACTACTTTCGGAACACCTACCAGTAGCTTTGCATCATTCTTCTCAGCTTTAACTTCATCTACTCCATCTGCGTCCTCAACTGAAAACGGAATTCTTATGAACAATTTATTTGGTGGTCTTGAGAACAGCTATCAGACCTTCTCTGGCATCTCACATCCCGAGCCCGTAGTTCCAATTGATGCCATTGAGAGTTTAGACAATATTTATCCAGCTGCCCTATCTTCAAGTATCGGAACTTTGAACTCAACTGCCTGTGGACGTGTGGATATCATGGGAACCATTGTCTATGATTCGGCGCCATATTTGTATCCCTTCATCATTGAATACTCTTTAATTGGAGCCGTTGTCCTGTATGTAATGTGGAAGCACATCGGACGCTACCCCAGACATATGAACGACGAAGACTTGGAACATCGTTTGGAGGTTATGTTATCCCGGCGAGCAGTCGCCATGGCCCAACAAGCTCGCTCGGGTCGTGTGGATTGTGTTGGCTCATCGAAGGGTCTCTTCTTTGGACTGTTGCTTTTGGTTGGTTCGCTGATTTGTCTGATTTTGTTCTTTGTCCTCGTTCGTCATCCACAATTTTCATTGCTGGCTATTTATCTGGCTGATGCTAGTCATTGTGCCCTGATGGCATTTGCGGTTCTAGCCATTATTATTGGTTTTATAAGGTGAGTTGGAGTTGGTAACATCTAAAATTATGCAGCTTATTTTAAATTCTTTAAATTTCAGGGTTAAATCATTGAAATTCCGTTGCGAGGAACAAAGTAATCTTAATGACATTTTACTTCGCATTTCGGCCTTTGGTCTTTTTACGTACTCAGTTTTTAGTGTTATTGCTGGTTCATTGAAAGCTCTGGAAAGTGAACCAAATCTTCTAGTCATGATCACTGGCATTGGAGCTGTATTTCAAGTTGTATTACAATTATTGTTTATCGCTGATGTATCTAGACGTCGAGTACATCTGCCCGAACATGATCGCAGCAAACCAGGACGACAGATTGTTACATTTTTGCTTATTTGCAATGTTTCCATGTTTGCCATTTATACATTCGAAGCTCAAAAGGTCTTCGCCAATCCCGTAAGTAAAAGCATTATTTTTTGTGTTGTTACATTTTTAATATATTAGATTTTATTAATAGTCCAGTAAATAGAGAGGTTTTACCCTACAAAAGGTCGGGTAGCTCTAAATTTTTGATATGTTATATGGTATGGTTGGTAGATGAAAATTACAAATTTCCACAACCACGCCCCCTCCGCCCCCTTCAAAATCCTCCAAAAACAACAAAAAATCGGCACTGGTTTCAGTTTTTTACTAAAAATTCTTGCCGGTATACTTTTACGGAAAAAAGTGGTATGGCGGTTTGTAGACAACAAAATTTCCTACAAATATGATCCGACAAGTATTTTTGTACAACCACCGCAAACGGCGCTATGGAGCTCCCAAAAAATGCTAAAATTTCGTATTTTGTAAGATTTTCAGATTCATTCCTCTTTACAGTACAATAACTCCTTTACCGTCGAGCTTAGGGTAAAATTTGTTATAAACAATCTTGTAGATAATTTAATTGGCTATCAATTTCATGCAACTACAGTCGACTCCCTCTAAGTCGAACTCCCCGTAAGAATTTTGTTCACTTTATTTGTATACCTTCTCCATTCACAATTCCATACTGTATTTATTTCTCTCTAAACAGAAGTTTTGCAAAACTCTCTCTAACTAAAAATAATTTTGATATCCCGTGAGAATTCAACTTAGACTGTATTTTCATTTTGTGACCAATACAATCGGGTGAGGATTGAGAAAGTGTTTTTTATTCTAACGTTTTTACTAACTAACTTTCTTTTCATTCTGTTTTATACAGTCCATGTAGTGGAGTCCCGTAGAAACTTTATTACCGATTGGTCTAACCACCAACCAGAATCGATTGAAGTAGTTCAGAAAAACTTGGATAGACCTCAGTATATTCTGAACCCGGTGCTTAAGTCGCTATTTTTTTTTTTTTTTTTTTTTTTTTTTTTTGAGGTAGCGCACCAAAATTCCATAAAAACTGCACCACTTTACTGGTTTTTATGAAATTTATAGGCATGATAATAGAAGAGATTGAAAACCAATACAATTTTTTTTCACCCACTGCCGCTCCCACTTTTTTAGAACATATTTTCGGAAAAAATTATAAAAATTCGATTGTTGTTTAGGTGATACAAGTATTTTTAGTAAATCGACTGTGCATATATTTTTACCACGCCTATTTAGTGGGATTTTTTCGGTTATTTTTTTTTTTTTTTTTGTAAATAGAGCAAATTTAAGTTCGAAAACATCTTAGCCATAAATAGAATGATCACGGAAAATTTCCACTCACTGACAAATGTCCACATAAGAATGTATCTTTCCATTCTTGTGGAATTTTTGTTTAATACTGTTTCGATCCATGAAGGGCTGAAAACACAAGTGCTCTGGTGATGGCTTACCCCATAAACCAGAGGTTCGATCGTCTTTATTGTCTTCAACTTGGGATTCAAAAACTCTGTATGCTGGAGCATTGTTTCACATTCGCACAATGTGGCTTAGCCAAGTTGACGTATTTTGACTTTTTGGACTACATTTACATCTTTGTACAGATCATTGAGCTCATGTTTGTACCTTCTCCTCCAAAATTCCGTCGAATAACAGTACTTGCGAAAGAGCCTAGTATCAGTTTTCATTTCTGCTTTTCATCTTACCGAGTTTAGGAGTGTCTTGAGCGTAAGAAGAGTGTTGAACCTAATTTTTTGACGAACTGAAATAACAACGGTTTCTAAAAGTATTTTTTCGCTGAATATTCTCATAGGTGTCATCCGTGAAGTAAATACGAGTATTAACTCCAAGGTAATTGAAATTCTTAACTACTTCGAATCTGCTGCTAATGAAAGTAACGTTTTGGCCAAGGTTGTGAACATATGCCTTTTTCTTTACAGCTGTTAGTTGGACTTTTACTCGTTTACTTCAAGGCCAATATATTTCACCTCTTCTTCAATCACCATGAAGAACTCTATAAAAACACAATGGAACCAGAATGCAAGATAGGGATTCTGTGTTAACACCTGCTTTATGTACTATCTGTTCCAGAAGGAGATTAAAAAAAACGTATGCTATCGCATTTCCTCGCCGAGTTCACTGTACATGTTTTGAACAGTTTGGAGAAGCTCTTCTCTGCACATTGTATTTTGCATATCGCACCTTGTGTTTTATAATATTACGAGATACATTTGGATCATTTTTCTCGAGATCTTGAGTTCAGCTTTCGCCATATAGAGCTATTGACGATGAATATGCGTCCATAAGCGGCCTTAAATCCAATACAAAAGCTTTGTGTTTCCACTTGAAATTCATTATTCATCCCCAGAATTTTCTTTAGGGTTAAGATTTTAGGGATCTTTTACTGGCATTCATTTTACTGTCCTTTATCATAACTTCCTACAATTGTTATTCCAATAATGAATAAGATGAATGACAAACAACGTGGACAAATTCTAAACAACACTCGATTTTTTATAATTGGATGGAAATAAATTGTATTGGTTTTTCATCTCGTCAATTATCATGCTTTTTAATTTCAACAAAATGAGTTCGTGGTTTAGTTTTTATTGAACTTTGTGCACTCCCTCAAACAAAGCGCACTACTGTATGTCCAAAATTTTGGAAAATAGCGAATAAAACACCGGGCTCAGAATGTGATGTCTACTTAAGTTTTTCTTACTCTCCTATTTATGCTTCAATCAATTATAGTGGTTAGAAAAGTCGGTAATAAAATTTCTACGGGACACCAATATATGGACTGTATAAAAGAGAATGAAAAGAAAGTTAGTAAAAACACTTTCTCAATCCTCATCCGATTCCCGATTGTATTGGTCACAAAATGAAAATACAGTCGACCCCCACTAAGTTGATTTCTCACGGAATATCAAAATTAATTAGAAATAAATACAGTATCGAAATTTCAGTGGAGTATACAAATATGGTGAACAAAATTCTTGTTAGAGGGAAATTCGACTTACGGGGAGTTGGACTTAGAGGGAGTCGACTGTAGTTATCTACATGAAATTGGTAGCCAATTAAATTATCTACAAGATTGAATAATTTTGAATGAACAACAACAACCTGTGTGTGTTACCACCAAGTTTATAGGCTGGAGTTATAGCTATTTCACGAGAGCCACCTCGATCATCAGACTCCTTTAGTGGTGCTTAGTCTGGTTATGCTCGTATTAATTGAAAAACTCTTTGCCGTCATATGGGAGCGAACCATGAACCTTGCGATTCAGAGGCCGATGCACTACACACCGTGCCAGAAAGAAACCGACTGAACAATAACAAGCTTGTGTGTGTTAGTAAAAATGCTAGTCGCTGTTGCAATTGATAAACAACGAAACCTGCATTGGGATAGAGCTAACCATGTGGCTTCTGTGGCGCGGTGTGTAGTGCATCGGCCTCTGAATCGCAAGGTTCATGGTTCGCTCCCATATGACGGCAAAGAGTTTTTCAATTAATACGAGCATAACCAGTCTGATGATCGAGGTGGCTCTCGTGAAATAGCTATAACTCCAGCCTATAAACTTGGTGGTAACACACACAGGTTGTTGTTGTTCATTCAAAATTATTCAATATAAATTGATGTATAATGCGCAGCATGCACTGCACTTGTGTGTGAATTTCCATTTACACACAAGACCCAACTTAAATATCTACAAGATTGTTTATGACAAATTTTACCCTAAGCTCGACGGTAAAGGAGTTATTATACTGTAAAGAGGAAAGAATCTGAAAATCTTACAAAATACAAAATTTTAGCCTTTTTTGGGAGCTCCATAGCGCCGTTTGTGGTGGTTGTACAAAAATACTTGCCGGGCCATATTTGTAGGAAATTTTGTTGTCTACAAACCTCCATACCACTTTTTTCCGTAAAAATATACCGGCAAGAATTTATAGGCAAAAAACTGAAAACAGTGCCGATTTTTTGTGGTTTTTCGAGGATTTTGAAGGGGGGGGAGGGGGCGTGGTTGTGGAAATTTGTAATTTTCATCTACAATCATACCATATAACATATCAAAAATTTAGAACTACCCGACCTTTTGTAGGATAAGCCCCCTTTTTTTACCTCTATTTACTGGACTAGGTATAAGTACCTACCTAATATTAGTTTAGTTTATTTATTATTTAAATGCTTTTAACGACGGAATTTAAAAGATTAAATTGGATTTTTCTCGTTTCGAGGTAAAAATTTGAAATACCTACCTACGAAACTTTTTGATAAAACAATAAAGACATTTGATTAAGTTAAATATTTTTCTTATTATGAAGAAACTAGTGAATCGTGTGAATATAATTCGTCCCCCATCTTTCAAGCCATCAAATTCTATCGAAGGATGGCTACGATGTGGATTAGGGTGGGTCCCTATAAACTATAATCTAAGAAGTTCATTGTTTAATATAAAATAAATTAAAAAAAACTAATAAATTTAAGCTTTATTTTACCGTTAACCTGGCTCTAAGACGAAAGAAGTTTCATATGGGAAAATATGTACATGTAAAATGTTCAATTTATTTTAAGGTTTTAAGTTTTGGTAAAAATTTAGTTACTTATGTAATTTAAAAATGGCATATTTTAAAAATAAATTTCGAGCAGTTTTTTTTCTATTTTATAAACGTAAGGAAAATTCGACTTTTTAAATTCTCCTCTACAGTAGCGGATCCAGGAATTGGCTGTGGGGGGGGGGGGGGCTTGGAGTTTGTATAATGCAAAAATGTATGTACCTACTTAATAGGAAAATTCTGCAAAATTTTATGATTGGAAATGGAGCATTTGGAATTAGTGACTTTCAGTTGCTATTTTGAAAAGACGCTTTAACCAAAGACATATCGCATAAAAAAGCTGTTAGGATTTATGTTTGTAGGAACTTTGTAGCTAAAGCAATTTAAGAGACCGAACCTTTATTTAATTTAAATATTTTTTGTAGGATTTAAAAATCCTCATCCTACAGTACTTTGTCTAACTTCAGACAGCCGTCCTCCAAAAAAGTTATGGATAAACTTTGTAGGTTACTGTTGTCCTAAAATTTTTTAACTTGGACAACGGAATTGGCTGTCAAAGATTTGATTAATTAGGCATTTTATTTATTTAAATAAAGTATATCTCCAACTAATGAGAAGTTTTGAGAAACTATCTTACAATAAATTACCGTCTAAGAAAATCTAATAACTAAGACTAAAAGAGTCACAATGCTCAATTTTTTGTCTGTTTTTGACACTAACGTAAAATCCGTACGAAAGTTAAATGGACAAAATTGAAACAAAAAGGCGTAAGCAAGGGGGGCAGCTAGATGCACTCTCCACCCTAATCAGAATATATTTCATAGATATATATTATTCATTTTTTCTTCTTTTGAAAATATTTTAAAACCATATTTTTGAATGAGTTTGCCCCCACCTAATCGAAATCCGGCATACGCCCTTGTATCTCACCTATCTAATTCTTAAAATTTAATTCCTATAGAATGCTATAAATAGCAAAAAAGAAAGGTAATTAAGCTGGCTATAAAAAACAATTGCAAATTTTGTGTACAAGCAGCTGTTCCAAGAAATTAGCTAAATCATGTTTTTCAAATCACTTTTTGTAAATTTGAGGAGACAAATTAATTTGGATGTTCTGTACATATTCCATCTAAAATGACTTTAGTCCATGTGGGTTGGTATTTCGAACATAAACATTCAGAATTCGTAGTGAATTGAAATTCTTTTAAATTTCATTTAATGAATATTGCTAGCGCGAGAAGAGCTCTCCAATCTTTCGTTAGAGCACAAAGGAAATCAAAAGAGAAACTAAAATCAAAAATCGTTTCGTCTTAAAGCAGTCTTTGAAATCGTCAAAAATTATCTGAAATAAAAACGTAAGTTTCAATTTCTAAAACAATATTTTGATGTTATCATGCAAACTATCCATATCAAAGTTATTCAGCCCGATTACCTATAGCATCCGTCGAATGAGCTGCGGAGCGAATCAGACTGAATTTTGACATATGTTCTATGAGCCTAATGTCAAAATTGAGCCTGACTCATTTCTGGATTTCCTTAATGTCTGGAAAAAAACACAGCTATTATGCAAATTTGTTAGCCCTATCAGTGTTATAGTTTTCATCTGATTCCCTCTTGTAGGCTTAGGAAAACGCTTCGTAAAGGTTTAGCCCCATGCCTCAATTTTTCGTATTAAGACCCTTAGGGCTTGAAATAAATAGAGCCTACCTAAGTATATTTGATTTTTTATATGATCACCTTTTTTCATCCAATTCTTTTGGGGCTTCGAAAAAAAAAACAGCTTGCATATAATATGGCCCAACAATTCGTTCAATTTCCCTAGGGCTTGGAAAAACACAGCCCACATGTAAATGTTGTAGCCACAGTCTCAATTTTGTTTGTCTAACTCTCTTCTGAATCAGCCGAGGGGCGGATTCAGCCTCTATAGCCCCCCCTCTAGATCTGCCACTGGTCCTCTATGGGTCTAAAATTGAGGAAATATTTGGTTTCGATTTTGATGAGCTTCTTACCGAATCTTAGATGTAGTTAAAAAGACTAAATTTGTACCAAAATGTAAATTTTGAATTTATAATGGATAATAAATTCAAAATTTGATTAAATATTTTACATGTATTTTCTCATATAAAACTTCCTTGGTCTTGGGGGCCGGGTTAACAGTAAAATAATGATCTCACTACACAATTTTTTTTTTTTATTTATTTGGAAGAAATTAGGGTGGCGCCCAGCTTAATTTAAACAATGACCTTTATAAGGACCACCCTAGTGTTGATGCAATTAAAATAAACCTCTAAAACATCACAAACTTTCAGTTTTTACTGGAAAACGTTGATTTTTGGACAATTCGTTGCAGTTTACATACTTTTTAAACTGGGATTTTCACAAATATGTTAACATTTAACTTCGTTATATCTTGAGTGATTTAAATGAAATTTAAAAGAGGATGTTCATAAGAAAAATGTCATCATTTTGCAACTTCGTTGATCCTTGAGTGATTTCAATGAAACAGGCACATGTGATAGCTGAGACAGAATAAAAAAAAAAAAAAAAACATTTTAAACACGAGGTTCCAAAAATGTGTTAAAATTATCATAATGTCCTGTGTCAATTTCATTGAAAATGTTTAAGGAACAACAAAGTTGAAATGTTCTTGAAACACCCTGTTGAGAATATTTGTTTTCATTTTAATGCTTTTGATACATATCCATCTGTTTTGAACATACTTTTCTCTGTTTTATTCTGTATCACCTTGCATATCTTTGGCTTTTCGAAACTTTCTCCTTTCATATAATTGCATTTTTCTTTCTTAATTAAACGGTTCTTGAATGGATCATCAATAGTTCCCATATGATCAATTCGGGAACGAACCATATTTCACAGATCCTAGCAGATTTGATTCGATCATGAAAACTAATTTTATTTTAATGGATGCAAAAAATAAGGTTCTCGATTCAATTAAAAAGAAAATTCCCTTTTGAATTTTTCACGAGAGAACTAATCATATTTAATCGTTCAACGAACCTTGGTTTTTAATACATTTTGGAATATTAACACAGAAATATTCTTCGTTAATGCCAAATAATAATACCTAACTACCATATAAATGTAAAACAAACGTTGCTTAAAGTCAGATTATTCTCTAAAACGGCTCCTGTGATTATCATAAAAATGTGTTTGTTTTCAATACTAATTTTACACCTGGCAGCTTATAACAGTACCTCTAATAGAATTTAAATTTTTATTTTATCAATTTTGGCTGAATGGCTATAATTCTATGTCATATTCCTTAAAGGAATTTTTTTTTAATTTAATAAAGTAAATCGAAATATTTGCTTAAATTCAATATCTTGAAGTCGGGTTGAAATTGCCTTTTTTTTCGTTGTTGATTTTTTATCAGCTTAGTTAATACCTACCTCAAAAACAAAATTTCTAGAAGATGTTTTACAAATTTCATTTTTTCAAATACTCCAATTTTATTGCGCTTCCAAGGAAAATATTTCTTCAAGAAAACAATAAATTTTGTTTCCATAAATTATTTTTCAGAAATGAGCACGCATTTTTTTGTTCACTCTTTTTAACCTTTCAAGATATAATATTGAAATATGTATAGATGCTAACATATTTTTATTTTTATTTTAATATTCTAGGTTCAGCTTGATTTCTACGGCTTCGTTCCATGGTCAATAATTCAACGTGTTACACTGCCCCTTTGCATTTTCCATCGCTTCCACAGTGCCGTAACACTCGCCGAAATCTGGAAAACCACATACAAAGCCCGACTGGAGTAAATCATTTTGAAGAAATAAATAATATTTGCTACGATTCTTACATAAAATTATGTATATTATAATAATTTTAAAACCCCCAATACAATTTCTTTATTTCAAAAACAAAAAAAAAAAATACTTCAATTATTTTTCTATCATTTAATTTTTGTTTCTCACGATTAAATATTAAAACTGATTTAATTCTAAGCATAATATTTGAAGACGAAAAAAAGTTAAAAATAAAAATAAAGAACAAATTTATGCACAGGAACAGAGTGATTAAAAAATTTCAACAAACAAGTCTTTAGTATAGGTACTCTACCCTCAAATCGAACAAAATAAAAATGAAGATAAGAAAAAAAAAATATTTATACAAATAAAGCATGAAACCAATATCGTTCATCTATTCAAGTTAATATTTATAAGAACAAAACAAAAAATAAAATATTAAAAAACAACTTCATAAAGGTATATAAACTAAGTCATAAATAAAACAAAAGTGAAAATATATAGGTATTATATATAAATTTATTTACCATTAAATTATTTATTTTATAATATTTAATAACGTTACCTACTTTATTATTTACAATAAAACTTAAAAAAAAAAAAAACAATTTACCAAAAACAAAAACTTGTTGTGTACTTATTTTTTTATTTATAATTAAAAAAAGAAAAACAAACGACATGAAATCGTAATCTTTTAAGAAAAGTAAAAAATATATTAACGTTAAGATTTTTAAATTAAGGGTAACATAATGTTATATATAACATTCTCACAAATCGAAAAAAAGCATAACATTTACCTACATAATTCAGAAATATAAATACAAAATAAAAAAAAAAATAAAACTTGTTCCCAACTCTGTATAGGTGTTAGATTTGAAAAATAATTTATTAAAAAAAAAAACTTTAACAATATATAAATAATATATACATATATATATATATTAAATATAACTTTAACATAGATCATTGAATATCAAACCGTTTACGAAAAGAAAAAAAAAACATTGCATTACCTAACTGACTTACACACACTCAAAATTAAAGTGTTGTTAAAACACTCATGTACATACTCGCATAAATCATTGGAATGTCATCATTTTCCTTTTTGTTTACCTACATTTTGTGGCTGAGTCTTTTAACAAAAATAAAATCAACCCAAAATTTCTTTGTTAAGGTTTTGTAAAGTTGAACAGAAATTCGTGTATTCTCAGATTTATTGACCGTTTATTTTTTCCATTGTATTCAAAAACAGGAAGAAGTCTTCTGACTTTTCAAAGCCCGATGGTTCCATATGAAAACATGAAACTATCTTTGGAGTGTGAATGTAAGAAAAACACTTATTTTTTTTCTAAGTTCTTATAGTAAATTGAGAGAAATCAAAAAAGGATAATTGTAGGCACGTCTGGCCTCTCATTTGTCATAAGCCCAAAAGTCGTCTGTTAAGAGCGCAGCATTCCGTACCCATGCTGAGTTGTGAGAAATTGTTTCCATTTTATTTGATAATATGTCCTAAGCTAGTTCAAACTTTTGTGGTTTTCAGAATACACCAGGTCCTCTTTAGATGCAATAGTCTCCTTTAAAATTATACCCCTTGGGTTGAGGCATCATGTAAATTATGGAGACTGCAACTGATAGGTACACATAAATGAATGGTAATCGTAATGTTCACACAGCTGCTGTTGTGAAACATTATAAGGAAGAAATTGTTGAATTATTAAGGTCTTTGTGTAATGGTTCTGACTCCTATTGAAATGCCCAGGCATGGTTCCGAATTGTTTCCCTACACTGCTGATATGAACTTTTTGTGGTGCACACCTTTGTTCAAGTACTTGGAAGTCTTAGTGTATCATGTCAATTGCGGAATTTAGCATATTTTAAGATTATCAATTTTTCCATACTCACGATTACCAATTCAGTGAATTCGAGAACCATATCCACGCTACTTGAACAGTTTTCCATTAATATTTACACCAAAGGTGCTGTTCATCGAAAAAAGAACATTTTTGTTGAAAGTTAAAAAACTGCGAATAAAAAGCTGCTCTCAAGAGTTGAAACTTGCAAGTGGATGCAGTCATAAAATTAACTCACAGAGTGGTAGGCAAGGCATCAGCGAACCAAGAGTAACTATCGAGAGTTTTTTAGTGAAGGATCTTTCCGATACCGATTCCGTGCTGTGAATTTTTGTGCATTTTCATAGTTTTTGTTTATTAACAAAAGAAAGCATTCTTCCAAAGAGCAAAGAATTTTTGGAGAATTTCTGTCAAAAGCATTTTTTCAGCATTAACAACTACATATACATACATCGGACATCAATACTGTGAAGCTTCAGTGAGATTATAGAAAGGGCAGACAATAATTAGCTAGTTAATATTTCTGAGCGCTCAGTAATTTTCCTCTGTCATTTTGACAGATCAGGATAGTAAATTTTAAACAGGATCCCTCCAATAGAAGCCATAAAACAACTCTCTATTTTTTTACTTCTAATTTAATTTAGTGGAAAAACGAAGCAAAATTAAGGAATTTTTGTGGGTTCGTGTTTATATTTTTCTGAAATATATGCTGACTTATTGTGCCTCGCATTCCAAATCACGATGAGATTTTTGCTTAAAAGGGGTTGTAAATTTAATTTCCCGAGAGGCTTATGTCATTTTTGGTTGGATGTTCGAAATACTCCTTCTGCACTCCTTTTGAACTCCTATAGGTATTCCAAAGTAGCACCTAGTGGCATAATGGTTAGTGCGTTGGACATTTCATGCCAAAGTCTGGGTTCAATTCCCAGCCACTGCCACCTAAAAACAAAAATATTTTTTTCAGTACCTCGGCTCTTGCGAGGATCTGACAAATCCTCTAAGAGTATCTTTGTCATGAAAAGTGCGTCTCATCTAGCCGTTCGGAATCGGAAAAAAACTGTAGGTCCCCTCCATTTCTACCAACAACACGCACACAGTAATGGTTGAGAGTTGTAAGTCACTAGGCCCTGGTTCTCCACGAGCTGTTACATAACCAAATTTAATAGGTATTCCTAAAGCTTTCGATTGGTTATTCTGAGTAATGTTGTGGGAGACTTAATCTGTTTCTGATTTCAAAAAGGAGTAAACGTATATGGAACACACTCATGCAAATAATGTGTTTCATCTTATTACTTCAAATGTGGCAAATGCTTGAAGAAGTAATTTTTATAATTTTTATATTTAGAAATGTGTATTTAAATTTCGGAAGATGATGTTTTTAAAGTTCGATTGAAATAAAAAAGGATGAACAAATTTTAAAAAAATCCCTTGATAATGAATGACATTTGAAGGTTAAAATAATAATTTTATCTAAATGCCTGTAAGACCCTAAAGTCTTTTAAATGCAACCTGAATCGCATGGCATATGGCAATAGTGACTAGTTAGAAGATTGAGAATAAAGTTTTTATTTGTTAAGTATTTCATGAAATGCAAAAGGTGGCGTTTAGTGAGGACTGGAAGTATAATCGTATAGAGAAAAGAATGAACTCTTGAGTGGGCCTAGAACTCACCTTCATATCGAATTGAAATTCGTTTGTCACGAGTTTTCATTGTAACTAGAAAAGAGTTCTATAGACAAAAACTTCATAAACTTTTCGATGGCAGACCATTTTAACAAACGGCTATTGATTCTCTTATTAAAAACAAAAAAATAGGTCTGGTCATTTAAAATAATTGCATATAAACTCTCTCAGGCGTATTTATAAAGTTTGTCTAACTTTAGACAGCCATCCAATTCCAAAAAGTAATTAACAAAGTTTGTTTACTGTTGTCCTAAGGCTGTCTAACTTGGGCAATGGCGTGCGTCGGTTGCCTGAGTATTGTCTAACTTGATATTTTATTTTATAAAACAATGCATATTTCTAAATATTAAAGACTTTTAAAAAAACTCTCGGTATCGTTTAAATTGAAAAATGTCGGTATCGTCTCGGTATGGGTCTCGTATTACAAAGTCTCGTCTCGGTATCGTATGACCAAGTTTGGTATCGGTATCGGTCTCGGTCGCATTCAGTATTAATAAGAACTAACTCCTAACATTTCTTCCAAATCGTTTACAAGCCCTTTACGAAAATTATGAAAATTTCATCCCAATTGTACATATAAGCAGCTCTCGAGAAACCAAGATATAATTAAAAATTGGCGTGGCAGTGGGTGCATTTTACTAAATTCGCTTCCTAAGCCTTCCTCTAGCTAAAAATAAGTAACTTTGAGAATATCACGCAAATCGTTAGAGCCGTTTTCGAGACGCCAAGAACAAAATGTTATTAATTAATACTAACATTCAAAAATCCATACTTTCTGCCGATACCAAACGATACCACCGAGAGTCTCGGTAAATTTCGGTACTTAAACTTCGGTATGGTCTCGGTTTGGACTCGGTATCGTTTCGGGTGGTTTGAAGCTGGTTTGGTCTCGGTACGGTTTCGGTTTCCGATACCGATACCAAATGATACCGAGACTTTTCTGGTATCGTAGCCAGCCCTACTAGTCAACCGTCTAAGAATCTGATTAATAAGGCTGTCTATGTATTATCAAATTTCTTGAGGATAAATTTCTGTTGAAAAATTCGAAAATGTAGAAAAGTACGAGAACGCAAACAGTATTTTTGTATTACGTACTATTTCTACTTTATGTGAATGACATACACCAACAAATGATATTGGGCTTTCATTCTCATACTCTCATACAACTGACATTAAGCTGATCTGTGCATTCCTGTCTAAATAACAAAAATCACAGATAAGGGAAATTTTTACTCCTTCGCAAGGGCTCTCTTAAGCCAGCAAAACCTAAATTTTTGAATGAAGCAACTGCTTTGGTGTGAAATCTACACAAAAACGCAGAAAATCAAAGACTCCAAGACCAATATTTTTTTTTTCTATGACGAAAGACTTTCGGTTTCAAGTAAACTATACAAAATAAGCTGAGATCTATGAAGAAAAAAGCAGGGCAAAAATTTTACAAATTTCCTGTTCTATCAGCTGTCAAATTGACAATATTTTATTTTGGTTGGTTTGCTAAATAAAGCAATCTTTGTTATAGCAACAAAAGTTAAACGGATTGTTTCAAACGCTCCACAGGCCTAAAAAAGGGGCAGATACAAAACTAACATTAAAATTTATATCTTGCTCATCCAATATGTATTCATCATTTGATAATGTAAATGATAGTAAGCTACCTATTTATTGTAGGTTTGTTATTTTCTATGGGGATTAGAACTGTAAACGCGATTTCTCAACATTTAGAAAATTTGCACTTACGTCGTTGTTGCACCGGAGGAGGTGTGATATTCTGGCAGGGGGCTACTTGTTTTCTAGAGCGGATGAAAAGATTTTTTCTTCAATGACACAACGGGTTTAAAGAAGTGAAACATCAGAAACCTTAATTCTTTCCGAAGGCCTTTTGAGAACATCGGGTAAAAAGCTTATTTAGCTGCAAGATTGTCTTTCAGCCAACAATAAATTTAAAAAAAACTAAAGTCTACATAAAGTGTACAGTTATATTGAATGAAAAAGAATTTTTTGGACTTTGAAAAGAATAATTTGTAACCTACCATAGAAAATCATTTTTTTTTTAACAAAATCGATAAAAGTATTTTTTTCCATTTTCTAAATGAAAACCAAGCAAAAGTACATACAAACATTTTCTAACTATCAGCGGTAAAATATAACTTACAAGAAAAAAACTAGTATTGTAAGATTTTTTTTAAAGTTAAAAATTTCAACAATATTCATTTCGAACAAATTTTAATTCTTATTATAAGTGAATATAATCACTTTCATTGTAGTGATGGTAAGAAATTATTCATAAATTCACAAAATATATTAAATTAAATGGTTATACAAAATACATACATTTTTCTTATACAATTTTTATTTAAACACAAGAAAGCAATAGTAAAATATATGAATTTAACACACACATATACATATAGGTAGAATGAAAATGTTGACGCAGAAGTGTGTATGATGTTTGCTTAAACTTTTGACAATATTCGAAAACAAAAATTATTTTGTACTTTTTGTAAGATATTTATTTCTTTCGAAGCTTCTATCAGAAATACTCGTATATCGTTTTTTTTTTAAGAATTAAAAAACAACAAAAACCTGTCGACTAATAAATTTTTTTTCATTGATGGGCACCATGGTGAGTTAAATTTTAATCGGTATTTTACCTTTTAGCTGTTGCTTTTTTCAGCTCAAGATGTCAGGTTGTTTTTTGTCAATTATTTACCAATATTATTTCTAAAAGTTAAAAAAAACCTATGAACCTAAAAAAAAATATATTAGGTGCGTATGTTCCATACGTAATTGGTAGAACTTATCATGTGAGCTTGTTTTACATTTAAATACAAAAATATTTAAACCGTCCTTTCAACAGCAAACATCATGCACAAGGTGAAGCTAGAACCCACCTAAATTTACAAAACAAAAAATCGAAAATATTAAGGCCAAAATCAAAAACAACAAAAAAATATTAGAAAAAAAGTAAAAAGTTGCCACAATTGAAACATACTTTTTAAAGTTTCGAATACAAATAATGTAAAATATTATACAAGATCTTACAGTAGCGTTTATTACGATGGACACACTATAATAGAGCAAAATATTGTCAATGTGTGTAGAATCATTAAATCCTTGTAATCGATTTTGTTTTCTACATATTTTGTTTTATGTTAACAAATTGGTTGTTAAAGAATTTCAATTTAAGCTTAATTTAAACTAATTAATAAAATAATGAAAAATACAACAAACAGTGCAATATTATTAACATTTATTTAATACACGGTAGCATAAATACAACTACAAAGCAAATGTTCTCGATGTTTTATTGTTTTGATACAATTTAACAGTTTTAGCTGTTTTGAATAAGAGAATATTTATGTAAATTAAATATATTTTCTCTTGATTGTTATTCAAAACACATATATCGACTTCTTCTTTAAACATAAAGGACTTACTTAAAAATATTATGACTGTAATTTTTACAACAAGAAAACTAAAAAACCAAACACAATACAGACACAGACAATGCGCTGTTAACATTTTTCTTATAATATACCTACTTACTTATAATTATTTATTTTAAAAGAGTATTAACTTTTTTGATGATAATAATTGACCAATCACTTTGAAGCATTTTATTATATTTACTTACTATACAAAATAAAACCAAACAACAAAAAGACAAACCCAGATTTTAAAAATGAAAACAAAAATAAAACAAGAATGATATTTTTACAGAACAACAACATGTAAAATTATATAAAAACACAAGACACTGCCGTGATACAATTTTTTGTTTGTTATAAACTTTAATAATATATTATAAATATTTAAAACTTACAAGAACCTTAAACTGTATATCGCAAAATTTATTGGATATATTTTGTAGATTTGAAGAAAATTAATATTAAAAAAAAAACAAGAAACGTTGCATAAAAAGCTCAATGTGTACAGTAAAATTGCAATTTTTACCAAACAACAAGAAAACAATTTATAAATTATTATAAAATGAGAATTCACCCAAAAATTATTAAACATACAAATATATATACAACATAAATGTGTAGGTCGAATGCCAATACGAACAAAATATAAAATCTTATAAAATCGAGACAAAGAAGTAAAATATTATTGAAAAAGAAAATACTATTGAAAAATAAAAAAAAAATGAAACAATTTGAATAATATATTTGAAATTTTATAATTAATTTTACATGTTGTTATGACATAAAAATTTAAATATAAAAATATTATATAAGCTGTAAGGAAAGAAAAATAAGTCATTTAAATTCAAAGATTTAGCAGATTTTCTTAGAATTAATGAAAACAAAAAAATTATTAATGAACAAGCGAGAAAAATGTAATGTAAAAAAAAAACAAAAGAGAAAATAAATAAAAACAAACGTAATTTTAATTCAAGAAATGGACTTTTATTTAAAAAGCGTGAAGAAAAAAAGGTCTGAATAAGAACTATTATTCCTATTTTCTATGTACCTTAACGCAAAGGTAACAGATTTTTACAAGAGTCTTTTGACAAAGCCAACAAACAAGCATCACTATCAACTGGATTGGATATAAACCTGAAACCAGCAGGTATTGACCAGGTGCGGATCCAGGAATTCAGCTTGGGGGTGGGGATTGACGCATCATACCTAATAAGAACTGAAACCTCTTGAAATATTATGTAGTCTTGAATTTTTAGCACATCTTGTGCTTTGAAAAAGTCCAGTTTTTTTCATGGTTTCATTCAAGCCGAAGGCATGATCAGAGTGAACCTTGAGACTATGCGTGGAATGCGAAACGTTTTATCTCAGTCTTTTATCAAGAGCCCAACTGATTTCAATGTAATGAAAAGCTTTTCAAAAATTTTACTGGTTTGGTAGGTATATCAAAATTTTGAAAAAAATAAATTTGGGATTTAGAAAAAAAAATATTCAATTTTTTTGAAAAATTCAATATTTCAAAACGAGTTGATGAATTATTATTAAATTTCAGTTTTAAATGTACCTAAATTAATAAAAAAAATTCAAAGCTGGCATACGACTTTTTTTAAAAGTTAAGATGTTTTGACAGTGAGACTCCATGTTTTATTAATTATTCACATACTATTCCCAATTTATAAAAAAACTTTACTAATCTACAGGATACCTGAAGCCCTTTTAAAAAATTAATAAACTAAAGTATGAAAAATTAGTGGTTCAGTTATTGCAGTGTTTTTCAAACTTTTTGAGTACGCGACCCCTTTGTTAGTAAAAACATTCTGGCGACCCCCACATTCATAATAATCCTTTGTCAGTTATTTAAAAAGCGACATGAATCGAGCCTATCAAAATCTTTGCCAAACAGAGCTCAGCTGGTTGTCAAAATATAAGGTATTTTTAGATTTAGAGCTCACAGCAGATTTTGGGTGTGGATTGATAACAAAAAATGAAGTTTTGGCATCGAAAGCTTCATTAAAGGCTATTCAAAAATTCGAAGTCTTACTGTCCACAACAGGGGCCTTAGTGATAAAACAGTGAATTAAAATAAAAAAAATATGAATGCAACTTCGAGGGTAATCGTGTTAGCCGAAATTGAATTTCATCCCTCCCTTGATAAACTCCTCGGATCCCATATCACGAAATCTGAGATCATTTGAGTATATAGTTCACCCTGCCAGACTTAGAATTTTGAATTTTTTAAAAGGTCTGGAAAGGCGAACTAAACACTCAAATTGTGTCGGATTCCGTAATATGTGATCCGAGGAGCTTATCTAGGGAAGGGTGAAAACCAACTTCGGCTAACATGATTTACCCTCGAAATTGCATTCAAAGTTCATTTTCTGCTATCACTCGCACCCACAATCTGCTGTGGGCTCTCGGTCTAATTGGCACAAGTTCTGGAATTAAAAGCTGAAATGTTTGTACAAGATTCAAAATCGGGATAATCAAATCATTTTCTGTCCCTACTTAGCTTTCAAAATTATCATTTCCCGCTGATCTTTTTGCCCACTTAAACATCATGATACAACTCCAAGGGAGACAAGAAAACATTTTGACTGCAAAAGATCAGAGGACTCCTTGTAAAACTTCGTTTGCGTTCAGAGTATTTACAAAAAAATATATGATTTTTTTCCCTGGGTTCAGAAAATTCTCGACGAAATTTCATCAGATGAATCCATGCCATGACAGTAAGCGCTCACATTTCTCTCATGAGTGTTTTCATAATTAGGAGAAAAAACTATTAAATGACTTTCCAGAACTCAATTCTGAAGGTGGAAATGGACAGAGATAGATACTCAATCTTTTTTTGAATATATCATTCCATCTGGCTGATTTTCCATCGGTAAAGATGATATAAAATCTTATAGATTTAGCTGCAGATGGTATTCTCTGAATTCAATGTAAAAGCCATTGATAACTTCTGGATAAAGTTAAGAGAAGAGGAAAATATCTAGAGCTAGCAAAAGAGGTTTTTACATTGTTAGTGCTATTCACCAGTTCATACGTGAAATCACGTTATCTTCCTTCAATAGGAAAATGTTAACATCTCAAAGATACAACCAAGTTTTGAACATTTAATAAAAGAACAACTTTTTTAGTACCTTGTACCTAATGGCTTGCGACCGCGAAAAACACTGAGTTATAGGATCCAATTTAGTTGCATTACGGGTGTGACCTTAGAAAACTAGTTGCGACTAAGATATCTAATTTTTATGTGGTGTAAAATATTGCGTGAAAAGTATGCATCATTCTTTTGCAAATACTAACCCAGATAATTGATCTTCAGTTTCAGTTAAGAAATGAGAAGCAAACTCCGAAAAACATTACAAAATTTTTATTTGAAAACATTACGGGTGTGACAGGTCATCGTTACGGGTGTGAACGAATAAGATTTTCATTTATGAAAACAATATAATAAACAATATTTCGACGGGAAATTGCTGTCATAGATGTATAATCATTTCTCACGTGATGTGAGAAACACTTTCTCTAGAAAAATGATGTTTTTCTCACTGAAAAGTGGATAGATGTCTCACTTCAATGAGATTTTTTCCATTTTCTTTAAAAATAGGGACAACTTTTACTTTAAGCCGATTAAATTTATACTTAAAGTTTAATTTTATATCCCGACGCACAGTGCGTCGATTGTATGGAGATGGTGGACAAAAATCAATTTTCCAAAACTAAGTTGACTTTGCAAAAAAAAATTATTGGAATGAATTGAAAAAGATATTTTATAAAATCTAACGAAATTTTCACGCCCCCTGCCACTTTTGAATATGGTTTATATCTTATTCTTATTTATTCTAGGTGAGTTCAAAAACAAAAAATGGTGTGGACCCTATCCGCCCACTGCCACGCCCACTTTCTTATATTGTTTATTTCTAATAAACCGCTTGTAAGATTTGAATAATATTTTAGAAATTTGAATTAGTTAGTGAGTTGAAAAACAGAAAATATTGTTAACGTTATTCGCCCCCTGCCACGCCTTTTTTAAATCGTGAACAATACTTCACAAATACATGATTTTAAAATAATATTTTTCAGATAACCTCTGACAACACAAATAAACAAGACCAAAAAATATAAATTTGTGCATAAAAATGAACAATTCTTCTTTAAAAATCAAAAATCGGAGTTCTATTTTCAAAATCTTTAATGATAAGAAAAGTAAGCGCAGCCAAAGATTTGTCAACCCATTCAGTATTTTGTATATGTATATTGTGCAATTTCTTCTTGATCTTCCTTCGATAATTTTAGATCTTTTTTTTCTTAAACTGTCAAAATATCTTCGTTAGTTGCGAACCTCAGCTCTTCAGTTGTCCAATGCAGCTGAAGAGCTAAAAGTTTCACAATTTTTCGTTTTTTCGTGTTTTTTGACGCTTCTGAAAATGGTGTTTGGGGTCTTCCCTAACTAGTTCCTGGTTCATCAAAAGGCGATACATTTTGCAGATAGGTTGAAATGCTATCAGGAAGTGTAAATCTATTTTTAAGCCAAGCCTCATGGCGCTTCTTGAAAAGAGCATGTTTCCTTGAACATTGTTTCCATCGTCGTTCAAGGTTTGAGTCAACAAACTTAATTTTGAACTTTAAATCATTTTTAATTTTAAAAGGACATTTATTTTTCATTCAAAATAAATGTTAAAATATCTTCAATTCATGATTTTTTATCAAAAGAAATTCATTTTTCACCAACTTGTTGATTTTTAAAGGTTTGACCTTGTTCTACAAAAAGTTGAATATTTTGAAGGTTAGCAAAAAGTAGCATGAAAACTTTGCATTTTCGCAAAGTAAAATTATAAATCAATGTGACACTAAAAATTCTGCTACACTTTGCTAAACTTTTTTTGAAAGCTTAACCAAATAGAAAAAAATGCCTTAAAAATATGATTTTTTTTCAATAATTCACTTAAGTTACAAACTATTTCAAAAACCAAATAAAATTAGTGATAGCAGCTCTAAATGAATCCATTATTAATAATCACTGCCAAAAAAAATTTTTCTTCAATTACTTTTCTTTCACCAGCTAAATCACTTCACACAAAATCGCGTTTCACAACAAGACTCTGACTATTATTACCTTATATGGTTTAAACAATTCCGCTTATCTATCATATAAAAAAAGCAAACAACAAAAAAACATTAAATGACAGTAATTCAACATGTGCTTGACCCGAATCAAAGCATAATAGACCAAAATTGCATTTTTTGATTTTTTGATTTTTGTCCACTGGTCGACGCACTGTGCGACGCCATGAATTTCATATCTAGAAGCAACAAAACTAAAATTGAGTTGAAAAACAGAAAGAATATGTTTTGAAATGCCAACCTGTTACGGGTGTGACATAGGCTTAAAATTTTTGTTGCGGGCTCAGTATTAATTTCAAATTCTTGAAATTTTGACTGACAGTATTCTCCTTTTTTCCCCAAATTATCACATTGAAATTTTGACTGACAGTATCCTCCTTTTTTCCCCAAACTATCACATTGATAAAAATTGTTTTCTTCTAGTAATGAGACATATAATTTTTTTTGTTACGGGCGTGACCAGGGCCGATCCAGCTTTTTCGCCGCCCTGGGCAAAAATAATATTTGCCGCCCTTTGTAATTACACCTTACAAACCACATATCACTACAGAGATAGAGCGATTTTTAACCAAATTTTAAAAAAGTAGGAACGTTATAATTTTGATCGGTATGAATGCGATGTGGTTGGAATTGTGTGATATTCACATCAAAATATTAGTTTACGAGGGCTTCTAAACAGGTTTATCAAATTTTATGAGTGTATGTGTGTACATACATACAGCATTTTAATGAATTTTTTTTTTCCTAACCTACAAAATCTATCAAAATCGGTTCAGTAGTTTAGAAGATAAAGACTAAAATGCTTTAAAGTCGGTTTATATTTATGTATCTTTTCCAACATCTACTTACTTGAAATAATTGTTGCCTTCTTTTTAAATGGAAATAATTTTTTTTTTATTTTATTGCAAAGAATACGCAGTAATTATGTAAGCCACAAATAGAATAAGCCTTAGAAATATTTAAAAAAATTAATCAAACTATTTTTGAGAATATTCAAGAAACAAACTGAAAAAACGTAATTCCTCCCCATTTTTAAATCCCGAAATCCATCCTCTAATTTATTTTTTAAATTAAGTTGTTTATTTATGGTTAAAAAAAAATAATTTTAAAACAAAAACTTTTGAAAAAAAAAATTTATTAGCAATTTTTTTTGTTCAATATTTCAAAGCTATTAAGGTACTTGTGGATTTTTACAAACAAAGAATTTGAACTTAACATTATTTTTTCTTCAAAAAAACTTTGTTCAATATTTTGTTTAATTTTTGTTTTAAGTACTCAATGATCTGATAAGTCAGTTCTTACGCTATTACTTATAGCTGCATACAATGTATTAAAAACTACATTCTTTCGGAATCCAGAAACAAATTGGCAAATGTTTTTCTTATAGTACTATTTTGCAAAAATAATATTCTGCATGTAGGTCAGATTGATTGAAATTTTAAAACATGTATGGGAACTAACAAGATGTTCCCATTCGGTATTTTTTTTTTAAATTAAGGTTGCAATCGAGGAAAACCCTGTCCTGACAGTTGATTTTATGCCTGAAATCCGCGACATCTCGGGTAAATCGGAACGTCTGATAACGCTAATAACTATTATGCTTCATACCAAATTATAACAAAGTATACAAACCATTTAAGCTTATGACAATTCAAGTAGGAAACGACACGTTGTTAAAAATCCAAATACAGAGTTGTAGTATTGATATTGACGTTTTATCACATTCGTTCAAAGTAAGTTTTTAAATGTTGGTCTTTTATTTTCCAGCTTCATGAGCAGTATGAAGAGTTTTTCAATGAATAGTTTACTGAAAGGCTTTTTCTTTATTAATCTATTATTTATGCTCTGGTCAGTTACTACATAAAACTATTTTTTAGTAGCTGCCAACCAGCCTAAATTTTTAATTTTGCCGCCCTCAACTTTTGCCGCCCGGGGCAAAATGCCCGGCTCACCCCCCCCCCATAGATCGGGCCCTGGGCGTGACATAAACACTTATGAATGAACTGCCCAAAAACTCACATTGTATTTACTATTGAACAATTAAATGACACAAAAACGTGCTTAGAATTCTGATAACGCCAAATAACCACCGCACCGGTTCTCAAATTAAGAAACAGTTAATTATTGAACTTTTGATTTTGAGCTTCTGATAACAAAAAGCGGCTTTTGAAGACCAATTCTGCTAAGTGGTTCAAACTGCGCAGTAAGCGGCGATAAAAAAAAATTATTGATAATTTCACTTTTAGAATAAAACATACAATGTTTTAAAATCGTCTAACGGTACTTTTTTCAATTCGAAGTAATATTTTGTGATTTTTCGTAGGGTCGTTTTGTATCGAATCAACCATATATGTATTCAATTTTCTTCAAGTAATCAAATGGCATTCTTTTTTTTTTAGCTCAAAGCCATTTTACAATCAAAAAAGGGTTTTAATGCTTTTTTTCTATAATTGATTTCCCATAGTTTGAGCTTAATTTTTTTCTTGCTGGTCTTATTTATGTCATACCTATTTTTAGTTTGATTTTAATATTAGTTACTTTCTTTGGATTTTGTGGTATTGCTATAGTTTTTTTTTTCAAACTTTTTTTTTCATATCGATTTTTTAATAACAACAATTGTTTTATATAACGTTTACAAAAACCTATTTCTACTCTCAGTAATTTCGAAGGTGCTATCAATTTCACTGCTTTCACTTGATGAAGACATTTTTCCACTGAATATTTTTTGTTTTTTATTTGAGACTGAGATTATGATATGAGATACGTTTCTTGCATACAAAATTGAGATTTGTCTCATTGTATTATCTATAGCTCATTCCTAGAGCTCATGTCTCATTCTCATGAGACTGAGTTAGTTCTTTTCGTATTCCACCCTATATCGGACTCCTGCTTAGAATAATAGCTGCACAAATTTCAGGCTACTAGAAACCGTATTTATCAACAAGATTCAGCTCCATTTCATACTTTTCAGACAGTGATGAGAGTTTGATGAACAATTAACAATTTCTTCTTTTGAAAATGTAGATATTAGCAAGCCAAAAAAAGTAGTTAACAGTATCTAAAAAAAGTGGTAATTCAAGTATCAATTTAAGACGAAATGCTAGAAAAAATTGTAAAAATCCATGAATCCATGCCGAAAAAAAAATATTATCAAAGTAAAGAGGAGGATATTTTCTAATTTTCTTATCTCGACATTTTTGTTTATTTCGTTACAAATTTGAGTACTGCACCAAGTATGTACATATGGGCACATAATTTTTTATTAAAAACAGCTTAATGTGTATGAAGTTCTTCAATGCCTTTCTCCAAGACTCCGTTATAAATCCAGGTAGGTACTATACCATGTGTCCGCTATACATTTTTTTCCAATAAAATAGAGTATCAGGACTTGCTAATCAGAGAGGAAGACGTATTACTTTCGTTATAACTTCACACAGATATGTACTAGAATTTTGTTCTAATAAAACAGATTATTAGGATCCACACATAACAGAAAGGCAGATATATACTTCGTTTCAAATTTGGATACTGCACCATCAAGTATCCGTATTTTTAAATAGATTAAATTATAGGTATTAACATATCTAAGAGACAGACATATTCCTCAAGTGAAAACTGTTTTTTTTTTTTTAGATTTGAAATACTGCAGAATTTACATGGAGTTCTTAAGCCTTTTTTAAAATTCAATTAAAAATCTAGGAACCTCACCATGACCCCCAACTCCCCTGGATCCACCACCGGTATATGGTCATAAGCAGTGTTGCCCCCCCAACTGGTTGAAAATGTAGCGTGAGCATGGCGGATTTAGTTTACTTGAAAACGTAAAAAAAATACACTAATTGAATTATTTAAACCTTTAAAATTTTAGAAATTTTAATAAAAATAACTTATTAAATAATTCAAAATTGTTAATGTATTAACCAATGTAACTATAAAATCACTTCAAAATCAGGATAGATATTGCAGATTTTTATTATTTCTTTAAAATAAGTGGCACAAAATTATAAACAGCCTATTGTTAGGGCATAAACGTGACACTTGATTAACAATTTTTTAACTTTGATGCATTTCTCTTACTTTTCCTTAACTATGTATAAACATTTTTTTTTAAATTAAAGTTAAACTCGCCTCAATCAATGACAGTTCCCTAGAAAAAATGTGAAAGATGTCATACTAGCAAGTGTTATACTTAAAAATTAAAATCAGGCTTTGACAATTTTTAATTTGATGAAAGTCTTTAAATATAAAGTTTAAAACGCCATTCTTGTGTTTCAGGAATTGACTGTTTTTTTGCGGTTTTCAAATCAAATCATAAGTTAATTTTTCACCCAATTTTCAGTAATAATACTGTACATGCATAGATATTCAATTCCAAACAATATCATTTTTTTTGTATATTTTATATTTTCTGAAATTCTAAAATTGTAGTGTTTTGTGAATATTTAAGGATTGTACGTAGTGACTTTTTGGGAAAATAAAATGTAGTAAAAACACTACAACTGTAGTAGGGGGGCAACGCTGGTCATAAGTATAAAGATCTCCCGTGGGCGTTAAGCAATTTTTTGTAAGCAAACATCCACAAAAGAAAGCAAAGCAACAGTAATTAGTGCAAAACCCTTTAACTTAATATTTGAAAATGGCTTTAGTCTATTTTGTTTAAATAAACTCAAAATGACACGTCAAGGTGTCATTTGTCAAGTAAATCTTTCGTTGAAAAAGACTATGAAAGCTCGCAAAATGGCACACTTTTTACAAAAAAATCTTTTTAAAAAGTTTTGTTTTGGCTCCAAAAGCTAAACAAAACGGTATTTAAAAAAAAAACTTATGCCTACACCTAGTGACATGTAAGACAAACAATTAGAAGACAAATTAAACCAATATTCTAAATACTTCAAAGTCCTGACAAAACAAATTGTGTATTGAAAACAGTTCAAAAACGTGCTTTTAAAAATTAATTTGTATATATTTTGAAAATATGAATATTAAGAAACAAACCGTTTCCAATTATCATGCCCAGTTCTTTTTTAAGAAATTGTCAAAAAATTCGTTCGAAAATTTGGCTCCCAGCCTGAAAGACCATTTTGATCCATATCACTGCATTACGAAATAAGATGCACTACTGGGTTGCAATTACTTGCTCTTATGTTCAAGAGGCTCTTATGTTCATTAAAGTTTCATACGGAATATTCTAAATATTTAAGAAGCCAATTAGCCTTAAGATTAATTTTTTGGTTTCGCATAATGATTTTATATTTAAAATGCTTTTAAACACCCTTATAAACTAAGAGATTGGTTTTGTCTCATTAAAGGAGAATGCGCGAATTGGTCCATATACTCAACAAAAATGAGTCATACATCGTTGAAAAGGTTATTGTGAGTACATCATTTGATTATATTTACTGATAAGCCCTAAGCCGTGGGATATTTGGCATGAAAGCACCGAAAAGAACAATAATGCAACTCCGCTCACTATCAATATAACCGCAAAGCTGTAAATCATGGGGTTCGAGAGGTATTTGGCATAAACGCATTATAGGACAATAATGCAATTTCGTATTGGGAGCTGGGCTACCAAGGCAATAGTAATGTGTCATACATCGTTGAAAAAGGTTATTGCGTGTGCATACATACTTTCTAATTTTAGGACACAGAAAACATTTTATCAAAATCGTTGGAGTCATTTTCAAGAACAATAAGATTTTCTTCAACGGGTTTTTAATATTTGTATGGAATGCACCGATATTTTTGATAGAATCGAAATAAAACTGCGAACTATTATTATACTAGTTTACAAAATTTTGGGTTATGGTAGGGTCCTTAGAAAAGATATTTTTTCTATACTAATTTTGGGTCACTGAACACGAAAATCAATATTATTTTTTTTTTTTAAGAAGCGTTTTCGAGATATGTGCAAAAATCATTTTCTCAGCTATTTTTTCAGATATTGTCATAAATGGGCTAAGGTAATTAACATACAATATGTATTTTCTGAATCATCTGATCTGTCTCCTATTGACGATGTACTGAAATTTTGTAAGTTACAGGCATTCAAAGTTTGAAAAACGAGTATTTTTGAAAAATTTCTAGGTTTTGGTTGCTCAATATGAATAGAAAAAAATATTTAAAATAATTTAAAGACCTCAAGTAGAAGACAATCTTTTAAAAAAGATTTGAGCCAAAGTTTTTCAAAATCGGACGATAAATGTAGAAGTAATTAAATAATTAGTGAAAGAAGGCAATTTCTCTTTTCCATACAAAGAAGAATTGGACACACTAAACTCCAAGACCAATTATGACCTGATATATATCGTTGGAAAGGTATTGTTATAAACAACAATAGTTACTAAAAGAGTTCATTTCAAATCTCTATGTGAAAAAAGTTGTTCACTATTTAAGGAGTTTTTTTCACACCAAAATGCGCTGAAATACAATTTTGACCAGCGAATAACTTTTTTCACATAGAGATTTGAAATGAACTCTTTTAGTAAATATGTATTGTAGTTTATAACAATACCTTTCACGTCATTATTGGTCTTGGAGTTTTGTGTGTCCAATTCTCCTTTGTATTGAAAAGAGGCACCGATTTATTACCTTCGACAACATGTTTTTTTGGTCAACAACTTTATTTTAGGGCAAAGAATTTTAATTTTAGGGGTTTCTGATTTTGAAAAATAATTTTGGGAAATAGCAGACACCCTAATATACATTTATATGACTTTTATTGAAAAAAATTGAAATTGCCTTCTTTCACTAATTATTTAATTACTTCTACATTTTTCGTCCGATTTTGAAATACTTTCGCTCAAATCTTTTTTAAAAAGATTGTCTTCCACTTGAGTTTTTAAAATTATTTTAAATATTTTTTTTCTATCCATATGTAGCAACCAAAACCTAGAAATGTTTCAAAAATACTCGTTTGTCAAACTTTGAATGCCTGTAACTTATAAAATTTCAGTCCGACTTATACAAGAAGTACTTCGTGTAAATAAGCTAAGCCGTTAGCGAAATTTATGGCAATCTAATAATTTATGAAATATCTGCAAAAATAGCTGAGAAAATGATTTTTGCGCATATCTCGAAAACGTTTCTTTGAAAAAAAAAATAATATAGATTTTCTTGTTCAGTGACCCAAAATTAGTCTAGAAAATATATTTTTTCCAAGGACCCTACCATGACCCAAAATTTTGTAAACTAGTGTTATTTACATAGAACATAAACAAGATATTTATTCAATAAGATTCAAAAAGGACAGATTGACAAAATTGAATTATATATATCGTCGGTTCAAAGGTAAAACTCACTAAGTGTAAAAAAAAGTTCACGAAAATGAGAATGAAATACATTTTTTGAATGCAAAAAGCCTCATTTTGCACGTTTTTTATAAGGACATTGCTAGGTATACCCGGAAACTTTATTTAAAAATTTTCGGAGATTGAATTTTCAGCTTCAAAAAGTATGTTTCAGCCTAATTTCCTTCAAAAGTGTTAAATGTTAGTGAGTTTTACCTTTGAACCGACCGACGATATGTAGTTTTAATTTGATGATTTTACTTTTGAGATTCTAGATACATTTTTATGTAGCTAAGTGTTTGACTAGACAAGTATAAATCTTAACAATTTGAGCATGAAAGTATTTTTTATTGTTATTGCAACGAGTGTTACGAAACTATTAAGTACAAAATCAAAAAAAAAAGAAAATCAACAATACAAATATTTTTTTTTGGGAGGTACCATTAATAACCATTTTTTGAAGGTAACCTTCACTAGAAGTGATTTTTTTTTCTTAAGAAAGTTTGTGAAAACGTTTTTGAGAAAACTAAGATTTTGTAAAATTGCTTAGAAAACTGTATGGCAGGTACCGTTATTTTTGCTTAGAAAAAAGAAAAAACGTGTGGGGGAATAGAAAAATTTCGAACTTTAACAGGTCTGGTACTGGTAACTAGCAGTTAATCTGATGTGATTAAAACTAATTAATGTGTACATTAAAGTATTCCGCACATTAACGGTAACATAAATACTAATTATATTTTTCTTAACGGTTTTCAAGGCTTTCAACGATTATATGATTGAGTGTTTCTGATATTTAGAATATTCTGAATTTTCCTTTCCTTCTAAGAACATTTTCAGTTGTTTTTGATGTTGTAGTGATGTAGATGTGGCCCGAAATATTGAAATTCTGGAATTTACTGGTAAAACTTAGAATTCGTAATTTCATATTTTATGCCAGATTTTTTACAACCATTCATTCAATTACATAGACTACTAACTGGACATATATATGTAGTGTTGTCCAAAAAAACATTTGAAAAATGACTGGAATGAATTATGAAATTAAAACATTTTGGACTTCTACCAATGCTGGTGAAATTCTAGAATTTCAATATACCGAGGTTTTTCAGTTGGTAACACATATCGTCCCTCATCTCACGAAGTGAAGTGACTCGCAAATTGTCGTTTTTGAGACTTGGGCATATATGTTCTAGGTAAACTTGATTGCATATTTGTACATCATTAGATTCCCTGAAAAATGTCTGGAACATGGTTAAATGCGTTATGACATAGTTGGCATTTTAGTTAAAAAGTTTCTCACGAATAGACCTAAATGCAATTATGTGAGTAGCAGTTTTCCGTTATATTGCAAACTATTGTGTAAATACAATGGTTTTAAGTACTAGGTGCATTTATCGGTGAGTAGAAATAAAATGCCTTAAGTTTAATTTAAGATGAAAACCTATTGTTGCTATTCACCAACAAAATTTAAATGGCATTCGGTTCTCCTGTTAACTATATTCTGTCAAACAAAAATTGTCAGTACAAGGCTTATGGGCGAGTTTTTTTTAAAACAGTGATACCTGTGTATACTATCACGACACTAAAATGTCTCACTAATAAGCTTTTTTCTAAACAGTGGTGCCTGTGTATACTGTCACGACACTTAAACTTACTAAAATTTCTCACGAGCTGACGTATCTGGTTGATTGATTATTTTTAACTGTTTTTAAATAGTATAGTATTTACATTGAATCTTATATCATTTAAAACTTTAACAAATTCTTGTAATTTTACAAAAAAAATATCCAAACCGTTATAAAACACAGAAGTAACGCCTATAGAAGGGGGACACAAAACTAAAAACTTCTCTCCTGAAAAATATTGAAAAAGCAGATATGTCAGTTCGTGAGAAGAGGGACGATATGAGGCAGTGAAAGTCATAGTGGCCTAGCTGCATTTTGCGTTATGCATTGAGTAGACCAAAAATAAGGAACAGATTATTTTTAAACACTTGTAGTTTAAAAAAAAATTGAAAAAAATTTTAGTTTTTAAATAAATGAACATAATTTTGATTATAAATTGCTATATGATAAAAAAAAAGATAAGAGGTTTTTGATTTTGTACCAATGATTCTTCAAAATACCGTTAAAACTGCTCAATTCTAGCACTCAAGTTTTTCTTGTGGGTGTCCTCTAAGTGCAAGAAGTCCTATAAGTATGGAGTTATCAATTCCAAAATGCAGACATATTGTTAAATACATTTTATAGAAAATAAAATAATTTATAGTAAATTCAATTTCGATAAAATTGCAGTTGACAATTCTGATGAGGAAACGAAAATAAGCAAATATCAAAAATCGATCTGAAAAAGGAAACTATTAATTACAAAAGCGTGAATTGGACTAGCTTATAGTCTAAGAGCCGACAGCAAATTTCGGGAGTGGAGGTATAACCAAAATCGGAGTATGAGGGTTTATAGGTACATATATCATTATATCAAATACCAAAGTCTGGTAGGTTTTGTTTTCAGCCTTTGCGAGGGGTGGGGGCTAAAAAGTGCTAGATCTCCTGATTTATTTTCAGGGTTATAACCTCTTTAATTCATTTTTGAAAAATTGGATATGATCCCCTGTCATTTTGTCTAAGCATAAACACCACAATCTTGACGGTCCGATTAATAGAACTCAAGATATAACCATTTTACGTGAACCTTATCATCCCTTTTTTTTGGAGATTTTCAGCAAATCAAAAAATCAACAAATAAAGTCTCCAAAAAAACGCTAATAAGGTTTGCTTAAAAAGGTTAAATCATGGGTCCTATTTATCAGATCACCAAGAAAAAAGTGTTGGGACTTAGGGAAAATGACAGAGCATCATATCCTGTTTTTTAAAAGAAAATTGAAGTGTTAATGGCCCTACCATATAAATAGGAAACCAAGTGGTTTTTAAACCCCCACCCCCACCAAAGGCTGAGAAAAAAACTTGCCAGACTTTCAAATTCCATTATCACGATACATGTACCTATAGTCCCTCATACTCTGATTTTGGTTATACCTCCACTCCCAAAATTTGCTGTCGGCTCTTGGTCTATAAGTAAGATATAAGATTTTTGGCTATTGTTTTCGTTTTTGTGGTAAGAAAAGTTCGCCTTAAAATACTGCACTTACAGTTATCTAAATAAATAAAATTAAATCAAAAAATAACATTTATTTGAACACAATTTGACAGTTTCTTTCCAATGAAAACATGCAATCAAATTTAGTGTATACCCCAAAGGTAAAATTAATGTTGAAGATATAAAAAGAGAAGAAATTCATTATACTTATACAGGGTGTCCCGCACCTGAGTGGAAGTATGTTAGGGTGTGGTTCCTGGGTATATTCTAAGAAAAAAATTGTATTGAGGGAAAGTTGTATCTCTCCTCCCTGAGGCAGGGGGGGCAGTTTCTGAAAAATTGACTTCAAATGCCAAAAAAAAAACAATAAAAATCAACGAAAACACATCTAATAATGTGCTATAATTTTTTGAAAGTTAATACTCCATTCTCACACTTGGTTTTTAAATCAAGTTGTTTAAGAGAATAGTTTTTGAGAAATTAAATTTCAAAGTCAAATTTGTTTAAAAAATTTAGATTTTTTTTTCTTAAGTCGATATTTTTCAAAATTTTACGTAATTAAGTGCTATTTTTGTGTTCAATATTCATTGCCCTCTTATTTTGTAATCCACTACCGAAAACTAAATATAAAAATCTTTCTTAGTTTTTGAGAAATTAAGAAAAAACAAAAGGTACTTTTCCGAAATAAGCCCGAAAAAATTAATTTATTCATGAATTATCCATAATTTAACCCTTTTTTCGGGCTTCTTTGGTAAAAGTACCTTTCATTTTTCTTAATTTCTCAAATTCTAAGTTAGATTTTTACATTTGGTTTTCGGTAATGGACTAAAAATAAATGAGCGCAATGAATATTGAACACAAAAATAGCACTTAATTACGTACAATTTTGAAAAATATTGACTTAAGAAAAAAAAATCAAAATTTTTTTAAACAAATTTGACTTTGAAATTTAATTTCTCTAAAACTATTTGCTTAAACAAGTTGATTTAAAACCCAAATGCAAGAATGGAGTATTAATTTTTTTTGCATTTTAAGTCAATTTTTCAGAAACTGCCCCCTCCCCCTGCCTCAGGGAGGGGAGATACAACTTTCCCCCCATACAATTTTTTTTCTTAGAATATACCCAGGAACCACACCCTAAGATACTTCCACTCAGGTGCGGGACACCCTGTATAGTGGTACACTTGGGCGTATACGCACTAGTAAAATATTTTTGTTTATCCTTACAAAAATTTACCATACCTAGATACACAAAAATTTGATAATTTCGCTTATGCTTGTGCACGTTAAGTTGTCTAGTGCCGATTGAAATAATATTATTTTAGGAAATTTCAATGTTGAATACGATTGGATTTTGTCTATGAAAACCTGATTTATGGCAAAGACTTTCATGACTGGTGTATGTCTTTGCTGCAGTAAAATTTCCTTGCGAAAAATTGGGGCGAAATCGTATTTGTCGCCAAACAGGCGATTTGAAATTTTATTCGGTGACACGAAAATTGGTTTGGCGATGTACCTTAAAAAAAGAGATACTTTTATGCTTTGGCGATTTTAATTTCTTAAATCAAAATCCTAATATCGTCGCGTCCGTCGGTCAAAAGGTAAAACTATCGAAGAACAGATAAACATAAGAAAATGAGAATGAAATGCATTTTCTCCAAAAGTCTTATTTTGCAAGGTTTTAATTAACACATTGAAAGGTATGACCGGGAATTTTTTTTCAAAATTTGAGAAACTTATGGCTTTTAAGCTTCAAAACGTATTTTTCAACCCAATTTCGTTAAAAAGTGTATTTTGTTAGTTTGTGAGAATAGTTTTACCTTTGAACCGACGATGACGATATTGTTTCTTTTTTCTGATCTTCACTTAAACCTTAAGTCTTTTTTATTGCTCTTTGCTAAGGTAAAAACATCGAAATAGTAAATCTGAACGCACCCAAAACTAAAAATCGATTTGTTTCCCTTTACTAAAATTTTATTAGATAAGTATTTATGATTTTTGAATTTGGTCATGGAAAATCATAAATTTGGCGATTTTTTTCCTATTTTTATTATAAGGAATGACTGTGCATTTCTGGTAAGCAGCTATTTAATATTTGGACTTGGCACAAAAATGTATGTAGGTATGGAGTTGAGCTCACTTGAACTTTTAACTTGAATTATAAATATTCAGTCACTCCAAGAATTTCTTTCAAATTTTCTTCATATTCTATTATTTGAAATTTTAAGTGTCTGAATTTAACCAAATTTCCTTAGAATAATAAAATTCACAGTATTGTAGTGTGTTTATGTGCACATAGTGTATGCACGTGTCAGGTGACGAATACCACTCGTCACTTGATACGTCGCGAAGCGACATTGTGCACATCAGCACACCATAATCTTCCCACGATATGCAATGAACAACGTGCATTGCATATCGTGTTTATATTATTCTTTTTTCGCATTTTATATTATTCTTTTTGCTGACTCCACAAATGTGTGAATATGGAGTCAGCATAGTTTTAAGTATGAACACATTATAACAAATAAAATTCATCATTATTAAATCAGCTCTCCGACAATACACAAGTCTTTCTTTTATTTCGAAAAACATATTACATGGCGACCGTGACAGTGATTCTGTCCATATAAAATTAAAAATAAGTTTTTTTGTTGTTGTTGTTTTATTAACTTAATTCAATCCAAAAATGTCTTTATTTTAAATTATTAAAAAAAAAAAAAACCATAAAACACATCGGAACATTGTGCGCTTTAAAAATATCAAGCCGGCAAATCGCTTGTCCAATTATTTGTGAAGTGCGCATTTTGATTACAAATAAAAAGAGGAACCATCTTTGGATAGAAAATACCCTTTCATCCACCACCACGACGAACATGTTTGCCTCATAAAATCAGTTGAAAAGTAAATAATGATATGATGTGCTCGGAAAAGTGTAAAAGCGATTCGAACATGTTTGCCTACTAAAATCAGTTGAAAAGTAAATAATGATATGATGTGCTCGGAAAGTGTAAAAGCGATACGAACATGTTTGCCTTTCATCTACCACTACCCACCACCTCGTATTCCTTCATCATTTTTAATTGGGAACGAACAAAACTTCCTTTTACGACAAAATAACTCGTGATATACATTCATTAGAAAGTGATCATTCGGAAGTTGACAGACCACTATCGCCATCGGTGTGGACCTCCGACCTCAGCTAAACTCAGAAAACGAAACAACAATAATCTTCAAATCATAGCTGCCCAGCAATCAAATGATGATGATCAAATCAATCCAGCCCAGCAATGGTAATATATTTTTATAATTCATCGTGAAAAAAAAAATGTGTGTTAATTGTTATATATGAAGCTTAAATCTATTGAACTAATCTGTTTATTATAAATCTATTGAACTAATCTGTTTATTGTACAAACCATCGAAAATCCAATATTTAATTACTTCTAAAAGAAATTTGATGCATTCTTCTGCCGTTCTGTTTTTTTTTTTTAAACAAAATATAGTCAATCGTCTCAAATACTCTTTGCAAGTCTAGAATAACTGTAACAAAGATTATATGGAATCTTTGCTCGGTATTGCTTCTTCTGTTTAAAGTCATTGAGGTTTAAACATTAATTTAAAATGGGAGGTAAAACCTCCAAAGTAAAGGATAGCACAGCAAATGTGTTAAATGTTGTTGAAGTGATGGATACAACCCCACACTTAGAAACACAAACTATGCTCATTTCTTTATTGGTTGTCCTCACGGCAGTAAACTTAATTCTTAAATTTTATCTGTTGTATAAGCGTACACTTAAAAAACGCTACATAAGCCGAGCAAACGACTTAGATAAAATTTAAAATGGAATGGAAAATATTAGCAATAAAAATAAACGGTTTTAAAGACAATTTCCAAAAATCTTACAAATGTATTAACAAAAATACAACAATAAGAGTAGATACATTAAAAAACCATATTAAAACACTAATATCCCATTACAATAGTATTGTCAATGTTTTCAACGCATACAAAAATGAATTGACAGCTGATCATGAAAAAGATTGTAGGAAGCTTTTAAAAACACTTAACACTAAGTTAAAAAATATTAGCATTAAATGGGAAATTGAAATACATGTCCCAGATGAATTAGAGCTTCACGCTGAGTTTAATGAAAATCAAATAGAAAGTTTAGACGAATCAAAACCAGTAGTAAATACAGAATCTGACAGTGAAATTGAAACACTGGATGAATCCCCACAACCAATTATAAAAATCAAGGAAAACATGGCCCAAACTTTAGTAGAATTTCTTAAACTGGCCTCATCACTCTTACCTGAGTTTGATGGAAAGGCAGAAAATTTACAAAGCTTCAAAGATGCCCTTCTCCTTATTGATTCCTTAAAAGGAGCACACGAAGTATCAGCAATTAGTCTCATAAAGACCAAACTAAAGGGACATGCTAGAAATCTAATAAGTAATGAACAAACGATAGTTGAGATAGTTGAAAAACTAAATGCAAAAGTAAAAGGAGATTCAGTAGATGTAATTTCTGCGAAATTACTAAATCTACAACAAAAAAATAAGACAGCAAATCAATATGTCCAAGAAATAGAAAAATTGACGAAGTGTTTAGAAGGAGCCTATATCAACGATGGTTTAGCTTCTGATTTAGCTGCTAAATACAGCACAACGCTCGCTGTCAAGGCTATGACACAAAATTGTTCTATTGATAAGGTAAAACTTATAATGCAGGCTGGCACATTCAGCGATATGAATGAGGCCATGTCCAAATTCGTAAATAGTTGCACAGATGCAACCGGACATTCTAATACTGTTTTGTTTTACAAGCAAACCAATAATAGAGGCTATCGTGGAAATTACCACGGAAGAGGTAATCATCACAATAATCGCTACCGCAATAACCAAAACAATTACAGGGGAAATGGCCGATCTAGAGGCAACTTTAGAGGCCGTGGTAACTCGTACCGTGGCCATAATAATAATAACAACCACAATAATGTTCGAATTACTCAAAGTAACTCGGAAAACTGCCAAGACCCTTTAGGAAACAATTTATAAATACAAAGGTCCATGCTATCAATTTTAATCTCAATATTTTCGTGTCATTTATAAATGTATTTACTAAACATAAACTCACATTCCTTATAGACACAGGTGCAGATATTTCACTTCTAAAAGAAGATTCTGATTTTTACCAAGACATCCAAAATGACAAGATTATAAGTATCCAAGGAATAGGCCAGGGAATAGTAAAATCCCAAGGTCTAGCCCCAATAGAGCTTCAAACAGATAAATACATCATCCCACACAATTTCCATATAGTAAATTCAAATTTTACAATACCATGTGATGGAATCATAGGTATGGATTTTATAAAACAATTTAACTGCAAATTAGACTTCAAACCAACTGAAGATTGGTTTATAATCAGACCCAATAATTTAAATTTTCCGATTTATGTTCCAATAACATATAGTTGTGGTAATAATTCACTACTTCTACCAGCAAGATCACAAGTAATAAGAAAAATTGAAATAAAAACAACAGAAGACCTCATTTTTATTCCCAACCAAGAAATAAAACATGGCATTTATGTTGCAAATGCAATAGCAACATCACAATTTGCATTAGTTCGTCTATTAAATACAACCGATACTAACCAACTGGCCAGTTTAAATAACTTAAAATATGAACCACTCTCAAACTATGATGTGGTCCACACTAATCGAAATAGTAGAACAGAATCAGTCCTAAATCAACTAAAGAAAAATTTTCCGCCCCAATTCAAAAAACAATTAACAGAAGTATGCACCGAATATAGTGATGTATTTGGATTGGAAACCGAATCCATAACCACAAATAATTTTTATAAGCAAAACTTGAGATTGAAAGATAGCGAACCAGTATATATAAAGAACTACCGAAGTCCTCACAGTCATGTTGAAGAAATTCAAAAACAAGTTAAAAAATTGATACACGACAAAATAATCGAACCGTCTGTATCTGAATATAATAGCCCGCTTTTACTAGTTCCCAAGAAAGCCCTACCGGGTTCCGAAGAAAAAAAATGGCGATTAGTAATCGACTATCGTCAATTGAATAAAAAACTTTTATCTGATAAATTTCCACTCCCAAGAATTGATGACATCCTTGATCAATTGGGTCGAGCAAAATATTTTTCATGCCTCGATCTAATGTCAGGTTTTCATCAAATCGAACTAGAAGAAAGTTCCAGAAATTTAACGTCTTTTTCAACGAGCAATGGCTCATATCGTTTTACGCGACTACCTTTTGGTTTAAAAATAGCGCCAAATTCATTCCAGAGAATGATGACCATAGCATTCTCTGGACTTGAACCTTCACAAGCATTTCTCTACATGGACGACCTTATGGTTATAGGCTGTTCCGAAAAACATATGCTTAAAAATCTAACAAATGTTTTTAACATATGTAGAAAATACAATTTAAAATTGCATCCACAAAAATGTTCATTTTTTATGCATGAAGTGACTTTTCTGGGTCATAAATGCACAGATAAAGGAGTATTGCCAGATGACAAAAAATATGACGTCATCAAAAATTATCCAGTCCCACACGACGTGGATAGCGCTAGACGATTCGTTGCATTCTGCAACTATTACAGACGATTTATTAAAAACTTCGCCGACTATTCACGGCACATAACGAGGTTATGTAAAAAGAATATTCCTTTTGTGTGGACAGATGATTGCCAAAAAGCATTTCAATATTTGAAAAATAAATTAGTTGAACCAACCCTATTACAATACCCAGATTTTAAAAAAGAATTTTGCATAATAAGTGATGCAAGTAAACAAGCATGTGGAGCGGTTCTAACCCAAAACCATAACGGAATTCAACTCCCAATAGCTTATGCATCACGTTCATTCACAAAAGGTGAAAGCAATAAAAGCACAACAGAACAAGAGCTCACAGCCATTCACTGGGCAATAACACATTTTCGACCATATATATATGGCAAACACTTCATAGTTAAAACAGATCACAGACCACTCACGTATTTATTCTCCATGACAAACCCCAGCTCAAAGTTAACACGCATGAGGCTAGAATTAGAAGAGTATGACTTCACGGTTGAATACCTAAAGGGAAAAGACAATTTCGTGGCAGATGCCCTGTCTAGGATAACAATATCCGAGCTCAAAGACTTACAAGCTAAAGTCCTGAAAGTCACTACCAGGCACCAAAGTAAACAGAAAAAATCCTGCGCAGGAGAAAAACAAGTAGATCTGCATAAGCAATCTCTTGACATTGCTTCTAAGCCCAAAGTATTTGAAGTCATTTTTAATGACGAAGTACGAAAAGTAGTGACCTTGCGAATAACGGATTCCTTATGTTTATTTAAACGTGGGAACAAAATTATAGCAAGAATTGTAGTTAGAGATTTATATACCAATGGAACTCTCGATTTAGGTCAGTTCTTCCAAAGGCTCGAAAAAGAAGCCGGTATATTAAAAATCAAAAAACTAAAAGTGGCACCGTGCGAAAAGATATTTGAATTAATTTCAATTGAATCTTTCAAAAATATGGGCAACAAAATATTAAAATCATTACGAGTAGCGCTACTCAAGCCGGTGACCCAAATAAAAAATGAAAAAGATCAAGAAGCAATACTGTTTACGTACCATGACGATCCAATTACAGGAGGTCATACAGGCATAACTAAAACGCTAGCAAAAATAAAAAGACACTTTTATTGGAAAAATATGACACGTCATATTAAAGAACACATAAAAAGATGCCACAAATGCCTGACGTCGAAAACAACTAAACATACGAAAACACCACTGATAAAAACAGATACACCCACATATGCTTTTGACAAGGTAATAGTTGATACAATTGGTCCTTTACCTCGATCAGAGAATGGAAACGAGTATGCAGTCACTTTAATTTGTGACCTTACAAAATATTTAGTAGCCATTCCAGTTGCAAATAAAAACGCAAAAACGATTGCAAAAGCAATATTTGAATCTTTTATTCTGAAGTACGGTCCAATGAAGACGTTCATTACGGACATGGGAACAGAATACAAAAATTCTATTATAAACGACTTGTGCAAATATTTAAAAGTAGACAATATAACGTCTACAGCACATCACCACCAAACCGTTGGAGAAAGGAGCCATAGAACTTTTAACGAATATATTCGTTCCTACATATCCGTTGACAAAACAGATTGGGATGTTTGGCTTCCATTCTTCGTTTACTGTTTCAACACGACACCATCTATGGCACATAATTATTGTCCATACGAACTTGTTTATGGTAAGCAAAGTAACTTACCAATAGAATTTAATTCAATAGATAGGATAGATCCTATATATAATATAGATGACTATGCTAAGGAAGTAAAATTTAGATTAGAAACGGCATATAAGAGAGCTAAAATACTATTAGAAGTAAATAAAGCTAAAAATAAAGATTATTACGATAAAAAAATAGTTAGTCTCGATTTAAAGTTAGGAGATAAAGTTATGCTAAGAAACGAATCAGGTCATAAGTTGGATCCCGTTTATTTAGGCCCCTTCGAGGTCGTAGAAATTGAAAACAATAATAATATAATTATAAAAACAAATAAAAACAAAAAGCAGAAAGTACATAAGAATAGATTAAAAATATATAATACTTAAGAGTTTTAATGAAATAGAAACAACAAATTTGTTTTTTTAATAATATTTAATATTTGTTCTCCTTCACTCAAATTTTTATTAAACATACATTTTTCGAGTTTTTTTTTATCAATATATGTACAAAGAATAATTTCTGTAAGTAAAAAAAAAAAAAAAGAAGAAAAATAAAATAAATAAATAGTAAATCAAATATTACTGACAAAAAAAATTATGTATTAATTAAAATATATGAAATAAAAATATATTACATTTTTTATTAATATATGTACAAAGAATAATTTCTGTAAGCAAAAAAAAAAATAATAAGAAAAATAAAATAAATAAATAATAAATCAAATATTACTGACAAAAAAAATGATGTAATAATTAAAATATATGAAATAAAAATATATTAATTTTTAATTTGTTAATCATTAAAATTTATGTACAATTAAATAACTCCATGTAATTACGTTATTTCCTAAAAGAAGGGAGGTGTAGTGTGTTTATGTGCACATAGTGTATGCACGTGTCAGGTGACGAATACCACTCGTCACTTGATACGTCGCGAAGCGACATTGTGCACATCAGCACACCATAATCTTCCCACGATATGCAATGAACAACGTGCATTGCATATCGTGTTTATATTATTCTTTTTTCGCATTTTATATTATTCTTTTTGCTGACTCCACAAATGTGTGAATATGGAGTCAGCATAGTTTTAAGTATGAACACATTATAACAAATAAAATTCATCATTATTAAATCAGCTCTCCGACAATACACAAGTCTTTCTTTTATTTCGAAAAACATATTACAGTATCTTAATGCTGTCATTTTTATATTAGTCGGTAAACATCGATAAAAAATTTCTTCTTTGAAGGGTAGTACGAAAGTCATCTAACTGATGAGCCCAACTATCGTACCTGGGCGAAACCATTGTATATCCAATCTATAGTATTCTCATGAAACATGATTTTGTAGGTAGACATTTGGTCGATAGGTTCGCTGTGATCGCCTTACCGAGATCCCTTAACAAAAATTAGTATTACATTTGGACGCATAGATGGCCACGAGCTTTTTTTCTTCATGAGAATACTATAGAATTTATATACAATGGCGAAACGCAATTATGTAGTTGAGCTCACTTGAACTTTTAACTTGAATTATAAATATTCTGTATCTTGTATAGCTAATGGGGCATATTCATAAACACTAGTATCGCCCCGGAGTCGAAATTCGACCTTTCTCTATTAATGTTTTAATGGCAACATATGAATATAAAAATAAAATTCAGTCAGAGCGATTGGTTATACCTTTCAAATAAAAAAAAAATTATGAAAATACGATGCCATTAAGTCAGTTAAAAGGGGAGATATAGAAAAGTGTTTACGTATTAATATATAGATTATTTAAGCTGCTGGAAATATAAACTGGAGTACCTATATCTAATGAAACTTCAATAAGATGAACTCCAGTTTTGTCTAGCATAAGCATAAACAAAATTACTACTTCCTTTGCGGTGTTTGTGCATACAATATATAGAACTATTTATTAAGACAGCAATTATTATGTAGTTAGTCGGTCATCTGAGAAAATGCAATATAATAAAACCACGATAGAGTAAAGTTTCATTAATACAATTATTTTGTTAGCACAAATTTTTTTTAAAAAAGTACCAAGAAAAACCTAACCTAACCTTTCTTTAAATATTATTTTATTATTTTTAGAATCATGCCAATTGATATTTACAGTAAAAATTCCATTAATGCTTAAGAACAACCTTAGCATCTCTTATATTGAATTTTTTCTTAAACATCAAGGTATTATTAGGCGTGTTTTCTTATCATCGGGATCTGGATTTTGATTAACTTTTAAAAACAATTTTGAAAATTTCCCATTATTTTCAAAATTGTTTTTTTAGCTCGTGTTAAAAGTTAATCCAGATCCTGATCCCGATGATAATAAACACGCCTAATAGCTTCAGTGCAGTATTTACGTTTTACAAAGCCCTTGAACTTTTCATAAATTTCCGAATCTTAGCATCCTAATCGGATTGAATTGAATTGCATTGCATTGAATTTTTCAATGAATTAAATTTGAAACTGATTGTGGACTATGAATAACATAGTTTACGGCGAAATTTGTCTAAGGTTGTATGTCTTTGCTACAGTAAAATTTCCAAGTTAAAAAAAAACTGTTGGTTCTAACCATGGCTAACACTTGAATCAAGTCATAACTACATGAAGGTTGAGATTTATACTTAATGATTCTTGAGGTAGTTATTAGTCGAAAGTGCCACAAGATGTCGGTGGGTTCATTGAAAAGAAAATAATATTAAATTTTAAATCCTAACCGAACATTTTTGTCGCTTCATTTCGCCGGATTTTCATAGCTAGCAAATTATAAGCAACTGTCTATTCATGGTGAGCTGGTGAGTGAGCTGAGTCACTTTTCATTGAAAATCGATTTAGTTAACAAAAATGAGAGAATGAAATGAAATGTCACATCAGACATTTGCGAGCCAAGGGAGATGAGTCGGTGAATAAGGCGAGTCATCCTTTTCTCAGCAACTGAGCCAGCTAGAAAATTGCAGTAAGGGTCGAAATTTGCAGTTTTTCATGCACTTCAAGAAAAAACTAAGTTGAAATTTTGAAGTCCAAATTTGAAAAAAAAATGAAAAAACTCACTTAGCATTTCCCTTTGGAATTTTACGTTAAAGCCTAGTACGCTGCTGATCCGAAACGAAATTTGTTTGCATGAAAAACTGCAAATTTGGGACCTAACTGCAATTTTCTAGGTGGCTCAGTTGCTGAGAAAAGGATATGTACTGCTAACTTCACAGTGACGTTAACAGTGCAAAGTGCATTTTTCGATTTTTGTTTGTCAAATTTGGGCTTCAAAATTTGAACTTAGTTTTTTCTTAAAGTGCATGAAAAACTGCAAATTTGGACTCTAACTGTAATTTTCTAGGTGGCTCAGTTGCTGAGAAAAGGGTATGTACTGCTAACTTCACAGTGACGTTAACAGTGAAAAATGAATTTATTCGATTTTTTTTTCAAATTTGGACATTAATTTTGTTTTGAACTGCAAATTAAACTGCAAGTTTGGAGCCTAACTGCAAGTTTCTAAGTATCACCGTTACTGAGAAAAGGACTTTTATGCTAACTTCACAGTGAAGTTAACAGAACAGTATGAATTTTTTTTTCATGTAAGGATTTAAAAATTTGTTTTTTTCCTTTTCTTGAACTGCAAATTAAACTGCAAATTCAGAGCCTGATTTCAGATTCCTAGCTAGCCCGGTTGCTGAGAAAAGGACAGGCACTGCTAACTTCACAATGAAGTTGTTTAAGAGAATAGTTTTTGAGAAATTAAATTTCAAAGTCAAATTTGTTTAAAAAATTTAGATTTTTTTTTCTTAAGTCGATATTTTTCAAAATTTTACGTAATTAAGTGCTATTTTTGTGTTCAATATTCATTGCCCTCTTATTTTGTAATCCACTACCGAAAACTAAATATAAAAATCTTTCTTAGTTTTTGAGAAATTAAGAAAAAACAAAAGGTACTTTTCCGAAATAAGCCCGAAAAAATTAATTTATTCATGAATTATCCATAATTTAACCCTTTTTTCGGGCTTCTTTGGTAAAAGTACCTTTCATTTTTCTTAATTTCTCAAATTCTAAGTTAGATTTTTACATTTGGTTTTCGGTAATGGACTAAAAATAAATGAGCGCAATGAATATTGAACACAAAAATAGCACTTAATTACGTACAATTTTGAAAAATATTGACTTAAGAAAAAAAAATCAAAATTTTTTTAAACAAATTTGACTTTGAAATTTAATTTCTCTAAAACTATTTGCTTAAACAAGTTGATTTAAAACCCAAATGCAAGAATGGAGTATTAATTTTTTTTGCATTTTAAGTCAATTTTTCAGAAACTGCCCCCTCCCCCTGCCTCAGGGAGGGGAGATACAACTTTCCCCCCATACAATTTTTTTTCTTAGAATATACCCAGGAACCACACCCTAAGATACTTCCACTCAGGTGCGGGACACCCTGTATAGTGGTACACTTGGGCGTATACGCACTAGTAAAATATTTTTGTTTATCCTTACAAAAATTTACCATACCTAGATACACAAAAATTTGATAATTTCGCTTATGCTTGTGCACGTTAAGTTGTCTAGTGCCGATTGAAATAATATTATTTTAGGAAATTTCAATGTTGAATACGATTGGATTTTGTCTATGAAAACCTGATTTATGGCAAAGACTTTCATGACTGGTGTATGTCTTTGCTGCAGTAAAATTTCCTTGCGAAAAATTGGGGCGAAATCGTATTTGTCGCCAAACAGGCGATTTGAAATTTTATTCGGTGACACGAAAATTGGTTTGGCGATGTACCTTAAAAAAAGAGATACTTTTATGCTTTGGCGATTTTAATTTCTTAAATCAAAATCCTAATATCGTCGCGTCCGTCGGTCAAAAGGTAAAACTATCGAAGAACAGATAAACATAAGAAAATGAGAATGAAATGCATTTTCTCCAAAAGTCTTATTTTGCAAGGTTTTAATTAACACATTGAAAGGTATGACCGGGAATTTTTTTTCAAAATTTGAGAAACTTATGGCTTTTAAGCTTCAAAACGTATTTTTCAACCCAATTTCGTTAAAAAGTGTATTTTGTTAGTTTGTGAGAATAGTTTTACCTTTGAACCGACGATGACGATATTGTTTCTTTTTTCTGATCTTCACTTAAACCTTAAGTCTTTTTTATTGCTCTTTGCTAAGGTAAAAACATCGAAATAGTAAATCTGAACGCACCCAAAACTAAAAATCGATTTGTTTCCCTTTACTAAAATTTTATTAGATAAGTATTTATGATTTTTGAATTTGGTCATGGAAAATCATAAATTTGGCGATTTTTTTCCTATTTTTATTATAAGGAATGACTGTGCATTTCTGGTAAGCAGCTATTTAATATTTGGACTTGGCACAAAAATGTATGTAGGTATGGAGTTGAGCTCACTTGAACTTTTAACTTGAATTATAAATATTCAGTCACTCCAAGAATTTCTTTCAAATTTTCTTCATATTCTATTATTTGAAATTTTTAGTGTCTGAATTTAACCAAATTTCCTTAGAATAATAAAATTCACAGTATCTTAATGCTGTCATTTTTATATTAGTCGGTAAACATCGATAAAAAATTTCTTCTTTGAAGGGTAGTACGAAAGTCATCTAACTGATGAGCCCAACTATCGTACCTGGGCGAAACCATTGTATATCCAATCTATAGTATTCTCATGAAACATGATTTTGTAGGTAGACATTTGGTCGATAGGTTCGCTGTGATCGCCTTACCGAGATCCCTTAACAAAAATTAGTATTACATTTGGACGCATAGATGGCCACGAGCTTTTTTTCTTCATGAGAATACTATAGAATTTATATACAATGGCGAAACGCAATTATGTAGTTGAGCTCACTTGAACTTTTAACTTGAATTATAAATATTCTGTATCTTGTATAGCTAATGGGGCATATTCATAAACACTAGTATCGCCCCGGAGTCGAAATTCGACCTTTCTCTATTAATGTTTTAATGGCAACATATGAATATAAAAATAAAATTCAGTCAGAGCGATTGGTTATACCTTTCAAATAAAAAAAAAAATATGAAAATACGATGCCATTAAGTCAGTTAAAAGGGGAGATATAGAAAAGTGTTTACGTATTAATATATAGATTATTTAAGCTGCTGGAAATATAAACTGGAGTACCTATATCTAATGAAACTTCAATAAGATGAACTCCAGTTTTGTCTAGCATAAGCATAAACAAAATTACTACTTCCTTTGCGGTGTTTGTGCATACAATATATAGAACTATTTATTAAGACAGCAATTATTATGTAGTTAGTCGGTCATCTGAGAAAATGCAATATAATAAAACCACGATAGAGTAAAGTTTCATTAATACAATTATTTTGTTAGCACAAATTTTTTTTAAAAAAGTACCAAGAAAAACCTAACCTAACCTTTCTTTAAATATTATTTTATTATTTTTAGAATCATGCCAATTGATATTTACAGTAAAAATTCCATTAATGCTTAAGAACAACCTTAGCATCTCTTATATTGAATTTTTTCTTAAACATCAAGGTATTATTAGGCGTGTTTTCTTATCATCGGGATCTGGATTTTGATTAACTTTTAAAAACAATTTTGAAAATTTCCCATTATTTTCAAAATTGTTTTTTTAGCTCGTGTTAAAAGTTAATCCAGATCCTGATCCCGATGATAATAAACACGCCTAATAGCTTCAGTGCAGTATTTACGTTTTACAAAGCCCTTGAACTTTTCATAAATTTCCGAATCTTAGCATCCTAATCGGATTGAATTGAATTGCATTGCATTGAATTTTTCAATGAATTAAATTTGAAACTGATTGTGGACTATGAATAACATAGTTTACGGCGAAATTTGTCTAAGGTTGTATGTCTTTGCTACAGTAAAATTTCCAAGTTAAAAAAAAACTGTTGGTTCTAACCATGGCTAACACTTGAATCAAGTCATAACTACATGAAGGTTGAGATTTATACTTAATGATTCTTGAGGTAGTTATTAGTCGAAAGTGCCACAAGATGTCGGTGGGTTCATTGAAAAGAAAATAATATTAAATTTTAAATCCTAACCGAACATTTTTGTCGCTTCATTTCGCCGGATTTTCATAGCTAGCAAATTATAAGCAACTGTCTATTCATGGTGAGCTGGTGAGTGAGCTGAGTCACTTTTCATTGAAAATCGATTTAGTTAACAAAAATGAGAGAATGAAATGAAATGTCACATCAGACATTTGCGAGCCAAGGGAGATGAGTCGGTGAATAAGGCGAGTCATCCTTTTCTCAGCAACTGAGCCAGCTAGAAAATTGCAGTAAGGGTCGAAATTTGCAGTTTTTCATGCACTTCAAGAAAAAACTAAGTTGAAATTTTGAAGTCCAAATTTGAAAAAAAAATGAAAAAACTCACTTAGCATTTCCCTTTGGAATTTTACGTTAAAGCCTAGTACGCTGCTGATCCGAAACGAAATTTGTTTGCATGCAAAACTGCAAATTTGGGACCTAACTGCAATTTTCTAGGTGGCTCAGTTGCTGAGAAAAGGATATGTACTGCTAACTTCACAGTGACGTTAACAGTGCAAAGTGCATTTTTCGATTTTTGTTTGTCAAATTTGGGCTTCAAAATTTGAACTTAGTTTTTTCTTAAAGTGCATGAAAAACTGCAAATTTGGACTCTAACTGTAATTTTCTAGGTGGCTCAGTTGCTGAGAAAAGGGTATGTACTGCTAACTTCACAGTGACGTTAACAGTGAAAAATGAATTTATTCGATTTTTTTTTCAAATTTGGACATTAATTTTGTTTTGAACTGCAAATTAAACTGCAAGTTTGGAGCCTAACTGCAAGTTTCTAAGTATCACCGTTACTGAGAAAAGGACTTTTATGCTAACTTCACAGTGAAGTTAACAGAACAGTATGAATTTTTTTTTCATGTAAGGATTTAAAAATTTGTTTTTTTCCTTTTCTTGAACTGCAAATTAAACTGCAAATTCAGAGCCTGATTTCAGATTCCTAGCTAGCCCGGTTGCTGAGAAAAGGACAGGCACTGCTAACTTCACAATGAAGTTAGCAGTATAGTCGGTTACACCCACTATTTGGTGAACTGCAAAATCCGGAATAAAAACGCATACAAAATGCAGAAAAAAACTGCAAATTCCTGCCATGGTCCCATTGGTCTAGCTCAAAAATGCTAAGCCAATCATGCAAAAACTAATTTTGTATTTCACCTAATTTTTGACATGCGAAATTTTTGCATATATTTTAGCACGGGAAATGTAAACTTGGCCTTATAATGAAGAATTTATTTTCATGCAAAAAATGTCATTACCATTTGTTTTTGTCAAAACAAAAATGCGATTGGAATTTTTATTTTGCTTCGTTTTCAGCACGGACATTTTTCCTTGAGTACAATTATTTTTTACCACCAAGCTTTTCTTTTCTCAAAAGAACTGAACACTTAGCTTTAATGGTAAAATATTTTTTCGAAAAATCATAACAACAAAGTGATATTTTGATCTAAGTTCTCTTAACCTTCTATAATAAAAATAAAAATAAGCAAGTAGGGTAAAAGGGGGTGAGATGGAATACCTTTTTTTTTTACTCAATATCTCCCACAGTAAAGCACTTTTCACTTTTTTAATTTGAAATTTATATTCTTTACTATATAATTTACATAATATTAATTTTTCAAAGTTGTTATTAAAAAGTATTAAGAAAAACGATCTCCCCCTATATAGGGTGGGGGTGATGATATACCAAACAATGCACATGCATAAGCCCAAAGTAAATACCATACACTTTCAGTTTGCGTTCGCAACCACTTAACTGTGCATGTATGTAAATATGTCTGGTATCTGGTATACGGGCCTTTTAAGAAAATTTCAAACAAAGCAAAAAAAAAATCGTTCTGCGGGTGAGATAGTATACGGCCACAGTAGGTACATCAAAGCAAAAAAGTGTGCTGTGGAATGAGCCATCTCACCCTCAAAAATCTGCGCCATCTATCCCAATTTGTCATATTTACTCATTTTAACGCATACAAAAAAAAAACGGATGGCAGTCTTACAAAGTTATCATAGACAGGTCATAGATAATACTTTTGTATATCTATTGATGTATAGTCGACATTCAAAAAAATATTTCGAAAAAAATCTCTTTCTGATTTTGGTATAATATTTTTTTTTCTTTTTTTGCATCATTGAAGAATCGGCAAGTACAGGCTACTTCGATTTTAAATGCGAAAGCGCATATTTAAAAGGTTTTACAGTTTCGATTGGATAATAAATGTACGAGATATTAAAGGTGCGCCATCTCACCCGCTTACAAAAAAAAAAAGAGACATGTGTATCAAAACGGTAAAAAATAGCTATGCTCTTCGGTCAAACAATAAGTCGCTGGTAAATTTACCCTCATGTTATATCTTATCCGGATAACTATTCGAAACCTTAGCCGTAACTTTTGAAACTGGCCTTAAGTCCATACCTATTTTTTCCTTTCAAATAAAAAATTCATTTTGAATTCGAAGAAGTAAAAATTCAGCTATTCGACAAAATTGATGTTCCATTTCTCTTGGCAATTACTGTCTGATCTATACAGCTTTTTTACTTTATGTGAAGCATGGATATTTGCTCTCAACCAAAGAGCTGTAAGAAACTGAAGTATTTTAGGACTTTAGTTCTCTACATTACCTACCTACAAGTTCTGGTACTTTTACTTCAGTTCCCTGGTACTGGTACTTAAAAAAATGTTTATGTATTAGTATATTTCAAGTATTTGGATACAAGTACCAAGTATCAAGTACCATATCACTTGAGCAGTACTATCAAGTAACTCACGAGTGCTTCAGGTATTTGAGTAGTTTTTTCAAATACTTTCATGTACTTTCTTGCTTAGGTACTGCGTAATGTTTGCTAAGATTCATATCAAAAGACTTTTACAATGTATTCCATTAGAAGAAAATGTTTTTATGTTCATTAAACCATTGTTACTCAAATATTATGTTTTCTGAATTTTAGGACCATCAGAATGCGAAGTGAAGCTTACTCATTTATACTGATCAAACGATCAATGAACTGATGAAAGTACTTCAAGGTACTTGAAAGTATTTGATAATTCTTAAAAGTACCTTAAAGTATTTGAAAATTCTTCAAAGTACTTGAAAGTATTTGAAATGTACTAGAAATTACTGGTCAAGTACTTCAAAGAACTGAACAAGTGCCTTCTTGAAAGGCAGAATGTAATGGTGAAATACTTGGAAGTACGTACTGTTCAAGTACTTAAGTACGCAAAATTTGGTACTTGCAGCGAAGTACATACAAAATACTGGAACTTGACTTTTTTAAGTACTAGTACTGAGTTATGAACTACAAGTACAGTTCCCGGTACTAGTATTTGAACTGATACCTATGAAATTTTGCACCTCTGCCGTCAACAATAAAAAAAGTATAAAACATGTTTTTTTGTTGATGCATTTTGGAAAAGCATTAGGTATTCTGGTCTTAGGGCAGTCATGGCACTGCGCTGCCAGGTTGACGGAATAATAGTTTGTATGTGTAAGCATTGAATAAATATAAATAGAAGGTGACACCCGGCAAAATGTCCGCATGATTTTATAGTAGTTCTGCTTTCGCTTTAAATATTATGATGAGGTTGGTGTATAACATAAAATTAATTTCCTTAATTAAATAAAGTTGGTGTATTCGAAAGGGAATTTTCAATAATAGCATTGTTTGTTATTTTTCTTTATTATGAATTGCTATGGAAACGATGGGTGTCAGGACGATTGTTGTGTCTGCTTTGGGTGTTAGTTGTGTTCTAATATGAAATTTAAATTTTCTTTTGAATTTGTAGTTTTGAATGATTTTCGTTGCCTTTTCAATTTTAACTTTTTTTCAAAGCTTAGTATATAAATAATAAATGTACTGATTTTCTTGATACGAAATCTGCATAGTATTGCTGAGGTATTCAACTTGAGTTCAATTGATCTGATCTTTTGGATAAAGTTCTTAATATACAGGAGATAAAATAAGCTATATTCTAGTACCACTTTTTTGAGATAGGCATGGGAGCAGAATATAGGTTGGTACACAGAATTTCAAAACGCCAAAAACTTTTTATTAATTTTTAGAAAATCGTTCGATTTTATGATGAATATTTTAAAGATAAGAAAGTTTTGTATACATAATACAAATTCTATATCTATATCTATATCTATATCTATATCTGAAAAAAAATAATTCAACAAGTCCAATCCTTAATGCTTAGTCTTCTACTTGGCTGATTTATTTCAGTAGTACTATATAGAATTTGTATAGTAAAAAAAACTTATAGGAACTATGCCCGGCCGCGGACAAAAAAACTTCCAGCTTAATGATTAGGAACTCAAATCTTGTTAGATATAGCTTACAGTGGTTTTGCCAAAAAGTTAAATTGAACTTAATACAAATTGCGTAAAACAAAAGCCCGCACTATGTCACTGATTAGTCCAAGTGAGTAAGCCTGACGAAACGCCATTTCTGGACTAAAGGCCATAAAAAGCTATTTTAAATATACATATTCAAGTTTAAGGTCTATCAAGGCTTTTGAATAAATAATTAAGTAGATGTTGAGATGTAAGTATAAGAACTAAAAATAAATAACATAACCGTCATTAACTTTGAGCGCTTATAGTAACAGCTAGTTTGGCTGTGGATGCATCACCAAAATATGAATATAGGGGTCTGGCACGTGCGTTTTGATATCGAATGAATCGAAAATCGAGAAACTGGAAAAAAAAGAGATATAACAGACTAAATTCTTGTACTACCTATATTATAATTTATCGATCAAAATCCATCGTTTTGTTACATTGCGAATTAGTCCAGTCATATTGTGTTTTTAGCATGCAAATTGTGGGGTAGTTTTGATTTGTTCCCTGCTTTATGGTTTCGGGGTTGCTGAATCGGAATTTCAATTTCAATTTCAATTTCAATTTCAATTTATTTAAGTATACATAGGAGAGTACAAATAAGACGTAGTCTTTTATAGTACATGCTTTCGGAAAATTATACATGGCAATAATAGTATTTATATAAAAGTTATACAAACCAAAACTTTAAATTTTTTGGGAGGTTTTTACTTATGGCTTGAAAACTATCCATTATTCGTGAATTACATCAGAGAGCAATTGGAAGCATAAACAATTTCCAAGAAATCTCTGTTTTAGGTTTTTGTTCTGCGGCAACCCATTTGGACTCAAGCGCTAGTTGAAAATTGACGTGTTTTTACTGTTTCAGAAAATCCACTAGAAAACACTAATTTACTACCTACTTTGCATGACAACATTTGAATTTTGTCTTTAACATGAACCAAGATATACTTTTTTGGTGGTTTTTGATGCGCTGGTTTCGAATCTGGTCTAGAAATTGCTCTAGCACGTCACGTTTTTAAGATATTCAAATCTAAAAATAAAAAAGGAATGCGTTTTGATGCAAATTGTTTAAAAAAAACTCGCGGTAATTTTTTTTTCGAATTAATGTTTATTGTCATATTAAAGTATGAACATTTTGCTTCGAAATCTTGAATTTTGAATCTTCCAAATACCTTCATTCATCTTTGAGAAAATCATTAATTAGTTGTTAGCTTTCGTCTTAAACCAGATAGTATGAAAATACGCTAAATTCATACATTTTAATTAAGGATTTCTTAGGGAGAAAAAGGAATAGGCCAGGAAAATTAGACAAACAAATGGAAAAGCTTCAAAAAAATTCCGTCAAAGCTGAATTTCGGTGGAGAGCTTTGTTTTGACGTCTTCAGCATTTCCTAAAAAGTTCCGTAGATTTGGGCTGGGGCTTGATTTTTTTAGGGGGGTAAAATTCAGTTGCTTCTTTATTTCACGAAAACTAGCAGTTTTTTTTTTTAATTTGAAGGTAAAAATTGTAGCTTATGTAATCTTACACAAAAAAGATTAACATACTTTCTTCATACAATTAATATATTCAGAGAAAATCGTACAAGAACTTAATGGTGAAGCTAATTTTGTAAAAAATGTATTAAAATTTCATTAATCGATGAGCAAAATTTTTTGTACGAATTGTGTTTGGCTATATCTCCTCAATATAAAACCAAGTTTGTGGGTTGCCTGCCCGGGGTAAGGAGAAGGCCGTCATCTTGGAAAAGAAAGTGATTCGGTTTTTATTCAACAGCTCGATCGAATTTTATTTTACAACAAAATAATGACAAAATAACATTTAGACAGTAAAATTATGTAATAAATGAGCTAATAACAAACTCTGTAGGTTAATTAATGAATTTATATTATTGCTCATAAAATTCTACACAAAAAATATTGTGACACTTTTTTTCGTAGGAGTAACAGATATTAGAAAAACGTGCACAAACCAGCTCATTACCTATTTTACCCAATGAATGATGAATGATGAAAAAAATTATGTACAGTAAAAAGCTCTTATTATAAACGTCTCTGTCGATTTAATTTTTGAGGAAGAAGAAAAAGTTTGAAAGAAAAAGTATTAAAAATTGGTCATTTTTATACACTCAGAGAAAAAAGCAGGTATTATCAACCAATTTCTGGCCAATCATACCTGATGTTATTTTTCAACTCGGTAGATCAGGTTAACTGTTTAACCTGATACCTGATTTGAAAATTTAACACTGTAATCCTGTAAATTTTACCTGCAAATATAGTTAATTTAACCTGACAAAATATTCAATGCCCTGTAATTTTAACATGAAAATCTGGTTATTTTAACCTGAAAACTTATAGTTTATTTAACAGGTTTCAATGTTATATCAACCCTGTATCTAATGCCGGATTAACACGACTTGAACGCTGCCACTATAATGACAAAAAGAATTAATTTGTCCATTCTTTTGTTGTTGCTTTTGTCATTATACTGGCAGTTTTCCAATCGAGTAAATCCGGCATAATTCATGAATTTATACGTCTAAGAGCCGTCTCTTGCGATGTCTATCGCTCAACTCGTAAGCATTATTCTGAAAGTACATATAGAAATTTATTATTTATTTATTTTAATTTAAAAGTTATTTGTGATACTTACTTCAGTTTTGAACTGGGAACCTTTCACACACGGAGATAGCACTCATCCACTGGGCCAATTCACTACACAAAAAAACTGGTGCCAAATATCAATACCTTAGTTGAAACTCATTGGATGGCTTGTGTGTGTGTTTTAGCACTAGTGTCACGTTTAAATGAACTGACAGAGTGCTACTTTAACAGGAGGCCAGGTAAGATTCAAATAATTTTATTTGAATGGCCTGTGTGTGTGCGTTTCAACGCTAATGTCACGTTTAAATGAACTGGCAGATTGCTTCTTTAACAGGAGACCAGGTTAAATTCAAATCGTTTTACTTAAATTGTCAGTGTGTGTGCGTTTCAGCACTTGTGTCACGCTGGAATGAACTGGCAGAGTGCTTTTTTAACATGAGGTCAGGTAAAATACAACAGGTAAAAAAACACATTAAATGTTAGTTCAACCTGATATGTAGTAAAACAGAAATTCATATCATACAGTGTTAGAAAAACACGACCTTGGTTAAAGTTGACACTATATTCTTGTTAAAATTTCTTATTTACAAGAAATTAGTGTTAAAATTACAGGTCATCTTCTTAAATCAACCTGAATATGGCAAGAAAGTCCACCAGGTTGATTTTGCACTGAATAAAAGGTTACTAAAATCAGGTAAATTTCTGAAATGTCAGTAACTTTGTATGGGATTGCGCACCTCGTGAATTCAACAAGGCCCAGGTTAATTATTTACCTGACGTTTTTCTCTGAGTGTATGTACTAAGATGCGTATGTAATTCTATTTTCTGTGATTCTGCGCTTTTCACGTTATGGATGACTCCACTCAACTGATTACGAATTGGAATCAAAAAAAATCCATAGTTTTCTAAAGCAATAAAAAATCAACTATAGAACCATAAACTTGAATCAAGAAGAGTCCTCGTTTCTTCATGGTCTTCAGTACAACCTCTGCGCAAAGAAGGAGGTTCCTGGCCTATACAGTGTCCGTATTGTGGGCTGCCATTGGCATGAATGGAGAACGCCTACGATTTTCTGCTGACTAGCCGGATATAATTGATATAATCCCTCGAAAATGGCGGGTGGAATAAGCTAATATTCGATTGCAAGTCTTCCAGCGTGACAGATCCCAATGCACTAGCCATTTTATATTATGATGTTAAGTTGCATGAGTGTTCTTTTAACAAAATTTTATCTAAGCAGAAACAAATAGGATATCCTTGTGTTATGATTTTAGCAACAAAGACTAATCTCTGAACACAGTGTATCGACTGTTATCAAGACCAAAAACAACGTCTATCTAGGTGTGGATCTGTCGATGCTTCATGAAAAATCACTTTAGGTCTGAATTCACCAACTAAAGCTTCATATGCGTGGATGCTCCTACAGAGGAGAAAGATTATGACGTTAAAGACATCAATCAGAGCTTCTGAGTAAGATGTTATAATTAATGTCCTAGCAATGGACCTGCTGCACTTCTCATGGTTGAAGCCACGCACTTTAGCTTCCGGAAAGTGACCAAACGATTTCAAAAACAAAGTGTTTGTCTTGTTTAAAATATAACTTACTCTATTGGGCCATTAAATATGTATTAGCTACATCCCTAAATTAAAATCTGAGAGCCAGAACTATTTTTCACAGAAATTATACAAAAAACTAAATGAAAATGAACCCTCCATCCTACATAAATAATCAAAATCAACAAGTCTCTAAGCTTCCCACATATATTTTTGTTTGTATCTAAACACATTATGAAATAATAATAAGACTATCCTCAAATAATTTTGTTCTATATTTCAATAAGAAAAATAAAATCTTCTGCTTAGCTTGAAAAATCATAGTCATGGTAACAAAAAAAACAAACAAAACCAATACCACCATACCTTATAACACAAATTGTAAACAAAATTTAAATACAAAATAATAAATTGACCCATAATCGTCATGGAAACCAGTAATAAAGGAAATATTAAATAAATAAATATCCCTTTGAGAATTGGTTTGCGTACGCAAAAGTTTCATAATTTCTATTTATTTGTTTCTATTGGCCAACACCTTCTAGTATCGTTTTGAGTAATGCGGTGTCACTTCTATACATATTTATTCAATGGTGTAAGTGAACGAAGTTTAGGGAGGCATACAACGACTTTATTTTGTTTTTGTTGCATTTCGAAAAAACTATGGAGTGATATAAAACATTTTGAGCAAAACTTTCACCACCTCTCGGTCCATAAGCTTACCTGTCATACCTGGGCAATGCTGAATTTACTTATCTTTTTTATTTTAGTTTGGTAGTAGGTAATACAATTTTTTTTTTTTAATTTTTCTTTTATTTAAATAATATTCACACAAATAGAAATATAAAACAAAATTGAATGGGAAATATCATGACTAAAATATTTAGAATATTTACAACGAATAGTATAATTACAATAACAATTTTACACATCTATTTTACTATAACCTGTATAATATAATTAGAGTTCTTTTCATCGTACACACATCATCAGTTTGGATTTTGGATAAAAAACCCAAATTAAAAATTTGAATCTAAGGATCTATATTGGCGCTGAGCTGCAGGGATCACAGCTTTCCATATAGCCACATGGAGCAACGTACATAATTTAATATTATTGATTCCACCAAGAGCTTCGGGTAGTGGCAAAATCTCTTAGACCAATACCTGGAAATGTTTGGGGACCACCAGTCTCGTAACTAATTCCATTATGCTGATTGTAAACGAAGGCCTTGGCAATTGGAATCTTCTGGGTTGTAAGGGCCACCGACGGAATAGGCGGCAGATAGCTCCTTGAAGGTTGTAGGAGTGGTCTTTGCTGAATAGAAGGTCTTGGTAGACCAAGATTCTTAGTACCAAACTGACTGAGAGGTTGTTTGACAGCAACACTGTTTGATGGACCATAAGCATTGCTTCTTAAATCACAAATAGTGCCTTCGATAAGGGATGAAAATGGAGCCGAGTAAATACGGAAATTCACGTCATTGTAGTCAAGATCAGAGAGCAAAAAGACAGGCATTCTATCGGAGAGCACCCAGACGTTCTTATTTTCATCAATCTTAACATCAGCTGGGAATACGAGACCCACATCATCACGATCCACGATGCCATGGAACTGAGGTGAGTATGGCATCGAGGAGTGCCAGCATCCGACTGCGTTTTGGTCAATCAAATTGAACAACATAACTCCATCATCGCTCATAACTCGTGATGTGGTATGGCTATTAGGACCACGTTCATCTAAGGGTACAAAGTCATGGTAGCTGTCTTCAACTCGACTTTCATCACGCAGAATTCTAGTGGATACCGCAAACTCCCGATGACTGGCCAAGGGACTGAAGTACATTGTTCTGAAGCCATCCGATCGAATTGGAGACAAGGCCATTCCAAAGATACCCTCTTCGCCCCATTGGAAGTTCAATCCAGCGATGTTGTAGTCACCACGGAGGGGGTCTGGGAAGAAATAGCTGTGTGACGAGAACCTCCACGATTTGTTCTGCTCCCAAGAATACACCACCAGACCATAACCTAATTCATCAGAGAAGTAAGCAAACGCATCATCGCAGGTCTTTCCCACATCGACGGCTATGTTTGCGATAAAAGTGTTGGCATTGGTGTCTTCAGGACGTAGTTCATAGCGGCGAATGCGTGTGTTTGTTGCCAAGTCGTATACATTAACCGCATATGGACAGGGATTCGTTGTGGTGTTTCCAATTCCAATAGTGCCAGTATCTAGCACCCATAAACGTCCACACTCGTCGACTTTGATTCGATAAACGGTGGTCAAGCTGTTAGCGCAATCACCAGCAGTGTTGCTTCGCCAATCTGGATATGGAATCAGTTCTGGTGATCCCGTCACACTGTGGTCCATGTTAATGTATGTAAGTGTTGCCGGAATGCCTGTAAATAGAAAAGAGATATTGAATTAAACTGATGGTTATACGCATGACTGCAATTGATTGGAATTATTTTTGTTGTAGGTACCATAAGAACTGAACAATCTATAAAAAACTGATGCACTGATGACTTAACATTTATAGCCATCAATCCAAAAATTACTCAGTGAACGCAACAATTTATTTTAAGAAGCCATCAATCACTTCAATTTTAAGTGACATAAAATCTTATTATGAATATTGTTAGTCTCGATTTTAAACAAAGTTTACTGGAACTTGTACAATGTACACGCATTTGCACACGCACGTGTCGCCTCTTGTTAACAGCTGTGTTTTCGAGACGTGCCAATAAGATAATTAAGTATTCCAGTTCCAGTAACTACTGACATTTTTTGAATTATTTGTGAAGCTAACAATTTTCATAGAAATTAAATGAATTTTCAGACAAAGTTGAATTTTGAATAATTTGGATTTAGTCAATTAAAACAAGTTATACTAACTTTATTATGAGTATTGCCAAAGTATTTCTTCAATAAATTCTTCTCATTAAAACAGGAGTGTGTTAAAGGCATATAATGATACTTAATTAGTTGCGTAATATGAATTTGTTGAATATAGGAGAAAAAAGCGCTGTTTTATCTTGGACTCTTATTAGGAAAGGCCTACATGGATACATTAATTTGGTATTCACAGTTGTATTTGGATGGCATTTGCATAGTTAGCATTCATACGTGAAATTGTTTTGTGCAAAATGGAATATAAAACGAATTGAAAAACCGTTTAATTTCCCGACATATGCCTATACCTACTTGATTATAATGATTGTAATTAGGTTATTTTGAAGCAAAGGTATTTTCAACTTTAATTTTGGTGTCAACTTATCGATACTTTTATATTCTCTATAGGATATGAGTAGATACAAGATGTGGTGGTGTGAACATGAATTAACCACACAGCTTGTATAGTACCCAGTTGCATTAATTTGCAATCTCTTTTCTTCATTTTCTTCAAGAAACGCAGGATGCGGCTTGGCAACAATTTTTGAATTAAAATTTTTTTTTTAAACACTGAAATCATTAAATAAGTTCGTCGCAACTTAAAGGAAATTCCTAAAGAAAACCAATTAATTTATACCTAATCTATGAACTTATTAATAAACAATGAAAAAGATCTAGAGCGATCTGACATTACTCAGTCGTATCACGAATTTACTCGTAATCGGAAAGTTTTAGTAAGATCCATCATTAAACGGATTCGATGATAGATTTCATCAGGATTCGTATGGAAGTTTCTGACTACGATGGATTGTGTCTTCAAGAATCATAAGATGTCCCTTGAATGAAAAATATGTAGGTTGATACATTCAGCATTCAACACTTTATACTCGTGACAAAAAAAAATCTCAATTGTGCACATCTAGAGCTCCTTGTGAGATCAAAACAGCTTTAAGATTTTTAAGGAAGCACTGTTTAAGTATTTGAACGGCTAAAATTGTTTCTTAGGAAGGGCCAAACATAAGCACCAAAAGGGGGTGAAGTTATGGATTCCGATAGAAAAATGGCTAGATTTCTTTAAAGTTCATATATCAGAAAATACAAAAATATGTAAGTAGAGTGGTACCAGAGTATTGAAGTTAAAAGCTGTCCCTTGCACAACTCTATGGGACCAGATGAGTTTGACAAGTAGTTACCAATAGGATATATTTTTTTTTTTTTTTGAAAACGTGCATTTAGGCTATGGATATGGTAAAAAATGTTTAGTGTCAACAAAACATGCAACATGAATCCAAAGATTTTTGTATGCTATTTGGCCCACACCAAAACTTGTTCAAAAATAGATAAGTTCCCTTGCGACCATTATACATGCTTCGAATTTGGTTCAAAATTTGGAATCTGGTACAAAATAGGTATTATAATATAATTTCCTTGAAAAAGCTCACATAAGACAATTTTGGTTTTTAAAAATGTTTTTTTTTTTGTTTTTTTTTTTATGGTTTTCACGATTTTAATGAATGAATACATGTGTCTGTTATAAAGTACCTACAGTCATTTAAGCTTTTTGCTTCGGAGAAAATAGCGGAAAGCTGGATTTTGATACATAGCATCCCCAAAGCATTCTAAAGAAATTGTAAAAAGTCTCCATCGACATGAGTGCCGCTAACAATTTTACGGGTGTTCAAAGGCCCCACCAAAATGGTTTTTAAGAAATATCCCCCTAATGGTAACTCGTACAGAAAAATGTTAGAGACTGAGTTGTAGCTTAGAAAATTTCCTACAAGAAATGTTAAGTAGCTTTTTTTCATAAGAGTAATCGTTTTCGAGATAATTCAATCGGTAAAGTTACGAACTTTATTTTTGTGTATAAAATGTACTCTTTTACACCACCTTTGAGGTTGAGTACAAGGCAAGTTTTTCTTTTTCATACGGGGTCGAAACATGGGATTTCCTGATTCGTATAAAATGTGACAAAAGCTAGAGCGTGTAGGGTAGGCTGAGAAAAAAAAAAAACGTATGTGAGAGGTGTTCTATACTTCCTCATTTAGCCGAGAGGGGCAATTTTCCAAGAAATTGACTTAAAACAGAAATAAAAAATACAAAAAAACGACGGTAACACTAAAAACCTGCCATATTATACTTTTTTGTAAGGACAAAAATCCATTCTTTTATTTTAATTTTAAATAAAGTAGTTCGAGTGAAGTTTTTGAAAAATTTATTTTCAAACTCCAATTATTAAAAAAAAAAATTTAAGAAAATTTCAAACTTGTCTTAACGTAATTACGTAATCATAAAAAAACTATCGTATTTACAAATTGGGAGTACCTTAATATAATCACCCCGATTAAAGAATCCGACGAATGAGCTGTAGATCGAAATATGACTCAATTTTGACACTTTTAGTATGAGCCAACTGTCAAAATTGAGTCAGATTTCGTCCGCAACGCATTCGTCGGATTCTGTAATAATATCATTATTTTTGAATAATGTTTCAATTTTGAAAGTGGCCCCAAGTCTTTAAGTTTTATTTTTTTTTATCCTTTTGACAGAAAGAGAAATAAAATGTTGAAAAAGAAATCACCTATTTGGAGAACAAGCACAATAATGTGCATCAATTCTGAATATGTTGTCATCTGACAGTTATTATTTTTTTCAACTACAAGTCAATTTTACACTTTCAAATTAATTTTCTGTGCAAACAGAGCCATATTTTTGTTATAATTTCAAGTAAAGAAAAAAGAATGAATATTTGTCAGATATCGTTTCAATTTTTAGTGAACAAAAATTAACTTTTTAAAAGAGGACATTTGCAACTTCATGTATAATAAATACATTTATTATGACAGTAAAATCTCATTATAATTTAATTTATTTTATTCAATGTTGTCACGTCGCGTCGGTAACAATTTAAAACTTACATTTTGGATAGTGTATCATAGTTTTGTTTCCTATTTTTAAGCTAAGTTTACAGTTCCTTGACGAAAAAACCTACATGTATTTCTTATGGGAGCGATATTTGCGAAAAAAAATTTTACGCGGTGTGTAGTGCATCGGCCTCTGAATTGCAAGGATCATGGTTCGCTCCCAGATGACGGCGGCATGCACTGCACTTCTGTGGATTTCCATTAACACACAAACCCCACTTAAAGGTAATATCATTAGAGTATTGATTTTTGTTCAGTTCTGCGCTTATATCAAAATTTGTGTCAAATGTCAATATTTGTTGTTGTTTTTACGTGTATTTAAGTCATCACGTTCACAGTCATTTTTATTTCTGACAATTTCAATTTTAATTTGTTGTTTTTCTTACGTGGTGTTTTCTTCCTCACGTTCACAGCCATTTTTTATTTTCGACTGACCACCTGCGCAGTATAACACCTTAGATTTGTGTACTGTGCCTTACAGTTGTTTACTGTGAGCTTTTGACAATTACTTTACTATAAAAATTTTGTATACAATTTTTTTAAACCATCAATTTCGATAAAAAATTTAATTTTGAACGAAAGGTTTTAAGGGTAAACTCAAAAAATTCAGTTTTGTTTCCAAAACTATTGAAAAGTTGCCATTGTGTGACCATTCTCTCAGAATTTAGTACTATTTTCGGTTTTAGCAATTGAATATTGACAAGAAATTCCTTTAAAAAGCTGTAGATTGTGTTGATTCAAGAATATTACAAGCTTGGGGGAAGCCGATATTAAGATTTCGCCATCAGTATTAGAAAACAATTCAAAAATTTCAAACTCCAATAAGTTCAAGACATGCAGCAACACTGCCAGCTGTATGCCACGAAACTTTTAAGTCATTTTGTCTTTTATCAAAACATTTTCGATCACTTAAACAAGTTTTTCCTTCAATGTGAAGAAGATCCTTACATTATATTGGTTTTTAAAATTCTATAATTGCATATCTGTATAAGAAGGTAACCTACGGGTGCTGCACTGGGTAGAATCGCATTCGTTCTTTCTTTCTTCAGGACAAACCATATTTTTTTAAATTTCGTTTGCAGTAAAGTTTTTGTAAAGTTTCCCACACTCTGTAAGTGGAAGGAGGAATTTTTGATGCGATATAATATAATAAACCAGATGCAATCCCTTTTCAATGGATTCTTCACCAAGAGAACAACTTTTTATGCTCTTCTGCTTGATATTTGTATAGTTGGAGGTTTATATATGCCATTTGTGAACCGTTAAACGATGAATGGTTTGTCATATAGCTTTAACGATCTCGAATTATTGTACTTGTAAAGATAAATATTAATATACAGACAGCTTTTCGTTTAAAATTAAAACCAATCCTTTTGACAGCACCAAATTAAGACTTTACCAAGGTACCAAATCACCTCACCTTAATCAACCAGTTATAGTCAAGTCATGTTTTTGAACAAATTGTTTTAAAGAATTTGATTTTTAAAGTCCAACATTGTGTGAATTGGTACACAAACAATTTTTTTTTTTTATCTAAAACTAAAATTCTTTTTCGGAATCAAAACCACTCATAGGCATGTACATACGTACTCCATTTGTTGTAGGTATTCTCTTTGAAAAACTAGAAGAAGAGATTATCATTGGCCACGGGGATTTAATTGAATTTATAATTATTATGTAGTTATAGAAAAATAAAAAGATAAATAAATTGAACTAGGTACTTGCTAGTCCATTCAGGCTTCAAATACAACATGTTATTAAGAGATTTTTACAGTGATGTTGACCAAAGATAGCCTCTTGTAATTTTATTGAATTTAATTGTAGGTAAGCTTTTAATAATATACGACGCTAGCTAGACACATTAATGGATATTTTAAAAAAAGTAGAACACAAGTAAATATAACAGCTAGTAAGTGTGGTGAATTTAAAAACTACCAATTAAAACAGACCCAGATTAACGTAGATAAAAATACCTAGATTATAGAGGGCCCTTTTTAAGACCTCTATGCTGTTAAATTTGGTATAGCAAAGGCTTGGCACTTTAAAATGTTGTAAGGCCTTTAAATGGTTTAAATAAAATACTGGCTAAAAGAACACCCAACATTATTAAGTGACCATTTATTTCGACTAAAAATAAATTTTTTCGCAAAGCTAGAAGATGCAAGGGAAGTGACGACCATTTGTTGGTACTCAAGAAGTGATTTAAAATTAAAGCCATCAGGAAAAAAAAATGTCATTTAGTCCAAATAATTCATATGGCATCAGTTATTAAAATAAAATAGATTTATGGCTGTTAAAAAATTCGCTTTATCCGTTATTGTAGCAAGTAAGATTATTTTCCTTTAAACCTCCCACTTCACTACTAACAACGATATTAACACAAACATTTTTCCAAAATTCTGGCAGTAATACATATAGATGAGTCTTAAGCTTATATCTTTAAGGACCAATTTTAACTTCCTGATTTTGACAGATTTACTGCGGTGCAATGATGGTTCAAGGTTCAAGTAGGTCACAGTAGCCTATTAAAGTGTTGAATCATCGTTGAACCTCAGTGCTGAGTAAAGATCCGCCAAAATCGGTTATTTAAAATTTGCTAGACCGCGAAACCTTAAAACTTATGAAATCTCGAAAAGAATTCAAAAGGCCTCAAAAAGTCTTGAACCTTCACTGAACGCAATGAAACTTCTTTGAGAATGATAATTATATTTTCCTAAATACGAAAGGAAGCTTTCCTTATTTTCATTCCATTTCAATGTACGTCTTGCCAATAGTCGGTCTTAATTAAAAAGAAGCAAAAAATTCGTTGTTGACTGAAACTCTAAAGTTGGCTATAGTTAATTGGTTGTTAACAAACCATTGCAGCAAGAGTTATCGTTCCGGTTAATGTGATGTCTCTTGATAGAAATTGTGAAGGAATGTGATTTCAACAGACGGATATTTTTATTTTTTCCACCTCAAGTTAGGATAACCTGTTTTCCCCTTGGGATTCAAAGGAAAAATAGAAAAATACATACATTTGAAAGTGATATTGCGTTATGTGGACACGTTGAACATCATCATTATCATTTCAATTCTCATTTATGTTGTATTCAATGCAATTTTCTAATAAAGTCTTATTGTTATTCAACACTAAAATGCTTCAATGAGCTTCTGCTTTGAACTGTACCGCATACTCTTTAAGGTGTCAATATATTATTTGTTATTATAATTGGTCATGGATATACTGTATTTGGAAAGAGAGTTTTATTTTTATTTAATTGAAAATTGGTAAAGCAGGTATAGGCGGTATATGGTAGTTGATAGTTTGTTAGGTACCCCAACTTGGATGACTATTTACACAAAGTGATTTTACTGACGATGTTTTGGAAAAACTAGTGTTATAAGCGCCAACCTTGGTCATGACTTCAATTTTGAACCATGAAAATCTTCACAGATTGACGGATGCTAGCAAAAAAGTTGACATTACGGGTGTGAGTATACATCAAAGCAAGTTGATGATAAAAATTCAAGATTCGCAATAAACAATTTAATTTTTAAGGATATTTTAATTGAAGATTTCCTCCATTATATATTTGAAGGTAGCAGTAACAGCATAAAATTGAAAGTAAAATAAAATTTTATTTCCTGGCGCATATTTCGGCAGGATGTAATACAGCAGCTGAATTGCGATTATTTCAATCAACATTATGTAGCTGTTCCAATATTTATATTCGGCCAACTTTAATATTTTTACTTGCGATATTAGAAGGTTCTATAGGGCTAGTTTTGGATTTGTGGATTTTTGGACAGTACAATGATGGAAAACACGACAAAAGTGGGTCTGTCTGTCTACCTGTCAGTGTCGTCACTTTTCAGGAAAGTACTTATTTTTGCTTCTAAAGGAGCGACCTTCACTTTTTTGGTAATTTTAAATATTTTGAACATGAAAAAAGTTGCGGAAACTCCTCAAGATGCCAAGCGAATTGGAAAAATTGCAGAAACACCTATGGATGCCAAACGCGTGTTGAGAAAATAAGATTTGATGTCTCAAAAGATAGGTGTTGAAGAGATGCGAAGACGAGAAGATAGCATCTTCGAAAAAATTGTTGGTGCTGCCACTTTACGGAAGGATAATTTTTTTTAATGAGAAAGGTTAGCACCTCCTATATTCGGCAATTTTTAATAAAAAAGTTGCGAAAATATCTTTAGATGCCAACCAATAGATAATAAAAGAAATTATTTCCTAACAAATACCTGTGAATTCATTCATTTTCAACGGGCGTCTTAGGCAAAATATCAAAAATGCCAAAAATGGGTAACACCACTTTTGCACTCACGGCCTCATTATAGGCAATCAAACTGTATTACTTCTTATCATTTTCCCCAGTTTTTATCAAAGAGCCTATTTTTGACAAACAAAATTTAATATTCCTTACATTCCTTACATCTAGTACAATTCTTATACTAATCGAAGACTGTCAGCTGGAAAAAATGTTGGGTTATGTTTACTTTTTAAATGTATGTACCGTTATGTTATATTTGATAGAAATCTTGAATTCAATTTTCTTAAGAATGTAAAATTTGCCATTGAGTAATGAAAAAAAAGGTTAAGGACCAAAAGTGTGAAAAAATTATAAGAAATCATGAAGTCTGCATCGGTACATATCTGCCAGTTTTAAATACAAACGACTTTTTGAACATGCCAGAGTAAAGGCATTTATTTTATTTTCTTAAACTTATCTTGGCTCCAAGAAGAGTTTTTATTTTTATTATAATTGGCGCGCACTCAAGGGGTTATGAATACCCTTCAAATGTTTTCACACAGTGCGAGCGTTTAGGAAATAGAAGGAGAACAGAAAAGGAGATAACGATGTACATTTTGTCTTAGATGTTTGGATATTGAAATGGGAAGGAAAAACAGAGTTGCGTAAGGAATTCCAAATTCGTGTGGTACGGCTAAAAAAAGAAACTCTTTATTTGACGATACGTCCAAAGTAAGGCTCAAGGGTATACTGATGAGCATTCCTAGCAGTGCGGGTATTACGCTGAAATTATTTGAGGGGAGGAATGCAGCTAGCTACTTCAACAGAGCAACGCACGTTTGAAAAAGTAGCGATAAAACAGTGATAAGCATATGAAACATTTCGACGGTGGATTGATCCATCACTTATCAGTTTTAACGCTCTATTTTGGATTCTATCCAGTAGGTGTAGTGATGTTTTGGAAGCGCCTGACCAGATATGAGAGTTATACTCTAGCTTTGGGCGTATGTATGCTTTATATATAGTAGCCAGATCAGAAGGGGAAAAATAGTTCTTACATCGTTTTAGGAAACCAAGGCATTTCGCTGTATTTTTAGAAATATCTTATATGTGGTCGTTCCACAAGAGCTGATCAGTAACGCACATACCAAGAATCGAAAACTTTTCAGTTTCCTCGATGCAAGTTCCATTCATGTATAATGGTAAATTGGGTATATTCCGCTTCAACGACTGGAGACAACTTTGGGTTTTGGATGCATTATTAATACCCCATTTCATAATGCTGTTAAAATCTGAATTTAATGAGCTCAACATATTCTGCCGTTGCTGCTCCACGTTTGAAGAACTGGGAGGTGAATCTGGAAATGAGTATGAAAAACTAAGGGTGCTGTCACCAGCAAAGCAGTTTAGTGGATTAGTAGTTTCGGACAAGAGATCATTGATGAAAATAAGAAATAGTGTAGGAGACAATACGGAGCCTTGAGGCACACCAGCATTAATTTTGTGAACTTCAGACTTGAAACCATCCAAAGCAATGCGGATTGAATGGTCCGAAAGGTAATTAATTACTAATCCAGCGAAGAAGTGATTCGTTGATGCCAAACTCTATAAAATGCTTTAGAAATATCAAGTGCAACTATTTTGCTTTCTCCAAAACGATGCAATGATTGATTCCACTTTTCGGTTAGAAAAGCCATCAAATCATCAGTGGATATGTTACAACGAAAGTCGTACTGACGGTCATTAAGAAGCTTTCATTGTTCAAGATATTTCATAAGCTGACGATTGATCAGCGCTTCCATGACCTATAGGAAAGAATGGATGTCAGAGCAATTGGTCGGTAATTGGTAGGAGAAGATGAATCGCCTTTTTTAGGGATTGGCTGCACATATATGCCTTTTTCCACCCAGACGGAAAGTGGCCTAAGGAATAGGAATAGTTATGTACGATTTATTAAAAAAAATTTACAATTCTTTGATTTTTCAATGTTCTTGGTTCATTTTTGTTAATTTTTCCAGCAAAAATTTTCTTATAAAGTTTTGAACAAGACATTTTATGAATAAAACTGTCAAATTCGGTTTAGTTTCTGAGTTATTCCAAACATATTAGTACCTAGTGACCAGTGTTTTACTTAAAATTCAAAAATTTGTATACATAATTAAGTTATATTTATGGTAAAAAAGACGAAGTAATTTATGGTCAATTTTAAACTTTAATGTGTACTTATGGTTTGCCATCTCAAAATTTTAGATTATTTGTTAAGTAGAATAATTGCATAAAATGTATGTTTCAATAAACACTAAGGAATTCATCGTAATCATATCTTCAATTTCGTATTTAAACTGCGCCTTTCTTCTTGATATAGTTTTCTGAGAATGCCTTTGTTCAAAGAGACCTTTCAATTAACAATACCTGATCTATATGCATGCACCTTTCTCATTTTGATTAAGTCCATTCAACTCTGTAACTGGGTCCTTTATTATTCCTTTCTTTTCTGCAAAATATCTATCCTGTTTTCATTAGAGTCACTTCATGGTGTGTAGTGTAATAAATTAGTGGGGCAATAAGAGGTGTGTTTTTAGCTTAATTGAAGTTCCAATTGACTAACCGGCTACTGGCGTCCTTTGTTGGGATAAACTTTTGAGACTGATGAATTTATTTTCGAAGCTTATTCACAATAACGCACTTTTTATTACATTTTTTTAACAAAACAACTTTGATACAAAAACCAAAAAAAAAAAAGTCGCTTATAGAAAATTCAATATATCAAAAACAAAAGCAAAACCTGATTGTTAATTACTTCATGAGATTGCTCTCTATATGTAAATAACTGTATACATTTAATTCAGGTTCGACTGTATCCCCTGTTGAGTCCATCTCAAGACTATAAAACAAAACAAACCAGCCTCAATTGCATTTATAATATGAACGGCATATGGTATTCTGCATATAGCGTTAGCAAAATCCTGATTGGGAACATTATAGTTTGTTATTATTGCATAACAACACCCTAACAAGATTAAAATTTTCCAATAAAAAAATAAAAAGTTGCTGTGACCCAGATATTTATTCAAAGTTGTCTCTCCGCCCAAATACTAAACTAGATTTTACTTTAAAAACAAAAATATTTTGTTTACCTAACTAGCATGTGACTTGATTAAACATTCCAAGACAACATGAATAGTTGTTAATCGCCACTTTATTTCGAGCATACCTACTCATAAATCTGCAATAAAGCTGATTTTTAAAGTGCAGCCTTATATGAGAATCATTTATTTCGTTTATCAAAATTATTATTAATTTCTCAATTCATACTGCAGACGACTTGTTAAACAGAAGGCACCTCTATTCGCAACTTCTTTGCAATCAGATCTAAATAACCTGTATTAGGTATGGATTTTTCTTGTTATGATTGAAAATATGGATTTGTTTGTTCATACCTTACCTATAAAAAAAAACTGTCAAGTAATATAGTTAAGATTATAATCAATTTTAATAAGACTGGTATTTTTATTAGAAGTTATTAGTGTTTTTATTTGTTGATCTAAGCAAAAAAAAAATAAATATTTTCTTGTCTTCCCATCAACTTTATTATTCCTTCATTACGAAAAATGGAGTATGTATGTTCTTTGTACATACTATGCGGCTCGCTTGGTTAGTAACATACCTATTGAATTTTTTTCTTGAATTATAATTTAGAGTGACGATTATGTGGAAATACTAGTTTTTTTCATACATTTTAGGATTTACTTGCAATACACAAATGTGCTGTGAGTTCAAAAGTGGTGTTATCTACTTTGATTTTTGAGCATATTTTTCATCTTGAATCGAATTTAAATACTATTTAGCTTGCGATTCACGTAATATAAGTAATATTATTGAAAAGCATTGTTATTTAAGAACTTAGAATAGTGTCTCAGAAAGCTTTTGGTTCATAAATGAAAAAATACGAGAAAAATTTATCAGTTTAGCATTGTGTATAAAATCTATGGTATTCTCATGAAGCCAAAAAGCTCGTGCCCATCTAGTGTCCAAATGTAATCCTAATTTTTATTAAGAGATCTCGGTAAGGCGATCACAGCGAACCTATTGACCAAATGTCAACCTACAAAATCGTGTTGCATGAGAATACTATAGAGTGTATAATATACCATGAGTTTAGCCAAAAAATAGGTTACACCACTTATGAACTCACAGCTTTAAATATCCATTATTGTATGTCAGACTTCCCGAAGCAGAGCTTATCGAAAAGGTACTATGGATGGAGCTTTTCTTTGAATAATTGTATGCAAGAAATGCAACACTAGATTTCGAGGAATTTGTACATGGGCAGACTCAGGACTCATCAGGGATCAGACCAAGTTCATGGCTTAAGAAACTTTTAAAAGAAAAAAATATTTGCGTTGCAGAAAGGATTATGAATTATTAAAAAAAATTTCATATCAACAATACTTATGGAGAATTGAAGTTGAAGCTAACATAAAGAACAATTCAAAAACATTTTGGTCATTCTTAAACAGCAAAAAAAAGGCCTATGGTCTTCCGGCTAATATGATTTATAATGATAAGGTGGCAATTGAAGAAGAAGTTTGCGATATGTTCGCAGAATTTTTTCAATCCAATTTTGCTGAGGGTTTCTCATCAGAATCTGGTGAAGATGATAGCATTAACTCATTTGCTGACATTGACAAGTTGTGGCACAACTTTCTATGCTAAAAACATCAGGTAAAAAGGGTTGCAACAACATATAACCTTTATTCCTTAAAATGTGTAAGACTACCTTAGCTAAACCTCTAACAAGGCTTTACAATTTATCTCTTCGTAGTGGTGAATTTTTGGAAGACTGGACAAAATCTTATATAACACCGATTCATAAATCTGGTTCAAAACAAATGGTTACTGATTATAGACCCATTTCAAAACTACATTTAGTACCCACATTTTGAAGTCATTGTTAAAAACAAACTTTATGAATCGGTAAAAAATGGTTTGTCGGTAGCACAGTATGGATTTGTTAGTGGTCGTTTGACCTTTACAAATCTGGCTTTGTTTACTAATTATTGCCTTAATAAAATAGAAAATGGATATCACTATTTACACTGATTTTTCCAAGGCTTTCGACAAGGTACAACATAATGTTCTCATACGAAAACTTGAGCTAATAGGTTTTCATTCAAACTTGTTAATGTGGCTTAAGAGCTACCTTACTGAAAGAACTCAGTTTGTGGTTATTGGTTCAAAGTTGTCCAAACTAATCTACAACTATTCAGGAGTCCCTCAGGGAAGATATCTTGGACCTCTTCTGTTTCTCCTATTCATTAATGACCTTCCGGATGTTGTCATGTATTGGTCTTGTTTACTTTATGCCGATGATTTGAAATTATATCGAGTAATTAAATCATATTCGGACTGTGAACGTTTACAATATGATCTGAATTTAGTACAAGTTTGGTGCAAGAAGAATAATTGTCTTATTCTTAACACAAGCAAGTGCCTTTTCATTTTGTTTGCGAGATCTTATAACCCTATTGGCTTTAATAATTATAAGATTGATGACACAGAGCTGAAACGAGTGAGTGTGCAGAAAGATTTAGGCATGTTCTTGGATAGTTAATTAAACTTTAATAGTTACTATGATTACATAATATCTAAGGCTAATAGCTTATTAGGTTTCCTTAAGAGGAACTCGAAGGAATTCTCAGATCCGTACACCTTGAAACGTATAGAAGCTGTCCAAAAAAAATTTACTAGGTTTGCCTTATGGAAACTGAAATGGGTTGATGGTGTTATGCCACCCTATGAAGTAAGATCTCGACTGATAGATTTAAGTTCACTCCATGCGAGACGTAAGTGGTATTTGGTTATGTTTGCTAGAGACGTGATTTGTAATCGGATTGATTGTGCACCTTTGCTAACTCTTTTTCCCATACTTCCACCAGCTAGGACATTTCATGTAAATAATTTTTTCTTTGTTGCTTTTCATAGAACTAACTATGGAAAATGTGATCCAGTATCTAATTCCTGTTCAGTTTTCAATACTATACATGATCAAGTTGATTTGCAATTAAATACATAGATATATGTTTAAAAATCAGTTTCAGAGCTACTTAATAACTTTTTTTAAATGTAAATTACACTTATTAACTGTTCCATCTCTTTTATCTAATTACATATTAGTATTGTGATACTAAGTTTATACTTGTTAATATTTTAATAGTCCTTAGAAAAGATTTTGTACTTAAAGATTAAACAAATAAATGATCAAGCAATTTGAGTTGAGACAATCATAAGGACCTTCGCGAGATTTATATAGATTTCCATTGGATAATTGACAGGCTCTATTGAATCGGGTGTGACCTGAAGTTCTTTGTGCTTGATTTTGGCAGGTGCTATGTTAAAAGGAGGTACCTATAATTTCTGGAGACCATTGTAGATTCAGCCAATAGGTTGATATACACACTTCTTGCAGAAAGGGATTTATTTCTTTTAAAGTGAAAACTTGTAAAAGTTATCACCAGAGAAAGGATTTTGTGAACCTAAAAAACTTAAAAAAGGCAAAATAAAATCCTTGAAAAAGCACAAAAACAGGCATTTTTAAATAAAGAAAATATTAACATAACTTTACGTTCATAAAGAAGCATAGAAACAAAAATCAGTGAACTGAAATACCAATGCCTCGGTGTAGCTGTATTATGATCCTTTTTGCATCTTGAATCAGCAGTTTTAAAACTTTCTATAGGTACATATGTAAATGTATGTCCTAAGAATTTAATTTTTTTATTTTTTAAATCAGATCGGATCATGGAAATTTTTCATTTTCGAGTTACGAGGTTTTGAAGTAAAGGTGCCAAAATAAATGGTTACAGAAGTGGTTAGAAAATACAATACGTACATGATTACAGTGCCATACGTTCCAATAGGAAACCTTTCAAAATGTTCGAAATAATATTTTTGGAAACCAATGCGAAGAATCAAGCCACATGAGGTCATGGAAAATTGATAAAATTTTAAACTTTCCCCAATATGGCTGTTAATTTTAGAGAAAAAAAAATAATATATCGATCTTCCATAGATTAATCCTTATTTCCTGAGAGTTTTCGCGTAGTTTGATGCCCACACTACTTAGTACCTATCAAATACTACCATGCATCTATTTTTACTCGAAAAATTAAAACAAAATATGTCTACCAATGTGCACCACACTGTACGACTGTATAATAAAACAAATGTCCGTTCTGTTTTTATATTGTTGAAACCAATTTGTAATGAATTAAACACTTGATTTGCAATAATGTTCCAAATGACATTAACAGACATTTACTTAATCATACTCATGCTAAGTGTCTCAAACAGTGGGGTCAAAGAACTCCAAAACGAGAATTAATTTTAGAAACAAAACTGATATTTTGATGCTTATTGAATAGTAATATTAATTTCATTAAACAAGACTTAATATACACATTATCGGATACAAACAACAAGTTTCCACTACAACACCCACCAATACGCCCAGCGGTATTTAATTATAATAATTTAAAACCAGAGAGTGTATACGTAGATTGTATTTAAGGCAGCAAAAAATAAAACGAGTCGTTAGGATAATATCCACCCATATGGTTAACACCCACAATGCCACATCAGTCAAACCGTTAAAGCACTTTACATTAATCGATATCTAAGCTTTTTCTTGGTATGTATTGTTATTAATATAATTTGTAATACATTTTGTTCAAGTTATTTGAAATCGTCTGGAATAAATTGTTCAGCGGTATCTAAAGCCACAGTAGTAAAGGCTTTATATGTTAAACTTTTTTTTTACACAGTGATTCATAAAAAAACCTTTTTAGTGACATATTTTTCTGGTAGTTATGAGTCTTGTGGAGCGTTTTTTCATTCAATGCAAGATCTTCTTTCTATAACCTTTAGAATAAGCTTATTAAAATATCATACAAAATTTCGGGCTAACGTCTTTCGAATTGGTATTATTTTGTTTGTTTTGATTTGATACTGACCTTGTATTAAGACTGTCCCACTGTGCTTGGTCGAAATGCTGCAAAGTTATTTAAGTTTCTAGATACCTATCGAGTCATGCACTGCACTGTCAATTTTTTTTCTCAGCCAGGTGTTTGAAGTTGTAAGTGTGCCAAATTGGTCATGTCTAGACCAATTAGTTCCGGTAATTATAATTTGATAACATACAGTGACATATCTGTAGCAATAGCTGCAGTTGAATTGGTGAAATAAACAGCTTTTTGATATTTCCCATGTCAAATCAAGTTGTGTTTTTGCTTTTGATTTATCATTGATTTTAGATATCAACACTTCATTAAATTGAATTAATTTATTCTTAAAGAACATTCCCTTATCTATTTTCAGACATACTTACGAATTCTGTGATTGATTTAGTATGGTTTGAGGGTGACAAAAATAATTAAAATAATTTAGTCTCGTGTCAATTATTATTATACGAGAACTTATGCTATAGGATTTGTTTATTGATATTTTAAGCTTTGGTTTGAGTTGATATTTAATTTATAGGAAAACAAAATTATCAAAAAATTCAGTGCGAGGTATTTGTTTTATCGGATCAGCAAATGTCGGTTAAAAGATAAATTTAAACTCGAAAAAGCTAATTTTTATGTTTAACACATTGACGTTAATCCTGATTATGATATGACTTAAAATTAAATTTCCATAAGAGAGAAAGGCTAGGTACTGAGTGATCAGGTCGGGCTGATGGCTTCCATGAGCATCCTTTTATCTAACTTAGTGTGTAACTTGTTTTGCAATCAAACAGAGCTGTGTTTCGTTTGACTGAAGAAGAAACCATAGGCAAAGTTTCAAATTGGCCAGTTCAGAAAAGTGGGGTAGCGCATGCAATTTTTTTTTTACTTCACTATTTGACATTTTGTTTATGTTGAATGCCAGACAGATTACTGTCATGTTAAATGTGTGTAGTTCTCTCACCACATAAAAAGATTAACATGTTTATTAACTTTGACAGTATAGTGTCATTCAAAATGAAAATCTTGCATAACATATCCTCATAAATTGAAAGTGAGATAGAAAGGTTGATTTCTGTCTAACGATAACGAAAATAAATGCACGACTGGGTCGCACGTACTTGCCCTTATGTTAAAGACACTGAGGGTTTTGTTGTAAATATTGTATAAAAAAATGGGAATTATGAGAGAAAAATGGTAGAGAAGCATGAAATACGATATTTAAATTAGCCAAAACAACTTTTTTGACAGTTTGAGGTGAAAAAAAAGAATGCCATATTAATTCTTGATTGAATATGATTGTATGGAAACAAAAATTTTGAAATCGTTGGTTTCTTAAAAAATTAGTTTTTTATATATAAAATTCTAAAAAACATTTTTAAGAACAAATTTTGGTATGCAAATCTAAAGTATATATTTATATGTATATAAAAACAAAATTTGAAAAAAAATTGTCAACCCGTTTTTGAGATATCGAGTTTTCAAAAATAAAATTGAAATTTTGTTTAAAAATCCAAAAACTTTTATTTGGAAATTTTGATATACAATATTATTAAATCTTCTCTGAAATTTTTATATAAGAAAATTCATTTAAATCCGTTTAGCCGATAACGAGAAAATTCAGAATAAAAAAATACGTTTTATGACAGATACTATTAACAGTTGCTGAGTGCAAAATTTTATAATTTTTGGTAGTAGATCGCACTTATTTTAGTATATGAAAAAAGTTTAATCAAAATCGTAGGAGTCGTTTTTAAGCAAACAAATATTTTCCCTTGCAGTTTTTTAACTTATGTATGGAAGGTACCGTTATTTTTTCATAAATTTAAATTTTTTTCTAAAAATATTTTAGAGAGTACTAAAAAACTCTTAAATATCGAGTTTCAAAAAAATCGATCATATCGTTTTCGAAATATTTTATTTCCCAAAAAAAAATTTGAAACATCTTTTAAAAATCCAAAAAATGTTTTTTCAAGAATTTTGGTACGCAAAATTATTTATATTTTTTGGAAGCTTCTGCAAAATCAAATAATTGAGATCGGTCATACTGTTTTGAAGAAAATCAAAAGTTAAAAAAATGGTTCTTTGGGAGGTACCATTAATAACCATTTTTGAAAAATGGTTTTCCACCCACAAGGAAGCCTTTACTAAAATACATTTATTGAATTTTTTTTTAAGAAAAGTTGTTTAGCCATTTTTGAGAAAAATACGATTATGTAAAATTGGTTAAAAAAAATTGTATGGCGTTAATTTTGGTTCTAAAAAAACTGAAAAAAACGTGTCGGCATAGTCACCAAAAACCACTATGTACCAAGTTTGAAGAAAATCGATCCAGCCGCTCGGCTGTAGACGAACAGACAGACAGACAGAATTGTGCCACCCACTTTTTGGTGTTCTCTATCATCGTAATTATCATGTTTGATTGTTATCTCAAAAGTTTTGGTTTGCACGACCCCAAAACTTGCCTTATAGTAAGTAAAAATTGAAAAGTGTTGGAGCGGTTTTTAAACAAATTAGTTAGGTATCAAAACATTTAATAATAATGTTGGTATGCAAATTTTTAGTTTTTATTTAACAAAAAAAGATATTGAATTTTCAAAAATATTTAAGAACTTTGATATGCAACATTATTCATAGTCGTTGGAATTTTTTTTATAAAAAAAAATATTTAAGTCCAATCATCCAATAAGGAAATAATTCAAAATACAAAAATAGTGTGCTAAGGAGGTATAGGTACCGTTGATAACGGCTCAGTGAAAATATTATTTTAATTTTGAAGTAGACGGTTCTAACTTTATTTCAGAAGTTTTTTCTTTGTATCAGAATCGTAGGAGTTCTTTTTAAGAAAAATTTAATTTTCTTCTACGGTTTTTAAACATTGTTGTAATTTGTTATTTTTGAATAAAAGTAAAATATTTATATTTTAAATATTCTGAAAAGTCTAAAGAACCCGTTTAGTACTAAGTACTTAGTCGACTGAGTCGTTTTCGAATTATGTATTTAGTTTTCAAAAATAAAATTCGAATGTTTTTTTTTTTTAAATCCAAAATTATATTTTTGAAAATTTTGGTACATACATATCTACAGAATTCGGTTTGAACTTTTTCTTTATGCTTCTGCGTTAAAAAAAAAGTTATTAAAATCAGGCTCAACGTTTTCAAGAAAATAAAAAAAAGGTTCTTTGGAAGTTACGATTAATAACCATTTTTTTTGAAAAATGGTTTTCCATTCAAAAATAAACTTCACTAAAATTATCTAATCTATTGATTTTTTTAAGGTGTTGGAGCCGTTTTTGAGAAAAATAAGATTTTGCAAAACTGCAAAAAAAACTAAGGTAAAATAACCGTGGGGCAATGAGCAACAACCACTAGGTACCAAGTTTGAATAAAAGTGATGTAGCCGAGCAGACAGACATACAGACTGACAGACAGAATCGTGAAACCAACTTTTTCGTGTGCTCTGAGGCAGCGTCCACTTTATGTTCATTTGCGTGAATCAAAAACTTTGACCAAAAATTTTGGTTAAATGAGGATGTGCTGATCAATAATATTTTTCTTTTTTAATCCGATTCAAATGGGTAGTAAGCAATCATTAACAAAGCAATAATTTTAAAGTCTGATTATGCTTATGAATACAGCATTTGCCAGCTGTCCGTTTTATTTCATCGTCAGCTCATTTATTTTGATTATTGATGAAAAAATGTACATATACACAAATTATACAAAATTTATTTAAACACAAGTGGCCAGTCAGCACTGACTCGTACACACAAGCATGCTGATCAACAATGTTGGTTGGCATAGTGTGGATGCTGCTTTATGATCCCACGCGTCATCTATCGATATCTATGGTTCCCAATTTAAAGCCCAACACTTTAAGAATGTCGGCATATTTAACTGTTAGGTAAGGTGACCTTCCCCTCGTTCTACTGCCAGTGTTTAATTTACACCATCAGAACACTTTTATAAAAAAAAGTAAACTTAGAACAGGTATCAACTACCAGTGAGCAGTGACCCTAAACTCAACCCTTCAGCTTGAAGTGCAAGGGTGATATCACATACATTTACTTCTTTGTCACGGAAAAATCGAATATGATTTCACCTTGAATCTATCGACTGATTGCACCTAAATTCCTACTGTACTTACATATGGGTGCATTGAGTTCATAAACAAAAATCAAATTTTCGCATTTTTGAAAGCTCATTGGAACTACAAAGTCTCGCAAAATTTTAATCTTGCAAAACCCAAAATCTAAAAATTATAAATTCAGAAAACTTGTATTATAGGAGATAAAATTATAAAATGCAATATTTCGTTTAAAAAGATTTAATTTTGTGATCAATCGTACCACTGCTCCCGCTTAATCAATACAATCAAAAATATTTCTTATGTTTTATTACTTAATTATGAATTATTCATTTTGTATTTAAATTTTAAAATTAAATAAATATGTAAGAGATACCTTTTTTAATTAAAACAAGACTATAAACAAAAAAACATAAGTGAAAGTACTTTAAATTTCAATGTTGATATATTTAATCATAAAAGTATTATAACGATTGAGTATATATGAATGAAATATTTATGAATAATTTATATTCAAAGAAATGAGAGCTTGGTCACGCCTTATGGACCACCAGAGCCGGACAAGCTATACGTGCAAGCAGTGCAAATGCGCAGGGCGCTGAACTCAATGGGTGCCTTGAGCCAGCATTAAAATATCCACAACCTCGTAACCACTACCTACGTACTTTTTTAATTTTAATTTCTTTTTAATAATCTTTGCAAATTGCACGATTTTGTTCGCTTCCTTGGGAAACCACGTTCGCCTCTTAGGGATACCTTCTTAAGAAATCGTATTGCAAAAACTACTTCTTGAGTAATAAGGAAATGACTTCTTGCACCAATAACCGCAATCAAGGGGCGCTAATGATGAAGCTTATGCAGGGCGCAAATTTAGCTAGGGCCGGCCCTGTGGACCACATTTGATTTTTATGTTATAGCAACTTTATCTTTACACTAAGTTAATTAGTTAACATGTTGTAAGAAAATGTCTAAATGTTTTCGACTGGTTTTTCAAGGATTTTCTTAATTGAAGAACTATGTATTGATTTTGTTCTACTTTGTATTGAAATATTATGATGTAATAATAAATTAATTGCAGCTGGGTTGATATTCAAGAATTTACAGGTTTAATATTATTTTGAAAAAACTTTTTGATATTATATTATTTAAAAATTAAAAGGTTTTAATGAACAGGTTGTGAGAAGTACCAGTCCTGTTCTGGAAACGAAACAAACTAAACAAAAACTAGCAATGCCCTTTTCTAGTTACTAACAACTCTCAACCATTCCTGTGCGCGTGTTGTTAGCAGGAATGTAGGGGACCTGCAGTTTGTTGCCGAGTCCGAACGGCTTCATGACAAGTATACTCTTAGAGTAATTGTCAGTTCCTCGCAAGAGGCAGTACCTCGCATAAAACATATCTGTTTTTATGTGGCACGGCTGGGAATCGAACCCATACCTTCCAACGCACTAACCATCATGCCACGAGGTACTACGTCTAAGAATATAGCTTGAGTTGAAACGTATTCATAAATGAAAATAAGTAGGTATGAGCTTATAAAAATAAAGAGTTTAAAGTTTATTGTAAGATATAACCTGGAAATTTATACAGAGATGATTGTACTCGTAATATTTTCCTTCTAAAATTAAAATCAGAAATTGTAACGATAAAGTATTATTTATTATGATATAGCCGTTAGTCATATTGCAATAAAATTAAATACAGTGTAGCATTATTCACTTTTTTACTTGTGCGATTATAATTCTGTGAGTTTTGGAACATCTTAAATATGTGCATTATTCTCCTATACCCTATTTTATAAACTGCTTTTGTTTAAGCTGTAATTACCAACTGATTATTTTGCAATGAAAAACAGGCAATAGCGGAAAATTGGCTTAATGCAATTCAGTTTACAATTTCGAAGTCGTCTCGGGTAGTTGAACTATATCATATCGAAGTGCGAACGTTTTCATTATCACGTTAATTGTCTTAGCTAATATAAAAATAGTATGTACAATGCCTACATTTTTTTTTTTTAAATGTCATGCCTATCGCTTAAATTTTATAGATGAGCGAAGAAATAAAATTTGAAGAACATGATGAAACTACATATTATGTGAATATGTAGGTAAGTATGGAAAGAAATAAAGAAATAATAGGTATTTGAAATAAAAAGAAGTTTCCATAGGGTTTTCTTAACGAAAACAAATTAAATCTTATCAAATAAAATGGCTTTGGTTTTGAAAAATCGTTTGTCCTCAAATATTTAAAACTTGATTTTAGCTTTTTCTTCTTTCTTTTTCTTTTCAAAATGGTGACTGAAGCACCCATTTTCAGCCACGCCATCTTGTTTAAACTTATCTAAAAATTCTCGAAGCTCAGTTAAGCTAGAAAGATACTCGTATCAACAAACGAGTAGCTATATATATGGGAAAAAGGGTGACATTAACTCATAGATCAAATTCAGTTGGGTCGTTAATGATGAATTCTTTCCATAGGCAAGTAGATTAAGCCAAAACAATAGCGTGCTTTACTTAAAATTTAACCTGAAAAAGTAAAATTTTTCACTCAATGCAGACAGCTATCAGAATTGCGGTTTTTAAATTTCTGAAAAAATATCATTTATGTTGTCCTTAATTTCCTCAATTGCATTTACATGTTAGTTTGCTGAACCAACCTCGTTTGCTTCGCCCGATTCCCTTAGGGCCTGAGCAAAAACACAGCATTTATGCACATTATCACTAGTTCTAACCTTGTCTTACCTTGGTTTCTCGTCCAATTCCCTAGGGGCTTGAAAAAATACAGCTTTCATGTTAATTGTGAGGCTCCAACAACTTTTTGTTTGTTCCGTTTCTTTTTTAGCTTGGGAAAACATCATAGATTGATAGATTGTTAAGCCAAAACATTGTTTTTAAGTCCAATTTTCTAAGGGCTTGGGAAAAAAGTTTTCTAGTTTTGTATCTAATTTCTTTACGGCTTGGAAAAACTTATTTTAGGCAAAAATTGTTTAGTTTCTACTTTGAATTTTCTTCCACTTTACCTAGAGCTTGGATAAAAAATAACACCAACGTTAAAACATTCAAATTTCTTATCCAATTCCGTTCGGGCTTTGAAAATACATGCCAAATTCTCAGCCTTGACATATTGTATGTTTCGTAAAATTTCCCTAAGGATTGGAAAAACACAGCTAAAAAATTTTTTTTTTTAACAAATGATCTTCAAACTTTACACATAGGTATCTACGCAAAGATTATAATATCTAGAGTTAATGAGTTAAGGATCATTCTCTGTTTCATCAAGTACGAGTATTTTAAAAAGTTTAAGTTTGAAAACAAGTACAAAATTGGTACATCATTATGTATTGTACTTAGCAATTAAAATAATATAACGAATCAGCTATGGGGTGAGGCTTGAGCCCCTATAGCCCCCTTTGGATCCGCCACTGGCTCTGAGAAATAAATCCACGATTAAATAACGTCCTAAGCTGAAAATGAAATAATTCCATACAATTTGTGAGCGGAGAAAAGAAGTTTTTATATGAAAAAAAACTTGCCAAAATAGGGAGTTTTTTTTTTGTGTTTTAGGGACCCACTTCATTTTTAAATTGGGGGGTTATTTCATAATGAATTATGTCTCCAAAATCAACTATAAACCAAGTCCTCTACAAAATAACAGAAAAAAAAAACAAAAAAGCAAAATAATTGAAAATAGAATAGAAGCGACCACCAAGAGGGGGTGGAGGAATTAAAAGGCTGAAACCACCTCCCCCCCTCCTCAAATGATTTGTGTCGAGGCAAATTTAGTATGACTTTAAGCTTATTTTAAGTCCTTCCTTATTAATAAAAAGTACATAATTAGGTCTAGGTTGGTATGAAGAGGGTAAATAGGGGATTGAGGGGAAGTTGAAATATGGATGAAGCTGCTATCATGAATTCTAGATAAATTTCAGGAAGTTCGTTAGTGTAGTACCACGTCCACGTGGTATAATGGTAAGTGCGTTGGACAGTCATGTATAAGGGATGGGTTCGATTCCGGCCTCCACCACCTACAAGCAAAATTGTTTTTTTCCGAGGTACTGCCTCTTGAGAGGATCTGACAAACCCTGCAAGAACATCTGTTGTCATGAATAAATGCTTCTCATCTAGCTGCTCGGAATCTGCAAAAAATTGAAGTTCCCCTCCATTCCTGCCAACAGCACGCATACAATGGTTGAGAGTTGTAAGTTACTAGACCGTGGTTCTCCACGAGCTGTCGTGCCACCAAATTTGTGCTTTTATTTATGTTCGTATGTAAGTGTCAATAACTGGCAAGGTAGAGATATCGCATGCGAAAAAACAGCATCCGAAAGTTTTTTTTTAAAGAATCGCTTACTACTAACTTCATTTTGAAGTTAGCATAAACAGTCCTTTTCTCAGCAACTACCAAGGAATTTGCAATAATGCTTCCAGTTTACAGCTTATTTTGCATTTCAAGGAGAATCAGGATCCAAATTTTGAAGTCCTGATTTGAAAAAAAAAAAATTCAATTAAACAGAAATTTCCCCGTTAACCTCCCTGTTAATTTAGTATGACTTCCATTGACCAGCTAAGGATTTGCAGTGTCATATTATGTACTTCTAGAAAAAGCTTGCATGGTTTAGATTTTTAAGTCCAAATAAAAATAAAATCATACTAAACCATTAACTTCACTGTTAAGTAAGCATATCACAGCCATTTTGGCAGACACAGAACAACGTGTGAGTTTGCGGTGATGCTCCGAATTTGCAGTTTCTTATGCTACTTCTAAGAAAATAATGGTTCAGATTTTGAAATTCAATTTTTTAGTAAAAATCATACTAAACTGTTTTAATTATTTTTCTAAGAAAACCTCAATTTACCAGAAAGTTTTAAAACAGTCCGTAAAACAGTTTTTCATTCAAATTATTCAATTTTCTAGGCATTGCGATGCTTATATTTGAGCAGAAAATGCAATATTTTTTAAAATGTTAGATTTCTACAACATCTAATCATTTGCTATCACCACATTGCGATTGACATACAGTATCCCTAAGGCCCAAAGCACCTTTGTGGACTTCTCCATAAGCTTTGTGAGGTATAATTAAATCCAAAACCAATTTAACTAAAAGAAACAAATAATATGCACTTGACCTTTACAGACAAAAAATAAACAATATAATGTATAACAAATTTTTCTCTTTCATGCAACTCTTTTATGATTATTATCATTGTTCCAAATTCACGATCGTTTAGACCTTCGAAGCTTTGTTTTGTTTACATTTTTTATTGAAATTGGTGGTCATAAGTTGTATAAGCTTTAAAATTGCACTTTCAATCTTTATCTAATTAAATGTTATTCAAATTTTGTAAATTAAATGAAAACAAAAATTGCTCAATTCGACTTATAAGATTGCACCATAAATAAACTTAAAAAAATGGTAGGTAGACCGAAGGAGGTATGGTTTACCTAGTAATTAACAGTCTTCTACATAAACTGCAACTTAGCTATCTATTTAGGTCAGTAGGCTTAAAAATATTTATTGATTTATGGAATTCTCAATTATAATTCCATTAGAAATCAGTGTTCGAAATCGATCGATAACTGACCGAAGGCATTAAAAATAATATCAAATTGCGTTTTTTTTTTTGCAAATGCACAGACGTAGCCTCAAGCTTCATGCATGTAATGTTGCTTATTGAACAGAAACACAAAATTACTGCTATTTCAAGATAATTACAATGTTTATTCCAATTAAAATTGTTGACTAATAAAATCAAAGTGTTAAATAGTCTATTTTCAAGTTTTTCAACGGTTTCGATTTAAAAAAAAAATCCATATCGATCAATCAGCACATCAACAGGTGGTTCTCCAAAAAGTGTTGACTTTGTTATAATATATGCAAACATGTACTTGTTTCATACCTAATCAAAACCAGTACACAGTCTCGATGCGATGCATAAAATACTGTTTAAAAGAGTATTGGACCATCAGGGCATTGGTGCACCATCAAGGAAGCGTGCAAGAAACACGTCATGGTCTCATTGCCCGGCCTATAGTGCGTTATTCGTGGGAAATACTCAAAAGCACTATCCAGCTAACACATTAAAGCGATAAACCACTGCGGTTAGCACCAGTTTGAGCCATGCAAATGGTTTCTGTTTACATCTTCAGCATGGTGGAGTCATAGACATAGAAAAATTATGTTCGCATTCAATAGCTATTCGAAATGCATTTCACGTATACCAACACGCGGTTATAATTATTTTTATCGTGAGGTGAAGTATTCGTCTATACACACCAATATAGGCTCATGCATCAGATGACTTGGAGCTGAATAATATTGCCAGCGATAGTAGTTTCAATTGCCAATAATTTGCATTTATTTCCCTTGGCAAGATATAGGAGAAATTAAAATAGAAACAAAAAAAAAACTGATATAGCCATAAAATTATTATTGAATTGGTAACAGCCAATAAATGATTTGAAATACGTTTCGTCTATTAATCAGGGGTTGCATAATTAGGCTTTAATGGCTCTTAAAAAAAATTGGAATTGCGGTTTCTTTTGGTTCACCACAAAGAATATGAACATGAACTAATAATCATTAGAAGGTACATATTTAGTTATACTTTGTTTAGATTGGCAGCTTTTAAACCATAATATTGAATTTCACTTTATAGGTTAAGAGTACGAGTAGGTATATAGTATAGCGTGCAGAATGCCATGGGAGAAATCAAGTAGTAGAGGTCTCAATCTCAAGGATTGCAAAATATTTCAGCTTTATTGGCACTGACTGACGATTTTTATGCATAACAAAATAACGCACCACATTGATTTTTTTTTTATTATTTTATTGTTGGGTATGTAAAAAAGATAAAATATATAGGTATTTAAGGCTTAATTGTTATTTTCAGTTCCCTGTTGACTTCTCACAGTGCTATTTTATCTGCGGGAGAGTAAATATAACTCAAGAGTTTATTCAGACTTTGTTCCGACCATTTCTGTTCAAAAGTGTTTTGTTAAATTGTTTTTGGGCTTAGAAACTCGAAAGGCTCTGTTGCCGTAGGTCGATTTACCCTGATCAGACCTTCTTTTTGTCTGGTCATTGTTTTTCCAAGATCATTTAAAACATATTTTTACTTGCGATTATGGGTACTATAAGGCAAGTTTTGGATTCGTGCAAAAAAAAAATTTTGAGATAACAATCAAACATGATATTACGATGATAGAGAACACTAAAAAAGTGGGTGGCAAAATTCTGTCTGTCTGTCTGTCTGTTCGTCTACAGCCTAAACGGCTCGATCGATTTTCTTCAAACTTGGTACTTAGTGGTTTTTAGTGATTTTGCCGACACGTTTTTTTCTTTTTTTTTTTAGAACCAAAAATAACGGTACCTGTCATACATTTTTTTTTGGCAAATTTACATAATCGTATTTTTCTCAAAAACGGCTCGAAAACTTTTCTTAAAAAAAATTTAATAAATTTATTTTAGTAAAGGCTTTCTTTAGGTGGAAAACCATTATTCAAAAATGGTTATTAATGGTACCTCCCAAGGAACCATTTTTTTAATTTTTGATTTTCTTCAAAATGGTATGACCGATTTCAATTATTTTTTTTATGCAGAAGCTCCCAAGAAATGTCAATAGTTTTATGTACCAACATTTTTGAAAAAAATTTTTTTTGGATTTTTAAAAAATATTTCAAAATTTTTTTTGGAAAATCAAATATTTCGAAAACGGCATCGTAGATTTTTTTTAAACTCGATATTTAAGACTTTTTTAGTACTCTTTAAAATATTTTTAGAAAAAATTTTCCATTTATGAAAAAATAACGGTACCTTCCATACAAAAGTGAAAAAACCGCAAAGGAAAATATTTTTTTGCTTGAAAACGACTCCTACGATTTTGATTAAACTTTTTTCATATACTAAAATTAGTACGATCTACCATCAAAAATTATAAAATTTTACACATAGCAACTATTAGTAGTACCTGTCATAGAACGTATTTTTTTATTTTGAGTTTTCTCGTTATTGGCTCAACGGATTTAAATGAATTTTTTTATATACAAATTTCAGATAAGATGAAATAATATTGCATATCAAAATTTTCAAAAAAAAAGTTTCTGGATTTTTAAAAAAAGTTTCAAATTTTTTTTTTGAAAATTTGATATTTCAAAAACGGGTTGACAATTTTTTTTCAAATTTTGTGTTTATATACACATAAATATATAGTTTAAATCTGCATACCAAAATTTGTTCTTAAAAATGTTTTAAGAATTTTATATATAAAAAATTAATTTAAAAAAAAACCGCTCCAACGATTTTAAAATTTTGTTTCCCATACAATCATATTCCATCATGAATTAAGATGGCATACTTTTTTTTCACCTCAAACTGTCAAAAGAGTTGTTTTAGCTAATTTAAGTGTCGTATTTCATGCTTCTCTACATTTTTCTCTCATAATTTCCATGTTTGTGTATACAATGTTCTTAAACTCGCAGTGTCTTCAACATAAGAGCAAGTACGTGCGACCCAGTCGTGCATTTTATTTTATATGAAAAAAGGCTTGATTTCAACTTTTTTTGTAATTTCTAATATTTTTATATAAATAACGCACTTTCAGGTATAATATCGGTGTTGAAACTTTTCCAGAAATTACTTTTTTATCGCAAAGTGTGTGGGCATGACTTTTGTTGGTAATTATTAATATAAAAAATATTAAAAAGTTGCGGAAACGCCTCCAAATGCCAAACATGTGTTGGAAAAATAACGGTCGATGTCTCAAAAAAGGTGTTGAGTAAACGCACCTTCAGGTAAAATATAAGTAGTGATTCCTCTTTTCGGGAACATATATTTTTTTGGTAAAGTTTTACGTTTTACTTCCTTATATTTATAATTTGTTCTCACTCTTTTTGACAATATTTTTGGTGATACTCTGGATTGATTCTTTTGTTTTAACCTCTCGAAAATTTACATAAGCCAAATCTAAGCACATTTTTTTAAAATGCTAAGTCTATGGAGCATTATGATCTTCAGTTTGTTCCTTTTCTTTAAATTGTACTACTAGAATTCCCTCCATCTCCAATAAAAATTACTAATTCCTATCGTTGAATTCACACTTTGAGACTTCATTTGACATACAAAATGATTCAAATCATAAATTTTTGATGGCATTATTCGACAGAAGAATTACATGAATAACAAAGAAGAAAAGAATTCCATCTAAAATAACAAAACAGGGCAACAGTTTCGAATTATCCTGCAGTTTATCTGATAACTATTTCATTTGAAATCTGATTTTATGAACAATATTTATTTATTTATTTATTTATTTATCAATTTATTAACTTACTAATTTATTTATATAATTAATATTATATATAAATTTATTTATTAATTTATTAAACTATATTTATTTATATATTTAGCTATTTATAGATAGGTATTCATTTTTCTGTGATATTTTTTAATTCAGTTTTTATTTTCTTCCTTATCTATTTATTTATTTATTTACTTACACAATATTTATTCATTGATTTATTAAATTTTTTTATATTTTCTTATTAATTTAATTATTTTTTTATGTATTTACTTGTTTGGTTATTTATTTATTAGCTATTTATTTATTTAATTGTTTATTTATTTAACCTTTGAGTTCTTTTTCGTTCATTGACATTCATTCACATACTTTGCCTTTTGTTTTCATTTTTCGCAGTCTTTCGTCCTCCATAAACTTTACGTGCTACGGCTACGGAAACATTAAACTTTTTCTCCGGCTATAGAATAGTCGACTCACTCACTTACGCTGTGTCAACGTCACCATTTATAGGTGTTTGAAAAGTTGAAACTCACATCCATAAGCAATAGGCTCTTCGAATTCAAAAAGGAGTAGGTAATGCGAATCAATATATCCATCTTCAGAACAGATACAGTCGCACAGCAGAAAATTGCAAGAACCGCAGGTTTTGAAACTCCAAGACATAACATCAATTTCTGACGTTCTTGGTACTAGATTCACTCGTAGTTGCCGACGAAAAGTTTTTCAATTAAAATTAACATAACAGTAAAAGATCTACTAAAAGAAAGTTTGAAGAACGTATTACTTTTGTTTTTTTTTAACTTGTTTCGAAAGATTTTCCTCAAACTTAATACATCAGAAACGATTCTTGTTTTTTGATATAAAATTAATATTAAATGAAAAGAATGAAAAAAATCTTCGACTGATTTTGTTTGAATTTCATAAAAAGTTCAATAATACTCAATTTCAATCTAATTCAATTAAATTAAATTAAATTAAATTAAATTAAATTAAATTAAATTAAATTAAATTAAATTAAATTAAATTAAATTAAATTAAATTAAATTAAATTAAATTAAATTAAATTAAATAAAATAAAATTAAATTAAATTAAATTCAATTCAATTAAATTTATTTATTTATTTATTTATTTATTTATTCATTCATCTACCAGATATTATATCTTACAGACTACTAACAATATTTAAAGTAAAATTAAAGTTAATTCAATAAATATAATATTTTAGTTTTATATTCCAGTCTATTCATTGATAAATCAATTTCATAACAAAAATTATTATAGAGTCTTATACACCTAGTGAATGATTCATTAAGTCCATAATTAGCCCTATGGCTAGGGTTATTTAAAAAATGACGCTGGCGTATTCTCCTTTCTGGTACATATATTTCAAAGATTTGAACAATTGCTGGACTTTTGATTCTGTAAGAAAAAACATCATGGACAAACAACAAGCATTGAACAGAACGTCTTTTCTCTAAAGAGTCAAGGCCAATTAAGGCACATCTTGAGCGATATGAAGGAGTATCAATTCTCCAATTAAGTTGTCTAACCATAAATCTTGTGAATGCTTTTTGAACTCTTTCAATGCGATTATTACAAGTAGAAGTTGAAGGACACCAAACAATTGAACAATATTCAAGAATTGGACGAACTAAGGACATATAAACTGATTTTAAAGCATATGGGTTAGTAAACTCACAGCAGTTTCGCTTGACAAAACCAAGCATAGAGTTTGCCTTTGCAATGATGTAGTCAATGTGTAAGGAAAATGACAACTTTGTATCAAAAATGACTCCAAGATCACGAATCTCCGATTTGCGAGCCAGAGTCTGGTTGAAAATTTTATAGTTGTGCATCATTGGGGCTAAAATACGATGTGCTGTAAGGACATAACACTTATCAATATTCAATGGTAGCAAATTTTTTTGGCACCAATCCACTAACGAATTCAAATCATTTTGAAGATTGTACAGATCTAATGCTTTTTTAATGCACATGAACAACTTAATATCATCTGCATAAATTAAGCAGGAAGCATGTTTTAGGAGAAGTGGAATGTCATTTATAAATATATTAAATAAAAGTGGTCCAAGATGACTACCTTGAGGTACTCCAGAAAGAACTTTTATTGTTTTCGAAGTAGTATTTCCAAGTTTAACACACTGTGTCCTATCAGAAAGATAGCTGAATAACCAACTTAGAAGTTGTCCATGAATTCCAATAGCTTTCAATTTACTCATTAATATGGAATGGCAAATAGTATCAAATGCCTTTACAAAATCTGTATAGACTGTATCAACTTGGTACCTAGATTCAAAAGCATCTGTTACATATCTAGAATATAGCATAAGATTAGTTGCAGTGGATCTACCGGGCATAAACCCATGTTGTTCATCGCAAATATGTTCTTTGATGTTAAAATACAAATGGTCTCTTACCATAAGCTCTAACAATTTTGGAATTGCAGATATTTTAGAAATTCCCCTGTAATTTACAACTAAGTTCTTCGGCCCCGCTTTGTGAACTGGAGTTATATATGAAAATTTCCATTCTTGAAGAAAAACACCAGTAGACAGAGAAAGATTGAAAAGAATTTTTAGTGGAAGAGCCAAAGAAAGTTGACACTGCTTAATAACGAAGGAAGGAATTCCATCAGGACCTGGATTAAAACTCGATTTAATTTTTGCTATCCCTTTCAAAATATCATGTTCAGAAAAATGTAAAGAAGACAAATTAGCATTACCTAACAAGGTGCTTTCAGCTTGAGAAATATTTAAAGAAGAATGATCTACATAAACCGATTCAAAAAAATTTGCAAAAAGTTCACATGAACCCTGCAATTCAGACGATAACTCTCCATTATACTCCATGTTTTGTTGCAAATTAACACATCCTTTTTTACTATTTAAAAAAGTCCAAAATTAAATTAAATTAAATTAAATTAAATTAAATTAAATTAAATTAAATTAAATTCAATTCAATTCAATTCAATTCAATTCAATTCAATTCAATTCAATTCAATTCAATTCAATTCAATTCAATTCAATTCAATTAAATTCAATTCAATTAAATTCAATTCAATTCAATTCAATTGAATTCAAACAGCACATAGATTTAAGGGATACATATTATGATCATGCATAATATATGCAAGGAAAGAAGAATGAAGGAAAGTAAAAGTAATTAGGAAAAAAGTAAAAAAAAATCAAAGAAGAAACAAAGGGGGTAACAAAAGAAATTTATAAAAAGGCAGAATTGAATAGGTACATGGAGAAAAGAGTTATTTTTGCCGTAGTTGCGCTCGAATTTAGTAGTAGTATTGGTTGTAGCATTTTCCTAAAATTCAACTCAGAATATGTTAATAGTCAAAAAAGACATAAAATGGTTTTTATTACTTTCAGTGGTTTTTATGACTTTCTCTCCGAGGTGATGGCAGATAGTGACAAATGGGCAATACGTGATAATTAAAGAAAAATGTAGTATGTTCATTCAGAACGCATTCAATGTACCCACCAGTTTCTAACGAACAGTTCTGAAGAATATACGTTTAATTTTTTTTTATCAGACCACGCATCCATTATAACCAAAGTCCTTAGCCTAGTATTGTATGAATAAACCAATTCCTTTCATTGTAGATTCTTGACTACTTTACAAACAGTCTTCAATCAAAAGAACAAATATATGTTTATACGAACAATCCAATAGTCTATTTTCAACAGTTTTCATACAATTTTATTCAATTTTCATTCAATTTTCATTCAAATTATCTAATTAAATTTACATCAAAATGGTGCAAACACAAAATTGTTAACTAGATTTTTTTTTTATGTATAGGTATATAAATGATCAGTGTCACCTCTTATCTTAATTTAAATTCAAATTCAAATGAAAATGCAACCAAATCTATGTGACAAGTTGGTTACTCATTTAATAAAATGTGTATGTTGGCTTATGCCAGATTCATATAAGATTATTTTCAAGCAGCCCATTTAATAGACTTGTCTATCTGTCAGTCAGTCAGTCAAAAAGCAATGGTTCATGAATTTTTCACTTTTCCTCCATCAATGGTTATATTTTTTTTACGCTTCCGAAATCGACATTGAACTTGACCTAAAGTTTATAGCACAGCCAAATGCTTTAAGCATGTCGCTACCATATAATAATGCTTATGCGATGGATAAATTCAATTCCATTAAAACTGGTACTGGTACCCACAAAGCAATAATCGCTTAAAAGGCATACAATATACGAATACTGATGACCGAACAGAATGAAATGGACCATTTTATCCCATGCAGAGATACATTATTTTTTTTATTAATATTTTTGTTGCCTAAAGTGTCTTATGTTATTTGTTTGAATAAAATAACAATTTTTGACGATTTAATTAACCTTGTTGGCCTAATCCTGATGTATACTTTTTGATTGTTGGTGTATTAATTGTTCAGCAAATCGTAACAAATGTTAATTGTTCTTTTTTTTGCTTGAACGAATATAGACCTGTATTTTAAATGAATTTCCGCAATTCCAGTAAATATAGTTAATTATTGTTTGAGACAGCTTTAAGGCCCTTAAGGCACATGGGTCTGCTCAAGATAGTCATACAATTCATATATAAGAATGTATGTAGGTGTTGGTATATGGTCTTTCAGAAAAAATTGATTACAATTTTCCCGGTGAAGGTGTTTCTGTAGGTTGTTATACTTTCAAAAGTGCCAAGAAAAACTTGATTGATTAAGAACGTACAATCCCACAATTTTAGATACCTTCTAATGTTTTGTTCATAGAATTAAATAATCTTTCGACAGAGCTGATTATACGATATTTAAAGAAATTAATAATTTTAAAAATAATACAAATTACGATTGACAAAGTTCAACGCTTTAATCACAGATGAGTCCATAAGTGAGATCGACTGATCCATGAAATACCAATTTTTATAGATTTAAGGTCATTGAAAGCTATTTTGAATAATAATAATTCAAAGAAGTTAATGACCAATACAACTCTTATCTCTATAAAAGGATTTATTTGTTTTCTATTCTTTCTACAAAACGTGAGGCTATGATCTAAATTATTGAGATATTACAAAACTTTAATACGTAACTGCTTCATTTCATATCTGCAGTAGTTCAATATTGGAGTTAAGAAAATTTGTGAGGCAAATTAATACTCTAGACAAGACTACTGATGGCTTACATAATACTGACCTTTTTGGGTATTGACTTTTCACTGATTTGGATCTCTTTCCAGCGGATATTGCATCGATGACAAGAGTCAGTCGGGTTTAATGTATGGATCCGCATAAATTTATGGGAATTTGATACTTCTCATACACATGGTATATGGCCTTGGAGTTGAGTGCTTTCAGTCATAAAACTAGGTCCAATGAAATAAATTAAGAATTTTAACTTTTCTTTCATCCAATGAAGCAGATGAACAACCTTGATCTAGTTAAATAAAAATTTCATTTCGGTTTGAATAAATTTTACAACTGGAACTAGATACGAGTTTCAGCAGGTTGTTTATATTTTTATAACTTTTGTTTATTTTTATTTGGTCCTTTGACCTTGACTCTTTAAGTCACACTAAATGTGTTCTTGAAAATCTATTTCAAATAAAGTGTTTGTGTTTTTATAACCAGTTTTGGTGAAATGTAAATATGTTATTAAATACGCAAACGAAAATCTACGAATTTGTATTAAAAAAAAAAAAAACAACGGTGCTTGGTATCAGAACCCATTGTGTATGTATATAGGTAAGGGAATAAGAAGATATGAAAAAGAACTTTATGAATATTGCACTCAAACTAAAAACAAATTTACATTAATTCTTATGAGGATCAAAATTTTTTTCCGCGGACATTTTTGTTTCGTATTTTCAACCTTTTCTCAATGTTGCTGTTTAAAAAAAAAAGGAACAGAAAAGAGATTATGGCAAAGGCCAAGTGGGTGGTCCTTATGAATGCTAACTTCATATAAATTAAGCATAACAACTTTTTCGTGACTAATTCGCAACTAGTTCTCAACAACCAACTTTTTCGGATCATTTGTTTGGGAACTCTATAACGATAACGACATAAAAATCTTTAAATACACAAAATCTACGTTTTATAAACCCTGGCATGGTTTTACACAGAGAAAAATATTGGCTATCATATTGAAAATGGCTTGTTGTGTTAATTTTAAACTGTCGTATTAATGAACAAAGTTTCAATACTTTAGTTTGCTTTCCTCATAGTTGATGACCACGATTGTCAATAGAGAAAATTTTCTGTTTTAAATTGATATTTGTAATTGTCAATGGCTCCTTTTCAGTTTCACTGCGATAGTCGTCAATGTGAAGACAACTTCATCGCAGTAGTATCTAGTATTGACGACTGTGATTGTCAAAATGATGGCTGCGAATTTTTGTTTCTTGTAAGGAAGTTCAGTTTAAGAAATATAACGCTTCAATGAAAATCCATCCTAAAAATGCACTTTTGGGTAAGGGTGTTTTGTGGACCACTTTCAGCAAAGGCAAATTTCATTTAATTCCATAATTTTTAATTTATTTTATTTTCGGTGGGTTTCTGTTTTTTTTTTAAGTTTTAAATTCAGTAATTTTTTTAATTCAATATTTCATTTAATTCCTCCATTTTTAATTTATTTAGTTTTCGGTGGTTTTCTTTTTTTTCAACTTTTTTATAAAAGTCTGAACTTTTTTCAGCTTAATTTTTTAATTTTCTTTTTAATTGTTTCCTTACATTGTTTTATTTTAAGATAATTTTTACATTGATTTTTTGTTTTGTTTTTCTAATTATTTATTTCTTTTCTAATTTTTGGTCTTACTGGTTTCTTTTATTGATCACGATTTTTTTAAAGATTTGTTATGTTTTAGTTCTCAGTTATCAATATACGACGTGATCGCTGACAATATGATGATCGAAGTCAATAAGTTAGTTATATAACAACTTTGAGTAATATTTTCAATATGACAACCATATTTAGTTCACTGCTGTCAAAAAAGGTAATACAAATTGTACCTCAAATTTTTCATTTTTTTTTTGTCAAGTTAACACAGCTGAAAAGTACATAGGTACCTAAAGAAAGTTTTGTTCTTAGGGGCCAGTTATAGCGATCAGGAAAACGCATCAGGAATATTTTTCAAATGGATTATTTAATATGTTTTCAACAGATTTGAAACACAAATGCTACACGAATAAATGACAAGCAAGACACTCAAAGAAGTTTTTGAGCAAATAAAATTTTCAATTGAACAAGTACTTTTTCAAAAAAATGCATTTTAATTATTTTCTGATGCAAATTATTTTTTCGTATTAGGAAAATTGTTAAAATACATTTTTTTTGAAAAACTAATTGTCCAATTGAAAATTTTATTACAACAAATTCTTTGAGTGTGTTGTCATTGATTCATGTAGCATTTGTGTTTCAAATGTTGTCAACTGTTGAAAACATAAAAAATATTCCATTTGAAAAAAAATTCCTGATGCGTTTTCCTGATTGATATAACTGACCCCTTACCCATAATCAAATTCATATAGGATCCCATTTACATAAGATATACACATGAACATGCAAATGTACAAAGTAACAGTCAAACTCATAGACCAACGCATCGGCATCGGTAAGGTAAGGTGCATCAGTGCATCTTCTTGATCATCCAGTAATATTGGTTTTGCAGATAAATTTGTTTATAATTGTTTATGATTTAAATACACAAAAAGAAAAATGTTTATAAAAACCAGATGCATAATTGCAGATATGAATGGAAGCTACTTGTATCCAGCCCGGAAGAATTACACAATCGGAAATCTTGAATATCAGCTTGAAAAAATCTTTTTAGCTCTCGCCAATACTGATTCCTACAAAATATTTTGTGCATCCTCGGAACTTCCAAGGAAATATACATATATGTAGTTATGAGTCTTATGTAATTTCATAATCATTAGGTATAAGATAATTCTTTATGTCTTTGAGATGATTCATTGGAATACTACATTGTGTTAGTATTCCAATGGAAAATATTTTAGAAATAAAATTTGCTGCATTGTGTTATTTCAAAAACCTGTTCAATTATTAAGTTCAGTCGATAATGATAAACTCCAAAATAAAAACACCATTTTATGAGAGGTACCATTAATGGTTTCTAAGTGTAAATTTTTGTAATTTTTGGTAGTAGATTGCACTAATTTAGAATATCGAAAAAGTTTTATCAAAATTGTGCAAACCATTTTTGAGAATAAAATATTTTTCGTAACGGTTTTTTAATATTGTATGGAAGTTGTAGGTACCGCTATTTTTCATACAAATTATTTTTTCTCTTAACATATTTTGGAGAGTGTAAAAAACTGTTAAGTATCGAGTTTCAAAAAAATGAACCATTTTCTAAATATTTGATTTTCAAAAAAAAAAAATTTAATCCAAAAAATATCTTTTTAAATATCTTACCATACCATATTAGCTAAGTATCTTACTACAAAATCCTATTCATATTTTTTAGAAGCTTATGTATAAAAAAATTATTGAAATCAGTCATACCGCTTTGAAGAAAATCGAAAATAAAAAAAATGGTTCTTTGAGAGTTACCACCAATAATCATTTTTGAAAAATGGTTTCCCACCAAAGCGAGTTTTTTTACGAATCCATGACTTGCCACATAATGCCTATATATCACAAGTTACAAGTTTATAGTGCTTACATACCGTAAGCATTTCCTTTTTAAAAAAAGCTTTTTCGCAACCTACATAGAAATGCAATCGTGGGGAAAGGTTTTTACAATTATGCGGGAACTCGTTAAACTAACCTACGTTTAATTTAAGCCACCAATAGAACACGTTTGTCAGTTTTGTAACGTTATCGAAGACTGTAGTTGCTGATAATGATATTTTGGTACAGGTGTTTTATTTTTGTCATTCAATTTGTTGTTTTTTCAAAGTACTTATTTTTCGAATACACGGATGAAATATTATATTTACAATGTCACTGACAAAAATAAGATGGTGGTCCTCATATAGATACTTCCCTTACTCTATTGAAAACAAATTTATGATAACAACAAATATTTTATTGTTAACATTTTGGAACACAATGCTATTTTAACTTTCGAAAATCTTTTGTTTTGAAAATTTGAACAAAAACAGTAATAACGCTCATGTTAAGGTCGTAAATAATTTGGATATTTTATGATAAAATCTGTTTAAAAAAAATTTGATTTTGTTACCATGTTACAATGTTTAATCCAATTTTATCTAAAATCAAAAAAGCATCCGTTTTGGCCTTAGCCGAATAGCTAGCAGACATATAGAATTGCGAAACCAAACTATTTCTTTACCCTCTTGGTTATTAATCAAAATTGGTATTACAGTAGACTCTCGATATAGTGAAATAATAAAAACCAGGCCTGTTCACTGTTTTTAAATTGTTCACTTTTTCGAGCGGGAGATTTCTAAGGGATTTCCTAAGATGAATTTGATCCAAAATGCTCATTTTGTTCGATGTGAAATTTTTTAATTTTAATTTAGCATTAATAAAGTTTCACTCAGGTTTAAACAAAAAACAGGAACAATTCCTCAGAACTCTCAAGTTATGTAAAATGCTTGCCCGACATTTTTAAACAAAATTCGTTTATCTATAAATTTTTGTGTGTTCACTATTGTGGTATTGTGGATAGTTCGCTATTTCGAGATACACTAAATCGAGCGTCTACTATATAATCAAACAATTCGGGTTCAATTTTTTTAGTTTGACGTTTTTCGATTGTCAAAATTGACATGTAAATTCGTGCATATACCAAGAGTCGTACCATATTAGCTAAGTGTTCATTGAACTATTTTTTATTTAAATAAATGTTTGCATGCCCATGCCCAAGGCGTCAATTTGGTATGAATGGATTTCCAGTCAAGGCTATTAACTTCAAGATTTGTTTTGTGCCGAAAATATGTTTGAAATGCATACATACATATGTACTTATTTCCTTTTGTTTTAAATATGAAATAATTAGGTATTATAAAAAGACTTTTTAAATCTCATTCATAAATGTATATTTTTGTTCAAGCTTTTTAGAAATTTGCTAAAAAAAAACCGATCATGGACATCCTCAAATGAAAGTTAACTTTTCCTCTTATATCCTTAATATTTAAACTATTCCTTAAAATTGAAAACCCATAAAAGTTATTGAAATACAACTTGATAAAAAGATCCACTTTCATTTAGTTTAATTTTAAGTAGATGTAAATTAAAGAAATGATATTAATTTATCACCTTTGATTAAGAACAAAATGGAAGGAATTAAGAATCAACAAAATTTGTTTGAAAGTAAATTTTACAAAAGCTTGAAAGAAACAAGTATTTATCTGCAGAATTAGATTTAAATTTAAAGCATTAAGGCCCAACAATACGAATGTTTTTTTTTTTACTACAGAAGGTAATACCTTATCGTTAACATTTGTTAACTTAAAATTAATGATAACTGCCATTAAACAAAATTTTCCAGAACTCGGTCTAAGATAAGTTTTACTATATTCACTAAGGATCACTTGAAAAATATTCATACATTTTTTTAACAAAAAGAAACACAATTATGCGTATTCAAGTTTTTCTTTAAAGATCGTTCAGTTTTCTGGTACACTTTCTTATCCATTTTTTTCACATTAATTCTGTTTCTTTATATTTTGCGAACTTACCATCTCTCCACCTGGGAACTGTTACAAACAATTTATTGCCAAAATGTTCCACTCCTACAGGAAGTGCATTTTGTGGAATATAATCTCCAACAGCTAAAGCTTCCTGTTTCAATCTCTGATTGGGAAAAGCAAAGTCCAATTGATTCCAACTATAGCGCTCTTGCAATTTATACGCGGCATAACCACAATCCGCAAATAATAAAAGGATACCGCCCAAAAGCGTACCCAGCAAACTGACCGATTTTAATTGCATTTTTAATTAATTATTATTCTATTGAAAATTCACTGGATTTGATAACAAAACACTAATATTCCAAGAAAACACTGCACTACTAATGAGGAGGATCTAAGTCTGTGAGTGTCCCAGCCGTGACTGTTGCCCATAAGTACTTAGCATCGGGTTTTATTAGATCCCCACTAAGTCCACACCGACGCACGCCGCACAACACCGCTCCGCCATGGAACTTTTCTAACAAATCAAACCCAAGTGTGCCTCTATACACAGTGTGACAAGTAGCACATTACTTACATACGAATCCAAAAAAAAAAAATCAATTGAACGGTAACAACAACTTTGGACAACGCGAACCAAGAAATTAACACCATCACTTGTGTATGCCGTGTGGTGTAAAAGTGTTGGTATTCGATGCATAGTGGAGGTCTTGGTAAGGGTAACTAATTCTGCAGATCAATAAAGAAAAAAGAGTTCCCAACTAACAAAACAATCCACAGCAAATTGTTGTAAAGCAAAGAGTTTATCTATTTGAAAGTCCGAAGAGAGAAACCACGGAAGAAAAAAACAACAAAAACAAGCTCAATCCGATCAATAAAAGATGCTCTTGAAAAGTCGCATTGATTCAGATTCAGGTGTATGTAAATTTAGACACTTCTTCTCTTGTCTGCTTTTTAATATGGCCTTTACTTTAGCCAAATCATAATCTCGCTATCGGGTGCGCCGACTTTGACAAACCTATTGAATAGAATCAATATACTGTTTTGTATCTGATTCTCAAAGTCTTCGTGTTTCAGTTGGAAGGTACCTGTCAAGATAAGCTGGTGTTTTATTCTTCTTGAATTAAATGAAGAACTAAATGTAAACAATGAGCCACAATTACCCGCAAAAAAAAAAAAAAAAAAAACAAAGAAAACATTCGATAGCTTCTGCAAAGGCCTACCATTAATTCATAAGTATGCTAATTAGGAAATTTAAACGAGTTTTAGATTGTATTATAGTTTTGGAAAAGATTTGGCTGTCAATTTAGTTTTATGGTGAAATTGATAGAAACACGCATTATTGCAGAGTTTAAAAAGATACACTGTAGGCACCTGCTATACGCATTCAACAACATAAAAGAGATAATGTATTATTGAACTCCTGAATGTCGTTAATAGTAAATAAGCATAGGTAAGGTATGTTGATGATTGAACAGCTTGACAGTAATTTATAAATAAAAAAGCAAATCCAAAAGAGAAAATAAATATACAACACGGATAATGAGCAATTATTTGTGTTTGATAGAAAATAATGAGACACATCTAGTCGGAATCGGAACTAGGGAATACCGGTAGCAGGAACCCGAAAAGGAAATGATTGTTGTTTGAGCTATTTTAATGCGTCACTATCTTACAATGAATAGTTTTTAATTGGATTCAATTTACAATTGACTTTAAAGAAAATCTTATGTCCATTATAAGCTGTAAACGATTTTGTATTTTCAGTTCTTTTTTCTTTTATATGCACAATTTTTGCCCAAAACCAAAAACGCTGTTTTGTTATTACTAAGAAAATCATCCATCATTGACTTTTAAAAAAGTTGATAATAGTCGGGATATTGACTTGTTTGAAAATATTTGGGGTCGAAATTCAGAATTCTGCATTCAAAATTAACTTGAATTATAAATATTCAGTTACTCCACTCATAGCCTATTAAATAGACCGGAAAATGAGGGGTATAAAGCATCAATTACGTGCAAGGGTTTTTATTATTGAATATGTTTGTTTGGTCCATGAGCATGCTTAAAACCGAAAATGCTACTAAATTCACCCATGCGTTTCTGATAGAATGGTCACACTGGCCACTTTTCAATATTTTTGGTGTAACTCGTAAACTAAGCTGAATTTGATAATTTTACGTATAATACTTTTTGTTCAAAATTAAATTTTCTATTGGAATGGATAGTTAAAAAAATTTTACAAAAAAATTTAAGCAGGAAAAGTTAACAAAAACCAACCTAAGAAAAATCAAGGATATCTAATTTTTTAATAAATTGGGCATAACTTTTTTTGAAGCAAAGATAGGGTCAAGACATGCACGGACAAAATAAATTAAAATCAAAATTTTGATATAATATAACATAAGAGCTACACAGAATTTATAAAAAGGATGTAAGTTCGCAATTTCGTTTTTCTGCTGTTTTAAATGCTTTCAAACCTACAGATCCAACGGCTGGTCCGATTAACATAAGATTTGGTACTAGGTGAAAGGAACGTTAAATTTGTCATAAAGTACCAAAAAATAGGCTTTCGGGCAAAAACTGCAAAAATTATTAGAAATGGTAAAGTTTGAATGGCTATATCTTTGTCAATTTTCAAATAAAATGGCTTTTTTAACATGTCATATTAGAGCCTTAAGACTCCAGTTTACTTTGTTCATGCATGTCTTGAGCGTATCTTTGCTTTGAAAAAAGTTATGCGCAATTTAGAAAAAAAAATAAAAATCTTTGATTTTTCGATTTTTTTTTTGTGTTGGTTTTTGTTTACTTTTCCTGCTTAATTTTTTTTAAGAAATTTTTCAAACTATCCATTTCGATAGAAAATTTAATTTTGAACAAAAAGTATTATGAGTAAAATTGTCAAATTCGGCTTAGTTTTCGAGTTATACCAAAAATACTGGAAAGTGGCCAGTGTGACCATTCTCTCAGAAACGCATGGGTGAATTTAGTAGCATTTTCGGTTTTAAGCATACTTATGGGCCAAACAAACATATTCAATAATAAAAACTCTTGCACGTAATTGTTCCTTTTTAAAAGGTCTATTCAATAGGCTATTAAACAGAAAAATTTCTTTTCAAATTTTCTTCATATTCTATTTTCATAATTTTGCTTTCAAAATTCTTCTCGCTTTTTAACGTTTTTCCAACCTTCTCTCTTTTATTTTTAGAAATTTCCAAACCTTCTCTCTTTTACATATTTTTAGAATGTCTTAATGAAATTTTGTCATTCTTATCTTAGCATGAATTAGAGGGAACATTTCTTTTATTTGGTGTTTAGACTGCTCTCAAAGACAATTATTGAGGCAATCAGCAGTGGCGTTAGTTAGACTTCTAACTGCTCCGGAAAAAATGATTTAAGGGCAATTGGGTAATATTTGGATCGAAATACACTTTTTCCATTTAAATTTAATTTGCCACCCAAGCCAACGACTGTCAAATTCCATTCAAGGATGGCTACAATGTTGATGCATTATAAAAAAAAAAACATTGAAAAAGTAAGAAATTGTCGAAGTTTTTTACTTTTAAGGAAAAAATTGATGTTTGGGCTACCGCTCTTGCAACTCGATCTGCTTAGATTGGAAGTCCGTTTGGAAATTTTAAAGTTTGATACATCGTAACAAACATTTTAGGGGAACATCCGAGTTATAGGTTAGTCCCCGTCCGACCTCGCCTCCGACATTTTCCTATAGGGTGTTGGATTAGCTCAGTAAAAAATAAAATACAATAAAATAAAATAAAATAAAATAAAATAAAATAAAATAAAATAAAATAAAATAAAATGAAATAAAGTAAATAAGTAAGTAAGTTATAGAGAATTAAGTACGTAATCAAGCACAAGTAATCAATTCAAAATATATATTCTACCCAACGAAATTTTAGAAAAAGACTTATTCTCGTCAGAAGAGAGGATAAAGTAGATGATTTCTTTGAAAACAGTTTATTTATTAATATGTATTACATAAAAACTACCTATGTAATGTAAGTATTTATACATAGATTTACCGACCACTTACTATTATTTGCTTTTTTAAATGTAGATTCGTGTGTATTTGTCCACATTCGGGTGTCACCGCAAACGGGTGGTACCCGGGGTGGACCACCCCCGCAGACCCCTTTGTTGGAACTTAAATAAAAAAAGTAATGTTCAATTTCAGATTAACTTTATTTTAGGTATATATAAGAATTAAATTTAGGAATGAACAAGTGTAACTGCTGAGGGTTAAAAGAAGAGTGAAAGCTAAGTTACAAAAGAAGTTATATAATGTGTTCGTAGTAGTATTATAAATGAATAATATTAATGTGTACATATAACTCTTGATATTACTTCATATACAATACATGTATGAGGCTAGTTGATGATATAAATTAGTATGTATTTCTAACACTCCTCCTATCAACTAAGCCTTTAAATGTTCGATTTTAATTTTAATAACAAAATATTAATTATAAAGAAAATTTAAAAGAAATCAATAATTCAAAATTATTTTAATCATTACAGATTTGCAAAATTTCGATGCATTTATCGTTTTTATTTTTCGGTAATCCTTTTGTGAGAATATCGGCTGCCATCTCACTAGTTGGCTTGTACTGGATCTTAATCTCTCCTCTATCTTGTGCCTCTCGTGAAAAATGGTATCGGATATCAACGTGCTTGCTTTTACCATGATGACTGATGCTGTTTGACAATTGAATTGCACTTTGATTGTCGCAGTAAATGACTGTAGGCTCCGAGACTAACGCACTCAAACCAATATCTGAAAATAGTTTTCTCAAAAATAAAGTTTCTTTAGTTATTTCAGAAAGCGCCATGTATTCGGCTTCCATAGTCGACAAGGCAACCGATTTTTGTTTTTGTGACTTCCAGCTTATCGGTCCGCCGGCCATCTGAATCATGAACCCTGTACAAGATTTCCTATCATCAAGATCTCCTGCCCAGTCCGAGTCAACATATCCCATCAAATCAGATTTCAGCTGTCGATATCGAATACAGTACTCTCGAGTCCCTTTTAAGTACCTAAGCACTCGCTTTGCTGCCACCCAATGATTTATACCAGGATCATCCAAAAAACGACTTAAGCAGCTTACCGCAAATGATATGTCGGGTCTAGTTCCATTGGCCAAGTAAATTAAACTTCCAATCAGCTCACGATAGGGTATGGATTCCATGTTTTTAACGTCTTCAGGAGTTTTTGGGCTCATGTCCTTGCTGACCTTTGACTTAAAATCAATAGGTGTCGTAACCGGTTTACAATCTTCCATTCGAAACTTCTGCAAGAGTTCACCTATGAACCTTTTTTGATCGAGTTTTATTTCCATAATAGTGCTATTTATTCTGACGTTTATTCCTAAAATGGTACTGACTTGTCCTAAGTCTTTCATCTGGAATTTATTTTTCAAAAGCTCTTTCACGCGATTTAGGTCATTTATATTGGCAGCTGCAATTAATAAATCGTCAACATATATTATAACAATTACCTCTGTATCATTTGTGCCTGATATAAAAATGCATGGCTCGACATCAGATTTCTTCATATGCATTGATTCCAAATGACTTGTTAGCTTTTGGTACCATTGTCTGCCCGATTGTTTAAGACCATATAAAGGCTTTAATAGTTTGCATACCTTAGTGACATCAGTTTTAAAAAGATCCGGCTGCTCCATATATAGTTCCTCATTTAGATCACCTTGCACGTAGGCAGAAACTACATCCATCTGATGAACATGGAATTGTTTTTCGGCACAAGTCGCAAAGAATGCTCGAATAGCTTCATACCGAGCAACAGGTGCAAACACCTCCTCATAGTCAATACCGTAGCGTTGTTCACAACCTCTTGCCACTAATCGCGCTTTATATTTGACTATTGATCCATCGTTGTTGCGTTTGCGCCTGAAGACCCACTTGTTGGTGATTATGTTCTCGTGAGCTGGACGATCCACCAATTTCCATGTTCCAATTCCTATCAAGGAACTATACTCACTCTTCATTGCATCCAACCATTCTTCTCTTTCTGGTCCATTTAGAGCCTCCGATACAGATTCAGGATCCAAATTATTATTTTCGGCAGCAACTGCACCTTCCTCTAACGCCAATGTAGCCGAATCATCTGTATTTATCTGCTTTGACCTCAGTTTAATGGGTCCACCTTCACGAACGAATTTCTGCTTTGCTTCTTTTTTGCGTTTTGTTTTTGTTGTAGGAGAATCTTCATCTGCTTTATCCAAACACCTATCGGCAACTACATTTTTCTCCTCCTCCTTTACCTCGTTAAAACTAGGGAATACGTCATCAACTGGTAGCTTCTCAGTTATCAATTCGTCAGTGTTTTCTTCTTTATCTGTCACTTGGATGTTTTCGTCTTGCTTGCAAAAATTTTCCATGTCAATGTTAAAAAAATCATCCATATTCATGGTATCGATGTTTTCAAATATTTTAACATCTCGACTCTTGATGATGTTATTTGTCTGGCGATCCCATAATCGATATGCTTTCGAATCATCGCAATAACCAACAAAAGTAAATTCCTTACCTTTGGCTTCGAATTTTCCCCTGCCTGGCCTTTTGTCAAGAGCGATGGCCTTTGATCCGAAAATTTTCATGTATGCAATATTTGGCTTTTTACCATGCCATGCTTCAAAGGGAGTTTTATCCACTAGTGACTTTGTAGGACATCGGTTTCTTATATGTACAGCAGTATTAGTTGCTTCAGCCCATAAGCCCTGGGGTAGATTCGCTTGAATCAGCATACACCTAGCCATCTCTACGAGCGTCCGATTAGCTCGCTCGGCTACGCCATTTTGCTGTGGGGTGTATTCTGTCGCCAGCTGCCTGCTTATTCCAGAGTTATCCAAGAAGCTTTGAAAATCTCTCGACAAATACTCTTTTGCATTATCAGTTCGTAGTCGCTTTATACGTTTACCAGTTTCATTTTCTACTTTTAGCTTATATAGCTGAAAAGTTGAAAAAGCCTCTGACTTTTGCTTCAAATAATAAACATGCACATATCTGGTGTGGTCATCGATAAAAGTGATGAAATATTTGGCACCTCCAAGTGACTGAGTTCTAAATGGTCCACAAATATCAGAATGAACCAAGCCAAGTACCTCTGCATCCCTGGTTCCATGACTCTGAAAGGGCAACCTCTTAATTTTTGCTTTTTGACATGTAAAGCAATCTACTTTCATTTTATTTTTATAAGATTTCATACCCATAACCATATTTGATAGCTTGTCTAAATCGGTCAGATTTAAATGTCCCAATCTCTGATGCCACTGTGACGAAAGTTGTTCGGTCTCATCTCCCACTGCCACTGCCGCTGCCACCTGCTGAATTCTCTTCTCCTTCATTTTGACGATGTACAATTTTCCACGTTTTTCTGCTGAAAATATTAAAGACCCATCGTGTCTTAGAATATGAGCATATTTGTCCCCAAATTCTATGGTATAACCACGCTCGGCAATTTTTGGCACAGAAATTAAATTTTGGCGCAATTTCGGTGCATAGACCACGTTTTCAAGTGTCAAATTTATTCCATTGGTAGTTGTAATGTTAACTGAACCAACACCAACTCCGTGTATCATGGTGTGACCGGCTGTTTTTATCTGACATCGTAGGCTAGTATTGATGCTCACAAATAACTCATTATCATTGCACATGTGTGCAGTAGCACCACTATCCAGACACCATTCACTTGGATATATTATATCATTTCTATTTTCATCTACACTTAAAGATGATATTAAAACTGTATTGGTATTAGATTGATTTGCAGATTGAGCTGAGTTTGTATTTCTGCAAACGGATGATCGATGCCCATACTTTCCACATTTAAAGCATTTGCCTCCAAACTTCTTAAATCTGGTTTTTGTGTTTCCCGTATGAAAATTTTTATTTTTTGATTTAGAGAACAATGCGTTTGGGCAATCATCTTCTCTATTATTTCTCTCTTCTCGTCTCGCTTCTTCTTCCAGCAATTTTGCTCGTAGCTCTTCTGGGCTGGGGATTTCATCACGTGAATCGATTGCAATTCGAAAATTTTCAAATTCTTCGGGCAATGTGTTAAGAAGCATTATAGTTTGCAACTCGGCTGGCACAGAAATACCAGCTTCATCTAACTGCTCGGCTTTATTCATGAAATCGTTCACATGCTGGGCCATTGATTGATCAGCTCTTTTCTTCATGTGGTAAAGCTGTTTGTATAACATCGCCTTTCTTATTGGACCTTTAGATTTGAATATCGATTCAAGAATCTCCCATGCTTCCTTGGATGTTTCAGCCTTTTTCACATGTCCAAGCTGGTTTGGTTTTATGCTAAGTAGAATCAATGCCAGTGCCTTTGCGTCTTTCATTTCCCATTCTTCAATTTTGGCGTTATCCGTTTTTGGTTTTTCTTTTGTGCCACTTGTATAAGACCACATATCGCTACATATGAGGACGCTCTTCATCTGGACTTTCCAAGTCTCAAAATTTTCATCACCCAGCTTCTCGATGTTACTCGCGTTGTTCATGTTCATGCTCCTTCACACAAGACAAAATTTTTAACCTTAATTTTATACCAAAGAAAATAAAAATTAATTATGATTAGACACTGTTTTATTAATCCCTGGGCCCATAACCTGTTGGAACTTAAATAAAAAAAGTAATGTTCAATTTCAGATTAACTTTATTTTAGGTATATATAAGAATTAAATTTAGGAATGAACAAGTGTAACTGCTGAGGGTTAAAAGAAGAGTGAAAGCTAAGTTACAAAAGAAGTTATATAATGTGTTCGTAGTAGTATTATAAATGAATAATATTAATGTGTACATATAACTCTTGATATTACTTCATATACAATACATGTATGAGGCTAGTTGATGATATAAATTAGTATGTATTTCTAACACCCTTAGCTACGCAACTGGCCTTAAGTGCAAAAGTGTTGTCACTCACTCCTTGGGGAAAATCTATTCTTTTACATTTATTATTATTTGTCAAAATCTATCGCAAACGCTAAAAAAGAAAACTGGATTGATCTTAGAAAAAAATAATATTTTATAAACTTACTTTTTTAAAATAGTCTTTGGCCCCAAGCATTCCCAAGTATACCAAGTATATGTTATTTTGCCCGACCTAGCTCTTGTCGCAATTGTTGCTTCATTTTATGCCAAACGGTTTCAATTGTTGAAAGGTCAGGGATGCTGAATAAAATGCCATCTAACTCGTCAGTAATTGGCAGGTAAAGGTCAACTAGTCCTAGAAATTGGTCAGCACTAGAAAACTTTTAGTCAAGGCTTACAGTTTCTCAAGGCTAGGCCTGATTTTGGTCTCAAAATCATACAAATTTGCAAACCTTGTATACCATCCGAAATCCGATAAATGGTCAACTATTTTCAGTAATCAGCCAAACATTTTTTCTATAAATTTTTACAGTTCGTTTCAAGGTCACAAAATAACTTTTGACACCTCATTTGGGTCATTTAAAAAAGCATACCATTTAAAAGACCACTTCACCGTCATAAAAGGAAAGGATTTTTGGCACAATTATACCATCCTAAAGATCTCTAGAATCTTTATAAAAGGTCAGCTGGTTAAAGTAATTGGTCAGCTATAGATTCCTTTGATTTAGCGATATAATCTGAAAGGCCCTTAAGATCTTTATAAAAGGTCAGATAGCTTCAGTAATTGGTCAGCTATAGATTTTTCTTCTTCTTTATGAATACCTAAAAAAAATCTATGTCTGACCAATTACGAGGTGTTTCATCGCTAGAATTTTAAAATATTTGAAATAATGTTCTACACCGATTAGCGTGTTGAATGAAAGTATTTAGACATTTTCTAACTTGACAATCCCGTTTCAAATGCATTAATTTTATTAACCCTGTGATAATGCAATGCCACGGAACATGACCCTGGATCTTGGATTTAAATTCCATACATTTGATGTTCCTTTAAGCGGACACCCCCTTGTTTGGACGCGGACAAGAATATTGACCATAATTAGTTAAATTTAACTCTCTTAGGCGGACAAAAAATTTTTTAATATGAAATTTCTAACCAACAATGGCATAACTCATTTTTTTCTGCAGCTGTGGTCTGTTATTGTTTCTTCTTGTTCATTTATTTCTCGTTTGCTAATGAATTGTATGGCACCATTTTTCAAATTCTTTATCCAAATTAATATTTTTTTTTTTTTTAATTAAGTTGTTTTCTGTATTTTTTATCTATCATTGTTTATTCTGTTGAATGTTTTAGGGACAGTTAATATAATTTAATTTTTGTTAGTACAAATATTTTCTTAGTAAAAAAAATATTTTTTGACTCTATTATTGGATTGACAACTCCCTTAGGCGGACAAAATTGTTGCGACCGTCACTGTCCACTTAAGGGAGGTTTCAGTGTAGACTAACTTTAATGCACCTACCTTTGATTGAGATGAAAATCAAAATTAGGCCGTGTGTTTTTTAGAAATTAGTTTCGTTTAAACTTATTCACTTAGTTAAATTGCTTTGCACATTGACATCAACAATTTTAAACAACGACTACTTACAACCAGTAAATTTGAGTATGAAAAAAAAGATTAATGTGTTATTTGATGAATAGACCAACAATATTGTGTTTAATTAAGATACCATTTTAAATTCTTAAATATCCAAGCTTTCCAAAAATATAACTTTAACTGGCTTGAATTTCAAAAAAAAATAAGTATAAGATCGACCTAGTTCAAAATTTTGTAAAAAATATCATTTATGCACTTAAAATTACAGCCTAAATATCCTGTAAAAATATATAATAAAGGATAAGAGCATTGTGCGTGGCACTTGAGTCCAAATGGGTTGTCGCAGAAAAAAACCTTAAATAGCTAATTTGGTGGTAACACACATAAGTTGTTGTTGTTCATTCAAAATTATTCAATATAAATTGATGTATAATGCGCAGCATGTACTGCACTTGTATGTGAATTTCCATTTACACACAAGACCCAACTTAAATTGTAAATTAATTCTTGACCAGTGTCAACTCTTTCAACTCATCCCCCCCCTTGTATGACCAACGAATTGTTGGCATACGAATCGGTGCATGGGGAAAAAAGAAAGAAACCGACTGAACAATAACAAGCTTGTGTGTGTTAATAAAAATGCTAGTCGCTGTTGCAATTGATAAACAACGAAACCTGCATTGGGATAGAGCTAACCATGTGGCTTCAGTGGCGCGGTGTGTAGTGCATCGGCCTCTGAATCACAAGGTTCATGGTTCGCTCCCATATGAGTATATGACGGCAAAGAGTTTTTCAATTAATACGAGCATAACCAAACTAAGCACCACTAAAGGAGTCTGATGATCGAGATGGCTCTCGTGAAATAGCTATAACTCCAGCCTATTAACTTGGTGGTAACACACATAAGTTGTTGTTGTTCATTCAAAATTATTCAACTTAAATAGAGATTTATTGGAAATTGTGTATACTTTCAATGGTACTTTGATGTAATTTTCAAATAATTGGTGGTTTACCAGCCATTAGTGAAAAACTCCCAAAAAAAAGGAATTTTTGCATCATTTTTCGCATTTTTTGCCATGTTGCATCACGAAATTTTGTTGGAAAACCTAAGATTCGGATTAAGCACCCCCGAAAACATAAAAGGAGCTAGCAAATCAAAACCACCCCACAATTTGTATGGTAAAAATACAATGTGGCTGGACTATATTAGTTTGAAAATTATTATCAAACAGAATGAAGTTTTGTTACTATTATTTTTATTACATTAAAAACTAGCTTACCTTTTTTCAGCAATTACTGACCAATTAGGTGGAGAATCTGTTTTAGTTTTAAATTACCTAAAATGAGGTGACAAAAATGTTGTCTGTGACTTTGAAAAAAAAAACTTCAAAAATATATTTAAGAAATATATCGCTGACTGAAACTTATTGACCCTGTTCCCTGATTGCAAGAACTAGATAACTCAATTTTACAAATTTTGGAGATAGCAATGTTCATAGATGCCTAACTACAAGAGAACGAGAGAAAGTTTAATTTGTATCATTCTTACACTTCAGAAATATTCTATATTTGTCTAGAATAGAAAAAAAAAATTGACGAAAAATCTTGAAAACTATACTAAATAGTACCGTTTTTGCCGAGATATTTTAAAAATTGAAAGTTGAGTTACCTATAGTTCTTGCAATCAGGGGACGAAATAATAAAATTTTTCTTGAGAATGCACCGCGCCAAAAATAACGCGTAACCTGGAAAAACTTTGACCGTTGACTAAAAATTTTCGATGGATGACCAATTTCTAATACTAGTGAATTTTTTTACCAAGTACTGACCAATGAGGTGACATATTTTTTTTGTGACTATCCCATATACCTATTGTTTCACTTTTCATTGTTAATTATTACCTGAAAACAAATAGGTACATTCTATTTTGCAGGTTTAAACAATCCCAAAAACTATCGCATGATTCACATATTTTAACGATAAACTTTTGATTGCATTTCCTTATATGTACTGATTCAAGCTAATATAATAAGTATACACACTCCGAAACATATGTAGGTACACCAAAGTTAATTATGGTCTATTTACTATAATGATTGCTCCTTTGGTGTCCATAAATGTAATAAACAATTTAACGCCTTGCAATTATTAAAATTCATTTAAGAACCAACACAAACATTAATTGTTAAATAACCGCAGACAATTAAAATCTTAATTAGATATCATATCCAATGAAGTGGCTTGACGCCTAGTGATGCGTGATGTTGCATTAACTTCCTCTTTTTGAAAGCATTAACTTCTGTGGATTTATTCGAATTATGAAATTTTTAATCCGGATACAAATTGCAATGAGATAAGAAGTTAGTGATGCCATTTAAACATCTACACAGTTTATTTGAAACTAATTTAACCACCATTACTTCACCAGTGGGTATATATATGGAAGAGTCGGTTTTGAATATAAGCCCCAGACCTAGATTATAAAATCTATATAAGCTATGCAATATAATTTAGCAATATCAATTTGCTGTCCATGTGAGTGAGCAGAAATTTGAATTCTAGTTTCTATTGCATAACTGCATCCATGCTATGTGGGTTGGCCTTACATGGAAAGGAGGTGCTGAAAATTGTCAACAAAAAAAAAAACACAAAACGCGCGGTGGACTGCGATATCCCTTTTTCATTTTTCAACATGTTTAACTGGTCCTATTAGATCTGGTAATTAGTATTGATATTACGAATTTTGACAGCTACGAATAAATTGCGTAATTTTTCCCAATCAACGGTACTTCTTGGTGTAGATTGTAGGGAAATCTTATATTTTTCTATCGGAAAATATGTTAATTTGGCTACACTGTATCAGCATTGGCAGTTGGCAGACATAAAATAAAAACGCTCAAAATAATTTCTATTAACGGCCTTGAAATGCTATTTGATATGCTCTGCTTGCTGACGAAGTTGTTGGTGCCACTACTGCCAACGTCTATAAGCAAATAGATTTTTGTTTTCTTTGTGCAAACCATCATGCTCCCTTCCCACCAGCGAAATTTAAACTTAGTTTTTTTCTCAAACCACTTAAAGAAAAATATTTTATTTATTACAGACATTATTTGTATTGAGTATCTATAAACAAAAAATCTAGCTTTTTTTTTTGTCTCTCTTGAATGCTGTACTTGTCCTTGTACAGATGCAGATGTGAGACAACTTGCGGTTGGGACACTTTTTTTTTGTAAAGTATCTATGGATGAAGTTTATATAAAATTATGTAACACATATTATGTGTTAGCTATGATACTTGCATGTTAATGACTGAGGAAAATCAAAAAAATTCGCCCAAAAAATATGCGATCTCTACTGTGATTACTTAATTTTATCCTTACTTATATTTTTGGTGGATAATTTGGTTATATTACTATGTATTTCTGGTCTTGCGTTGTGTTGTGTTTTTATAGGAAATCACATTATTTTGTTTCCTTTTCAATGCAAAAAAATGTATATGAACGAGACCAGAGACATGTCATTTTATAATATTTAAAGGTATCAGTTTGTCACGTATTTAAAAAAAGGATAAATATTGAAAGTGATCCTTGTTCCAAATTCATACAAAATTTTGAGGATTTTTTGAAAATTCAGAGCGTTGCATATAAAATCTTTTATATTATTCTAATAATAAATCAAAAGTAAGAACAACTCAGTTTTTTACTTTTTCACTAATTCACTTAAAATAGAGAAATGAACCAAGTAGTTAATGTGAGTACATTTGTTGCTTGATTTCGTTAGTTTAAATTTTATTAATAGTCCGGGAGGCATCGTAAGATAACTTATCCCATCGTATCTACTCGAAAAGAGGATATCAACCAACAGCTTTAATCCAAACATTTACAAAACTATTAATCGGACAAGCTTAATCGAGTGGCAATGGTTAGGAAATGCATTTTTAAGGTTGCGTATATGGCTTAGTGTAAATAAAAATAAATTGGGTGGCGCAACAGCTCGTGGAGAACCAGGGCCTAGTGACTAACAACTCACAACCATTCCTGTGTGCGTGTTTGTTGGCAGGAATGGAGGGGACCTACAGTTTTTTGCCGAGTCCGAACGGCTAAATGAGAAGCACTTTTTCATGAAAAGTATACTCTTGGAGGATTTGTCAGTTCCTCGCAAGAGGAAGTACCTCGAATAAAACATTTCTGTTTTTAGGTGGCACGGCTGGGAATCGAACCCAAACCTTCGGCATTACAGTCCTACGCACTAACCATCAAGCCATGAGGTACTACGGCTTAGTGTAAATGTACCTCATAAAATTTTTTACGTAACTTTTATAAATGAGGCATCAATTGAAGTCTAAGTCTGTTTTATACAGAAAGCGTCTCGCCGCCTGAGTACTTAAATGCCCCATAGACCACTTTTTCGGAAAAATGAGTAAATTATGCAGTTATACTTATTCGAATTTTCTCTATCGTTTGCTGCTATCCACGTTGCTCTATCTCTATCATTAAGGAAGTTACAGAAACCCAGTTGCTCCGTAGACCACTAATTTGTGGGTCCTCTTAGTGCTTATTTGCCGCACATTCAAAATTTGTACTATGTGGGGCAGTCTTTGTAGAAGAGTTCTTAAAACATTCATTTAATGCTTAAGTGCCCCATACCAAAGGGCCATGGATATAGAGCGTTTAATTATTCTGGGTCTGGGCCGGGGTTATCTTTTAGCATGCAAGAACAACATATGGGATCCAGGTTTCCATAACGCAAATGTAAGTTTTTGAAAAACAACCAACCATGAGGTAAATAGAGATGGATGCAAAGCACTGTTTTATATTAGTCCGCAATGCGGTTATGAGTAAAAATAAAACATGGGTAACTTATTTAGATAAGTTCATTTACGTACCTTAATGTTCCCAAACTTCAAAACTGCATTCAATGCAGCCTTGTAGGATTTTTAACGATTTAATGTAAGCACTTTTTATTTTTATTTTCACTCAAGTGGATAAAATCAAAAAAGCTAACAAAATTTAAATTTGAAAAAAAAACTTTAAGAAACAAATAAAACTTAATACAATGTAATGTTGACGAATTTTTATAAACTATTCCCAATTGAAAAAGACGTATTTTTCAGGAAAATTTTAAGGACCAAAGTTCGTTTTAAGTATTTTTCATAATCAAGTATTAAGATTTTCTTACTTATTTTGTTGACTTAGAAATAATCCAATAAGGTAGGTTTAGTAAGGTATAGCCACTAAATTGATAGTATTTTTTGTTTTATGTTCTTATCAATAAAAATGAAATTATAAAAAATAAATAATACCAGTGCTTTTGAATTGTTTTGTTCTTCTTGCTAACATTAAATTCCCTCCTTTCTGTGCACAAAAGTCCTATATCCATAGGAAATTTTCAATTTGATTTTCATCGATTTCGCATTCGTATGGGAGAGGGTCCTATATCCATTTCTGACTTTTTTCATACTTTTATTTTTTTTTAAATAACCGTTACAGCTTTTGACGTCATGTCTTCAAATTACAACAAAGATATTTTCATACAATGTATATAAAAATTCAAACATCATATTTCTCAAGGAGAAAGTAAGGAAATTATTTTTCAAACCTTAAAATTCGTTTTCTGGGGAATAATTTTTTTTGAATATGGGGCATTTAAGTACTCAGGCGGCGGTTTGACCATTTTCTCATTTTCATTCTATAACACTGCGTTTTTCATTAGTAAAGACCGAGTAAAATCATATAAATAGGTTAGAAAGTGGCCTCTACACCATTTTTTTTTTTAATTTTGATTAAATTATTAACAAAATCCCTAATATTATAAAAGTGGTCAGAGTTGTGGCAAAAATGAAACTTGTCTGACCATCATGTAGAATTGTAGAGGACAGGCCTTGCTTTCATTTGATACCCCATTTATAGAAGTTGCTTTATATTAAGTATAAGCACACCGCACACGGGACCTCAGCTTGAAAGAAGCCCATTCACAAATAGAAAATTGAAAGTCTCACGATCTAAGCGACAGTCACTACGACCGTCTTAAAGTGAATGCCAACCCTAAGGAATTTTGTCCGACTAAAAACAAGTACTTATGATGACAAGAGATTCGGGAATCATAAGAAAATGGGAAAATGGGATAGCATTGATAAATAAAATGCACGACTGGATCACACGTACTTGCTCTTATGTTCAGGTTGCTTGGAACTTAAGAACTTTTAAATATGCAAGTTATTATAGAACAAATATCTGAATAATTGTTAAATGAAAGTTAAGAAGTAGAGTTTTTATATTTCATTTTTAATTTTATTTTCAGAAAATTTCACCGTTTATACTAAATCAACTTGAAATATTTAAATTCCACATAAAAGATCCCACAAAATGAGGATCTATTGCTATTTGTCAAATAACTCTACAGGGTATTTTCAGAAATGCTCGAACGCTCTTCTTAGTGCCCAGTACCAGGCATTTAACATATTATGATTTTCATATAAGCAAAAATGTGAGCTCACCCAAAACAACCTTGAGCTCACCCATACGTTTGATCCTGGCTACGGCCGTGGTCTAGATCGATGTACATTTTCTCATTTTCTTTGACAGTGCAGTTTGATCAAGATGAATCAAGATTTTTGTATGAAATGAGTTTCTGCATATAAAATTCCAGATATTTATGAAATTTCAGTAATTTTGAAGCAAAAAATGAGCATAATTTAAAAATGATTATTCTTAGCCCTCCTCTTCCTTTCTCTTTTGAGCATATAAAAACAAATTACATTTTAGAAACAATAATTGTGGTCGTTTGGAGTTTTTTAAATCGGTCCCTTTTTTAAGTGAGGCAAAAAATTCAGCTAAGAAAATACTAATGTTCCCATGTCCTTCGCGGTCGTACATATTTTACACTGATCCATCATGTATCGAATACAATCCAAATTAGTAGCTAATATCTACGAACTTTCAAAAACACCCATTTGGTCTTAAGACCCCGCAAAGTAAACAAAAATTGAATGACATTTTTTTATTGGATTTCAAATCCTTGCCCCAAGTTGTGGGAAAACCTAAATGAATGTTTATTTTTGGAGGTAGATCTTTGCATTTGCACTTTTTTCAATCCACCTTCTTAAGAGCAATTTTAAGGAGCCGTAAAATATTTAATTTATGACTTCTTTAACGCCCTTAACTATCGCTTACAAAATAGAGTGGTAAAATTTTGTTAGTTTTAATAGGTACTACTTCTTTCCAATACACCTTCAAAAGGTGGGAGTGGTAAGAAACTTTGTATGATCTAATTTTTAAAAAAGGCATTTTCAACACATTTTACTCTAGGTATCTCTCTACAATTTTTTTTTTAAGGAAACGATAAAAAAAGAAATGTTGTGTTCTTAGCCTTTTATTAAGGTAATTCGTTTTTTTTTTTCATACAAATTAGTCAAAAAACTATATTTTAGTTAAAAACACCCCCAAAAGTGGGTTTGAAAAGTTGTTTATAGAAAAGTTGTTACAAATTACATTTTCTACAAGTTTTCTAAAGAACACACCCCTCATTTATATCAACTTGGGACGATAAGATGACCTTCCTTCAAGTTCATTTATTTTTTGTAAATTAAAGAAAATTAGGAAAATTGTACTGATGGTTGATGGTATTCTTAAGCAAGGGCATTGGTGTTTTTAGGTAGGGCATTGCCCTACGATGCCCTACCGTAGTTACGGTCCTGCACGCATGTACTATATCCCCCAGCTTCCACTGGACACCCTTTTTTCGTAGTTTAAAGTCAGCCCTGTTTTTTAGTGCATTTTTATCTTCGACCTGCACGCATGTACTATATCTCCCAGCTTCCACTGGACACCCTTTTTTCGAAGTTTAAAGTCAGCCCTGTTTTTAGTGCATTTTTATCTTCGCTTAAAAAAGAGTATCATGTTAAATACAACAACAATTTGGTATAACTCCGTATTGTTGTTGTATTTAACATGCTACTTTTTTGTAAGATAAAAATGCACTAAAAAACAGGGCTAAGAGATATTACCTATCTGTCAAAGGAAGACATATTTTTCTCTAAAACGTAAGGTTACAAATTTTTCTCTGAACTATTGGAGATCATGTCGTATAATAAATAATATTCGATTATCTTTTTAACAATAGGTATAATTATTCCTGATTTTTCACTAACATATCTTATAGCCAATTTGTTGCATACAAAATCTCATCATGTCTGATATTTGAATTTACAGTAAAATTTTTGTGTCATCTTAATTTCGTCAATTTGGACCCATAATTAAATTTTTGTATTTTAAAATTTTCTAAATTTTTAAAATTTTGACAACTTTTAGTGATGAGATCAAGGACAGTGAGTTTTGACTAAATTAATAAGTGATTATAAACGAGTAGATGAGAACCAAAACTCGTCATATCCACTTTTATCAAAAATTAAGATTGGCATATTGAATAGTTTTAAAGGAAAATTTGACAGCTTTACCCCTCCAATCCCCTTTAACATTGATGTCAAACATCGTAATTGTCTCCAAAACTATCCATATCCACAGTGCAATTTGCATCAAAACTTTCAAAACTCTTCTTATCCATCATAGGCAATTGATTATGTCATATAATAAGGAACTTAAACGTTCATGGGTTTTTGTTGAAAAAGTCTTTAAATTGGTCAAATGAGGATTGGAAAGTAGTGTAGTGCTGTTATATTAGAGGGTACAATTGAGAGAGGGGGAAGGTGTGGAAACTGGCCACATACAATCATTAGCAGCAAAACTCTTCATATCCAAATTTAAATGTTAAATATCTCTTAAACGGAACATCCAATATATTTTTGCTCTTAATTAACCATATAGATTTAAAAATCTTTTATTATACGAAATAAAATCTTTTCTAGTAACTATCATTTTGCCGTATTAAGTTTTTCTTCATTTGCACAAAACGAAAATTTTGGATATGACGAGTTTTGGTTCTCAACTACTCAAATAATAATTTGAATTTATTTCATCTTACATTTGTTTATAGTTTTACAATAATGAATTTCAAACAAGATTTATTCCAAAGAAATTTTCTTATTTCCTTAGACTTCAAGTGGTTAATATCTACCATTGCTCTTTTTCTTTGGATAAAGAAGTTAAACTTTTGTTACGCGATATTTTGGTAATTGTATTCAGCCTGATTACAGAATCCGATGAATTTTCTGCGGAGGGAGTCAGGCTCATTTTGGATCTTTCGCTTATAATAAACATTTCAAAACTGAGTCTCATTCATCGGATTCCGTAATATAGGGTGATCATTTTTAGCATATAAGGGTACAAGCATTTAATATGAAGCCTCAACCTAACTAAATGAATCAATGGCAGACCTGTGCTTCATAGCACATCTTGATTAATTTTTATCACACGGCTTGTACCACAACATAAATACAATCTTATTATTTTGTTTTAGTTTAAGAGAATATTTTTAAAAAAGACATCAAAACGCAGGAGTTTGGGGTTCTGTCTTGTGTGTGTGTGTGGTTTGTTTTTTTTTTTAATTCAATCATTCAACTTTTGTTTATTTTTGCATTTTAAAGCGCAATTAGGCATTAATGAATGAAACTAAGATTATTGATTCCGAGTTTATTATTTTTGTTGGTTTTTATCGGACGATCAAAGAGTTCAATTCATTTAAAACTGATTGAATTTTTTATTTAGATTAAATAATATCTGATGATCTTTTTAACACTAACATTTCATGTTCATGACAAGGCAATGACTGAGGATTTATTACCTATTTCATAATAAATATTGGTGTGTTATGTGTTTTTTGACCAAGATAAGTTATTCTAAATTATTCAAATGGAAGCATTTAGACATGATGGCAGCAGTTCCATGTTGATGATTACCAATGTTACACTAAAATCAAATTTGAATTTTATTGTTTTTGTTTCATGAACAAAAGTAAAAGTACATATAGATAAAGTTGACATACATTTTTAAGTGAAATATAAATAAATACAAATAAAAGAGAAGGTCGTTACTTTTTACATTGTGACTGTGACATAGAAAAATATTATATAGAGCATTCGTAAAACAATATTTGAAATCGACACATTAGGTTTATGGCAAATAAAATAAGTTTTTGTTTCGTAATTCTTCCATGTGCCTTCAAAGTTGGGAATTCATCCTTAGAATCGATCATTATTACTATACTTTGCGTATACTTTGAGTTTTTGCTTAAATTAAAATAAATTAAATTAAATATTTAACATATTTTATAAATTAAAATCTCTTAACTGTATATTTTACAATCCAAACATGGGCCATTAAAATCATGTTAATGTTGCAGTTGCAGTTAAATAAATCCCAAGGAAGTTTGTACTTTCGTTTCACTATAAATTGTCTATGCCACCTTCCAATCAACATGGTTTCCTAAGGGGGAGGTCAACAAAAACTAATTTATGTGGATTTTGCCTCTCAAGCTCAGTGCATTATGGATGAGAGCCCGAAGTTTATGTTATTTCCACTTATTTTACCAAAGCCTTCGACAAAGTGCCCATAAAACCATTATACCTATACATATGTACATTTACAAATAAAAATTCTTGGTTACCCTGTTACTCAACACTTTTCATTTCATGTACCTATTGACTCCTAGTTGGCTAATAGAAATTACATACTGTCCATTTGCGATCATCTCTTTCCCTTTCACTAAATGCACCTTCCGGTGTTCCAATAGGAGTTCTATGACTGGTCTGAAGTAATTTTGAATTCATTGAATTCAAATCATTGAATTATGTAGAAGTGAATGGAAATTTCATAACTTGAATTATTCTGCATTAATTTTCAAAATAAATTCGAGTGATTGTATGTATATATTTTAAATTAATATATTTTATATCATTTTTGTATGTTTTTATATTGTTTATAGATTTTTCTAAATTGCTTATCAGCTTTACAAACGCCCTTTGTTATAAGAAAGTACTTTGTGTGATACCATCATTGAAATCTGGAGAAGGTTAATTTAAAAAATAAAATCAATTTCAATGATGATAAACGGAGATGATTCGTACGTTGTACAGGACGTGATTTTGTATGGGTAACATCTTTTCGATTGGCTTAGGGCCTTAATTAAAGAAAGCCAATTTCTTTGTAATACATTTCTTCCGGTTAATAGAAATAAAGTGCATAACTGGATCACACGTAGTTGCTTGGACTTGGAACCTTAGAGTTTTTAACATTTCATGGGGGCCACTTATACTCAATAGCTCCTATTTAACAAAGTAAAGCATGTACAAATTAACGAACCATTTTTTGGTGAGGGTGCATTATATTATAAAAAAGACTGCATCATTAGATTTTGTATATCGTTTTTAGTTTCGTTGCTAAAATTCATTGCAGTGTGGTAAGCAGGCCTGGGGACACGTCAGGGGAATGACATTTTGGGTGTTTGAATGGAGATATAGTATACGATAATTTTTTAACTTTTTTTTTAGAGTGAATGTTGGAACCCGTTTTTTTTAAGCCATCCAACTAAGAAACTTATAATTTAAATCTTTTATTTTGGTTCAAAAATGAAGGCGACTGAAATATTAATTATTTGAAATATTCACCCATATTTATGTAAGTCATACAAATTTTATTTTAGATCTACGAGCTTTCAGCAACGTTGTTGTGCAATATAAATGATCAAGCAAATTGAAAGTGAAATATTAAATTTGTCACGCCATAACTCATGAACGTCTTGACCAATTTGGATGATTCTTTTCATATTATCTTTGGTATCGGTCTGGAAGTGAAGTTTGGTCAAATTCGGTCTTGCTGTATGCTACAAAGGTGCAGAAAAACGCACTCTGGGAACCTGTTTTCTATAAAAACAAAACATTAATTGAGCTTGGAAACAAATCATAATCAATTATGAAACTTGGTTCTCAGAAAATAAAATTTAAAAATATTACAGTCGAATTTGTATTGTTAATCTGTTTTAAAAACGTTTGTCTACCCAAGCGGAGCTGGGGTGGGTCAGCTAGTAGATGATAATATTTTGTACAAATTACAAATTAATATTAATGATAAATTTAATTTTTTTGATAACAAAAAACAAAAAGTATATAAAACAAAAACAAGCAAAAAAATTGAGTTAATATCAAAACGAGTTGCAATATAAGTTGGTTTTCATTATTTTTAATGTTAGATGGTTTATTTGCATTTATTATTAAATTATAATACGTATTTGTATAATCCTTTTTATCTGTTTTGTAATTACATACATTATTCTCATGCTTAAATTGATTTACCACATGAATTTGCAATTTTAATTTTTGTTTTTTAAATTTTAAAATATTTGAATGTTCAAAGTTAAATGACCCTGAAGATGAGGAATAATAATCCTCGAAAAATTTTGGTAGGTATAATTAATAAAATATAACATTTTATTTGAACTTAAAGAAGCAAAACAAAGATTAAAAGCAATTTAACTCAAAAGTTCAGAAAGACAATAATTAAAATATTTATGTGGAATATTAAAATATGTCTAGCTTAAATAATTTATTAGTTAGTATCATTAAGAAGGTAAATTTGTAAAATAGTAGCATGTACACTGTGACGTATGCGCTTTTTTTTGTCGCTTATTTTTTTTTTTTTTTTTTATTTTTTTTTTTATACTCCAATAGCCAGAGCTTAAAAGTAGGTTCATAATACAATTAATTCATGAACTGATTTCCTTGGGACTGGGTAGCTCGAGCGTCAGCCGCCATCTAAGAAAACGCGTTTTATCAAATATTGCAAGAACCATAGGGGGAAAACGGGAGACTTGACCATACGGGAGACATGAGCCACTCGCAATATTTCACTTAGACTACCCTTAAATTCTAGAAGAGTTTATACATCCCAAGCAGAAAATGACCTTCTATTTGCTAATGAAAAGGTTTCAGGATCAACATATTATTTTGGTTCCTGGAAGAGTAAATGCATTTTCGCTATGAAAAGTTAAACAATTTTTTTTTTCTTTTAATTTCATAACTTTTGTTTGTCTCGTAATTAATTAAATAATTTAGTTTGATCTTATTCCTTGAATAATTGTTTTTGTAAATACCCGTGCAAAATATTGCAACAGCTTACGTAACAGAATTTATAATCTCTTTTGTCTCAAAAAGCGTGGACGGGAGACTTGAACCACTTATTGTAGGGAGACTTGATCATACGAAAATGAGGAGCAAAACCAAAAAAAAAGTCAAAAAACTGCCGCAGAGGGGGAAATACAAGGATAGCAATGCTCAAATTATGTTTAAAAAATCTTACAATCTTCTTACTGTATTTCCCAAGGAAGGGTTTATTTAAGTTTTGTATTTATTTTCATTTGTTACGGTTTTTAAGTTTGTTTTTAATTTTGTATCAGTATTTTCGTGTATACATTTTTAAAACATTTTTCTTAGCAAATAATACATTAAATATAGTAACAGTTGAGTTTAATGAAAATCATAGACGGTGATCTCATTTTTTGTATTGTTAACTTGTTCAATTTGGGTATGTTTAAGTCTCCCCCAGGGGGTGTTCAAGTCTCCCGTAGGGGCGGGAGACTTGAGCCGAAAATCTTTCTTCAAACAATTTGCCCTGGGTTGAAACCGATTGCATATATTTGAAGCCAATTTAACTAGTTTCAAAATAGATAAGTGTAGCTTTAAAGAGATGTATCTTTCATGCGGCTGAGATAAATAGACAAGTTTTTATCAACAATTTTACAAAAAGTGGTTCAAGGCTCCCGCCTTCCCCCTACATAATACGAATAAAATAGTAAAATTTTTTAAAAGCTAATATTTAATCCTTTTTTGAATTTGTTGTTTTCGTGAAAATGAAAAGCTTTTGAAAAATTAAATTTTAAAGTCAATATTTTTGAAAGAAATTGTGAGCTTTGTTCAAGTTGATAGACCGAGAGCCCACAGCAGATTTTGGGTGTGAACGATAGCAAAAAAAGAAGTATAGGCGTCGAAAGCTTCATTAAAGGGCTATTAAAAAATCAAAGTCTTGCAGTCCACAACTGGGGCCTTTGCGAGAAACAGTGCATCGAAAAAAAAAATATGAATGCAACTTCGAGGATAATCGTGTTAGCCGAAATTGGTTTTCACTCCTCCATAGATAAGCTCCTCGGATCACATATCACGGAATCTGAGACCATTTGAGTGTATAGTTGGCTCTACCAGACCGTTTAAAAAATTCAAAATTCAAAGTGAAAAACGGTTTTTTTAAACAGTCTGGCAGGGCGAATTTAACACTCAAATGATCTCAGATTCCGTGATATGGGATCCGCGGAGCTTATCTAGGGCGGGGTGAAAACCAATTTCGGCTAACACGATTATCCTCGAAGTTACATACACTTTTTTTTTCGATGCACTGTTACTCGCAAAGGCCCCAGTTGTGGACTGCAAGACTTTGATTTTTTTAATAGCCTTTAATGAAGCTTTCGACGCCTATACTTCTTTTTTTGCTATCGTTCACACCCAAAATCTGCTGTGGGCTCTTAGTCTATGACTGTTTTCAAAAATATATCGACTTTAAAATTTAATTTCTCAAACAGTTTTCATAACAACAACTTGATTTAAAAAAACAAATAAGCGAATGGACTAGCTATTAGCCTTCAAAATAATCTACTATTATAATCGTGCAATGCACGGTTCACGAGATATTTGATAAAACGCGTTTTCCAAGATGGCAGCTGATGCTTGCGCCTCCCAGTCCCGCCAATTTGGATTTTCATTTGAGGGATCAACACAATCAGTTCAGTAATAAATTGAAGAAAAAAATTATGACATTTATTAATGCATCTTGGAAATGTAGAGCTGATGTAATTTTCCTAATTACGTCAATGGCATGAGAGAATGATATTGCTCCATTTCCTTTTCTGTCTAGTTGCCGGTCCGGTATATTGATAGATATAGTATCAGGGAACCATTTTTTTACTTTCTGTAAATGTATGCCCATAAGAAATTTTATCCAGTACCTACATGTACAGTTTTTTGCAGAAATTATGGTATTTTATGAGACGTGTAGAGCAAAATGACATGTGCTCGATGACAGTTCGAATCAAGTTAATTATGATCAGATGCGATAGATATACATATTATGTAAAGTACCTCGTGGCCAAATGGTAAATGCATTGGACTGTCACGCTGAAAGTCATGCCACAGGAGAACACCTATTTTTATATAGCTAGTTAAGTTTTTCCATAGTTATTTGCCTTGGGTGCTTGAAAAATAAAAAAAAACACTGGAATATTAACAACCATATGACGGTGTTCACATTGGACTGACTCCTCCAACTTATTTTGACGTCTCTGTACTTTATCTCACTCCCACTTCATGGTGAGAAGGAGATGGGAAGGACAGGCAGAATATTTAAAATTTTTTGAAAATCTATGGATTTTTTTTGACGTTTTCTTTTGTGACAACTGCTTTCTCTCTCTGTACTTTTTCTTTTGCAAACAAATACTACACAATTCAATTTTATTTCATTTGAAAATATTTTAAATAAATGAAATTAAAGTTTTGGAATGAAAAAAAATTTTATTAATCCCTCACCGAGCTCAGATTTGTCTTTTCTCTAAACGACTTCTCAACTTCAAAGTGAGTCTGTGGGTGTTCACATTAGTTTGTGTCTGAACAAAAGAAGTTGGATGAATGTCAAAATAAGTCGGAGGAGTCAGTCCAATGTGAACACCGTCTATAAAACAACACGTCTGTCATGAATTGTCAAACTCTTCCTTTCCTTAATGAAAAACCAGTAGCGTAGCTACTGCGATATCAACCGTATCAATGATACGGGGCCCCCGATATAAAGGGGTCCCCACGATAGGATTCGATGTGTGTAAGAAATTTTTCATTGAGATGAATACGACACACAATGTCGATTACATTTTTACAATGTACTTTGTTTTTTTGCATTCTTTCTATCTTTCTTATCTCTATCTTCATCCTACCAACTAAAGCAGAAGTTATTGTTACGAGCAACCACTTTTTTTTTTTATTGGAATGTGGGCCAGAAGCCCAGAAAAATTAGACGAAAATATGACAAAACTAGGAAAACATTCTAACAAAACTGAATTTAGATGTGTCGTTTTAACGTCTTAAGCATTTCAAGAACAGTTCCTACTCTTAGTTTGAGCTGGGGCTAATATTTTTGGGGTGAGGCAAATGTTAATATGCACTAAACAAAATAGCTTACTTTTTATCATACAATCAATAATTTAGAGAAAAACCTACAAGAACTTCATGACCAGCTTAGTCGAAAAAATTTAATAAAATTTCATTAGAGCAACAGATTTTGAGAGATACGTGCCAGATAACGACTGCGGTAGACTGGGGTAGATATAAATACTGAGCACACTCATTGTTTTAGCGTATTTTTTCAAAATCTGTTGTTCTGCCGAAAAAAGTGTTTTAATCTTTTTTGTGTACAACTTTATGAGCTACAATTTAAATCTTTTGTATTTGTTCAAAAGATTTAAATTGGTTTTGAAGATAAAATTATAAAAACTGTATTTTGTCCCTTTTACCGTACAAATAAAAGGCAATTATTGAACCACCATAACTTAAAGAGTAAAGCTAAGATTAGACGGTCAACGTTAGTCAACGTTGACTCCTTGACGTCACCATAAACATCGTCAATATACTGTCAAAGTAGACCGCGTCAACACATGAAACGTTGACGATCACACGAATGACGCCAATCGGTCAATGTTGTCCCAAAATGGGTTGGCGTGTTATATATTTTAATGCGATTGGTGCTCTTTGATGTCAACGAATTAACACGTGAAACATAGACGATTATACCACTTGATCTCATCCAAATATTATGAACGTTGACGCAGAGTGGACAAAATTAAAATTCAATCATTTTCAACGTTGACGATCACACGACATTTACTGTACTCGTAGTGTTATCGAGCAACACAATGCGAATGGATGAAAAAACCTCTAAAAATCAGAAAATTTTGAAGTTTTCTTCCTGCTCCAGAAAAAAGTGATTCTAGGGCAATGGCGTGATATTTGGATCGAAATATACCTTAGGCGTCAAAATATAGTTCGTCTTCCATCTGTCAAGCGTCAGCTGTGATATTCAATCCAAGGCTGGCTACGATATCGATGAATTAAGAAACTTCTCAAGATTAGAAATTTTTGAAGTTTCTTTACTGCTTCGGAAAAATTGATTTTAGGACAATCGGGTGATGTTTGGATCAAAATATACTTTTGATGTCAAAATATAGTTTGTCCCCCATCTGTCAAGCTATTATAACTGCATATTTATTAAAAATCCTCAAATAAAATGCAAAATTTTCTAGATTGATATGAAGGTCACCGCATAACGCAAGGTACAGTCAACACGTTGGTGAAAGTGTCCTAACTTTGTTGACAGAGTGATTACACGGCCAACGAAAATAGTCATCGCATTGACCCTTAAATTTGTGTCAATGAGAGTATCAGTGCAGCCAACAACGCTTTGAAAGTATTCTGCGCTGACGATCACACCACAAAACAACTTTGGGACAGAATTTGCCGTTACTTTGACGTCAGAGAGTCAGCGCATCGAACATTTGCGTTGACCGTCTCGTATTCGTAGCTTAACTTATGTAAAGTTCCTAGATTGTTATAATTTTAAAAAAAGTTGATGTTAGTTTATTTTGCAGGGAACAAAAAAGGTAGTGCCATTGTCAGGAAAAAGGGGGCCCCTGAAAATTTTTTGATACGGGGCCCCTGAAGTGGTGCTTGCTACGCCACTGTGAAAAACCCTTTATAGAGTAGATTTTTAACACACTGAATAGTTTTCGTTTCACATTAAAATTTCCTCTTAGTCTCAATAGTATACTGGACATGCTGCATCACTATTACTGAGGAAACTTACATCATCTTCAATCATAAACCTCTAAAAGTAAGCCCTGCAGCAAAGATCAAGTACGTTCAAGTTAATTAACGTTCTACTACTGGGTTATTTCCTATTGTATTGTTCAAAACTGAACCGTACAAAAATATTTATAATAATTTAAATATTTGAATCCAAAATTTCAAGCTACTCGTAATTGGTATTGTTTGAAGGATTTTGCCGTCACACGCAATCAGTAAAACATGTAGTTGCTTTAGTTTTGATAGTTGATACATTTTTTGTTGAATAAAACCATAAAAGCGATTGTCTTAATCAAATTGGCCTACCACCCTGAGGGCTATCACAAAATAAATTGAAAATAATTTCTTTTTGCAAACATCATTTTTTTTCTAAGGCATCGATCATATGAGTTGAATATGATCGCATAATTCCTCGAATTATGTATGTGGCTTGATCTCAACATAAACGGATTATGTAACACCCTGAATTTGAGTTTGAAAGTTGAGAAAAAAAGTAATGTTTTATAAACTACATAAGTAAAAAGTTACAATTATCACTACAAAGCATTAAGATACAAGACATATTTTATTGTTTAACCTAATTTAAATTAGCCAATCATTCGCTGTATGTAGTTGTGTTGAACATTGCGGAAAAATATTTATCCACAACTATGTTATGGCACCTTGAACTACACGGGCACTGAACTCTTTTCCGGCTGTCATAATTATTTCGAAATTTCATAATCACTTTTTAATTGTTTGAATAAAAAAAGATTAATAATATCTTTTGGTTCTAAAATCTTGACCAACGACAACAAATCAAGACTTCGAGTAGGTATCTTTTAAAGTGATTCATTATCGAACATTGTTACCATTTGGCATTACCTCAACTTTGGTTATCTCGCTTGAGTGTACCTAAGTAAAGTGCCTACCTACTGCTGACTTTTGTTGTCCGTTAATTTAAATGACTTTGATTCCGAATTATTTTGAGCAAACCACTTGATGTGGGTGGAAAACCATAACTATACTATTTATCGTAGTAATATGGACAGAATGACAGGCCACGCCTTGAAATAGTTTATGGAAGTTTGGTTTCAAGATAAAGAAAATTCCTTAAGAAAAAATTATGTTAATTCGAGCACTCCTTAGTTTGACATTAAAGTTGGCTTAGATACAAGCATAATTATGTTAATATGAAATTGATAATTTTTTAAATACCTTAGTGAAACTAGAGTGAAAGTAAAAACAGGAGAAATTGCAGTTGCAGTTTAAAACGTGCAAATATTTTATATTTTTATAATAATAAGTATTTCCCAGTTTTGCCAAACAATTGTGTAAATATACAGGAGGTCTATAGCCTATTGAATAGACCGGAAAATGAGGGGTATAAAGGAACAATTACGTGCAAGGGTTTTTATTATTGAATATGTTTGTTTGGCCCATAAGCATGCTTAAAACCGAAAATGCTACTAAATTCACCCATGCGTTTCTGAGAGAATGGTCACACTGGCCACTTTTCGGTATTTTTGGTATAACTCGAAAACTAAGCCGAATTTGACAATTTTACATATAATACTTTTTGTTCAAAATTAAATTTTCTATTGGAATGGATAGTTCAAAAAATTTTACGAAAAAATTTAAGCAGGAAAAGTTAACAAAAACCAACCTGAAAAAAATCAAGGTTATCTAATTTTTTTTTATAACTTGTGCATAACTTTTTTTGAAGCAAAGATAGGGTCAAGACATGGATAGACAAAACAAAGTAGAGACTAAAGGCCTAAATATGGCATGTTCAAAAATTAATATTTGTTCAAAATTGACAGAGATATTCCCGTTCAAACCTTATCATTTCTTATAATTTTTCGCAGTTTTGGCCCGAAAGTCCCCTTTTCGGTACAATATGGCAAATTTCACTTTCGTAAAAATGTTCGAAATAAAAATTTCGACATAATATGACATTAAAACTATAGAGAATTTATAAAAAGGATGTAAGTGATATAAGTTCGCAATTTCGTTTTTCGGCTGTTTTTTTTAATGCTTTCAGACCTACAGACCGAACGGCTGGTCCGATTAACATAAGATTTGGTACTAGGTGCTAGAGACGTTAAATTTGTAATAAAGTACCAAAAGTACCAAAAGTACCAAAAACTGTGAAAAATTATAAGAAATGGTAAAGTTTGAATGGATATATCTCTGTCAATTTTCAAATAATATGGCTTTTTTAACATGTCATATTAAAGCCCTTAAACTCCAGTTTACTTTGTTCATGCATGTCTTGAGCGTATCTTTGCTTCGAAAAAAGTTATACGCAATTTATAAAAAAATTTATAAATCTTTGATTTTTCCGTTTTTTTTTCGTTGGTTTTTGTTTACTTTTGCTGCTTAAATTTTTTTAAGAAATTTTCCAAATTATCCATTTCGATAGAAAATTTAATTTTGAACAAAAAGTATTATATGTAAAATTGTCAAACTCGGCTTAGTTTTCGAGTTATACCAAAAATACTGAAAAGTGGCCAGTGTGACCATTCTTTCAGAAACGCATGGGTGAATTTAGTAGCATTTTCAGTTTTAAGCATGCTTATGGGCCAAACAAACATATTCAATAATAAAAACCCTTGCACGTAATTGTTCCTTTTTAAAAGGTCTATTCAATAGGCTACTAATTGAGTTTGGTGAAAGACGCATCTCGGAATGTAGTCACTTGCATATGCAAAACCGTGTCTCTGCTGCTGTTTTTGAAATGCAGAAAACCTAACTGAATTTTTGCTTATTCAAATATTACTTTATGGTTAGAATAGTTTCATTTTTTGAAGTATATTTTGGCACGTTCACTTTTTTCCTCAAATGAATACATAATCAAAAATATTACTTTAACCCAATTTTTGTATTCCACAATAATATATTTTTAAAAAATAGTGTTTGGCTTAAACCTGATTTTCCTTTTTCAAGAACTTTCTTTGATTCGATAGTTTTTGGGTTCCAAACATTTTTCATGGCTAATTTTAGTTCTTAGATCAAAAGTTATAACCATAGTTGTTAGAGCAGCCACGTCTAGTAAGTTATAAAATACTACCATCGATCGGGCAGCGTTTTGTTTGACGTGAGCTAGAATAAATGGAGAGCATTTGGTCGAAAACACCGACCCCACCTTTGGTGTGGTTGTAGTCAAATATCATTACAGGCGTATTTATTTTGATAACCGGAAGGGGCTTTCTCAGAGTTATGTTTCATAGATAGAAGAACCAAGAACCATTTCCTTGTTTGGTTTTGAGGCATAACACACCAAAGCCATTTTTTCAGAAAATTCAAAAATGCAAGTGTGGACTTTTACGGGCTCCCCTTTCGGTCATCATAAATCTCCTTCTCTACAAAATTTTTTTGCACATTTCTTTTGTTTCTCCGGATTATACTAAAGCCGCGTCCACATTATGTTGAATTGTGTAGATCAACATCGTTGATCAACAGTGTTGAGTAATAAGTGTATAGACGGCGTGTTGATCGACAATGCCAATCAATATTTGTTGACCCGAACGCAACCCGATTCAAATGGATAGCAATCGACAAAGTTGTTCAACAAATTCCATTTTATTAAAAACGTTTGTAGGGTTTTAATTTCATGAACATAATTTACTGGTTTTGTGCGTTATTAATCAATTTTTATCAGATGAAAAACGCATTATTGGTTGTGAATAAGTATTTAATGTTAATAATATCGTTTTTATTTATCTTTATTGTTCACAAAAATAAAAAAAAAGTAGGGTTCCCCCAGGATTTGAACCCTGAACCCTTCGGTTGGATACTAACGCATCGACCAGAAAATTCCAATCCACACAATTTATTGCTACGAAAGTTTTTGACGTACACACTTGCATGTTGATCGACAATGTTAACCAATAATGTCGATCGGCATAGTGTGGACCCTTCTCAAGGATGGTGATTTTTGTCGATCGATCAACATCCAGGCCAAAACCACAGATGTGAAGAAGTTATCACTAGTTTGGTTGCGCCCTGTGTCGAATTAAGATGGCATCAACGACATCACCATACCAAATCCATGGCCAAATCCTATACTTTGGTCAAAGCTTTCAGTGTAGATGGAAAATTTTAATAAATAGCCCGGTGAGTTTTCATTGCGCCACAAGAACTTGCTTGGTGACTAACTGAATCATGGAAATGAATGAAGTTTATCATCGCAAAACGTTAAAGATTCATTACTGCTCAAAAGATTGGATATTCCTTGATGGGAACCCACGACGTCCGCAACCTACAATTACCGACCATCTTCCAAAGTATAACAAAACTCCAAAATATAGGCTTTAAATTCGTTCATCGTCATTTCATAATTTCCCAAACACGTTGCACTTGGGCGATTGGTATTTTGTAGATATCATTGGCTTTTTCATTTGTCCACTTGATGATTTCAGTTTTTACATGGTTGTGGTTGCTGTCGAAAAAATGAAATTTCAAACCATCTTCAAGAATGGTCACTACAATTTCAAGTATTATCTCACTAAATAATTTCATGCGTTCCCCCCTTGCCGAAAAAATTTAAAAAAATTCAACCCATCCTCAAGTATGGTCCCACTATTTTTTTGTTTTTTTTTTTTTATTTTTTTATATAAATTCATTGGGAGACGGACACAATCCCGAAATTCTGAATCCAGAAAACCCAAAATCACGAAAATCTAAAATCCCGAAGATCCAGAATCCCGAAAACTCAAAATCCCGAAAGCCCAGAATCCCGAAAACCCAGAATACCGAAAACCCAGACTCCCAAAACCCAGAATTCTGAAACCCCAAAATCCCGAAAACCTAAAATCCCGAAAACCCAAAATCCAGAAAGGCCAAAATCCCAAACTATACTTGAAAAGAAAAGGTTACAGCCATTGCTGTGACTTTATTGACAAAGTTTTAAGCTAAATTCACATAAAAGTTCTGATATCGATAGCGATACATGATAAAGTATTTTAAAACTGAACACGATGAGTACCTACACAATCACATCATCGATACCTGATACGCTTTCGCTCCTTTCAGTTTTTCTTATGTAAAAATATTTTATTGTAGTGATAGCGTATCGCCTTCGGCAAAATAGTGTGGATCTGGCCTTATTGAATCTTAATCAAATAGTTTTAACAAATTAAAAACAGTTATTTCTCACAAATCTGAATTTTAACTGAATTTCGATATTTAAATCGTTTTTAAACCCTCTTCCTAGCTTCAGCATGTTGTTTTGTATCTAATATTCTGAATTTAAAAAATGCTTTTTAACTTTTATCGTGTTTTGCTTGTTTTCTGACTTAGGCACATTCCTATTACTTTCGTACACTAAGTTTTTTAATTGCGATATAGGTACTATAGGGCAAGTTTTGGATTCGTGCAAAAAAAAAATTGCGAGATAACAATCAAACATTACATTACGATGATAGAGAACACGAAAAAAGTGGGTGGCACAATTCTGTCTGTCTGTCAGTCTGTCCGTACCTCAACCTACATCCTAAGCCACTGAAGCGATTTTCTTAAAATTTTGAACTTAAGGTTTTTTTGTAACTCTCCAGAGGGGAAATTGAAATTTTTTTTTAGCTCAAAAAATAACGGTACTTGCCATACAACCGTTAAGGAAAAGCTTATTTATCTCAAAAACGGCTCGAACGAAAATCAGTGTATTATTGTACGTATGGTGTACTTTCTGGTAAGAACAAAAATCACCAAAAACATTTATTAACGGTACCTGCCATATACCGATTTTTTGATTTTCGGTTTTCTCACTAACCGCTCATTCGATTTCAATAAAATTTTTTGCAAAAAAGCTTTATTAGAATATAAATAATACTGCGTACCAAAATTTTGTAAAAAATAAATTTTGAATTTATAAAAAAAGATTCAAATTTTTTTTTGGAAAATTCAATATTTCAAAAACGGGTTGATGAATTTTTTTGAAATTTCAGCTTTTAATATATACTCAAAATTGGCATACCAATATTTTTTTTGAAAAATGTTACAAAAATTGTATATATAAAAAATTAATTTTTAAGAAAACGGCTCGAACGATTTTGAAGTTTTTTTTGCACATATTCATAATTTTTCAAGTAATCAAATAGCATACTATTTTTTGAGCTTTAAGTTATTTATCAGACTGTTTATACAATTAAAAGAACGATTAAAATGCTTTTTATACTTTTTCTCTAATTACTTGAATATTTTTTAAAGTTCTTAAGTCCCACACAACTTGAACATAAGAGCAAGTACGTGCGATCCAGTCGTGCATTTTATTTATAAAAGATTGGATTTAATTGATCATAGCTATCATTTAAACGGTTTTACTTAATTTCGAAGTAAGTGCATGCCGTCTTCATTTAAAATAAAACATAATATAAAAGAATATTCACGTAGTGTACATACAAACATTTAATAGGTGTGTGAAAAATCTATGAACATATTTAGGAAACGTCTTTAAAGTTCGGATTTATTTTCGTTTTCTTCTTTATCTCGTTTTGTTTTACTTAGTTCTTCAAAGCTCAGATAAAAATTTTAACACAGTTTTTGCCTTTCCCATACAGGTAAGATAGAACAGAAATTATGTACATCAAAAATCTAGAAATACTTTTCCTGAAATTGAAATCCCGAATTTGCACAAATTTTTCATTTTATATAATTTTTCGGAATTTCAATTTCGGGATTTCGGGATCCTGGGTTTTCGGGATTTTGGGCTTTCGGGATTTTGGGTTTTCGGGATTCTGGGTTTTCGGGATTCACGGTTTTCGGGATTTTGGGTTTTCGGGATTCTGGGTTTTCGGGATTGTTGATTTTCGGGATTTTGGGTTTTCGGGATTTTGGATTTTCAGGATTTTGGGTTTTCGGGATTTTGGTTTTCGGGATTCTGACCCCAACCCAAATTCATTTTTATTTTTCCAATTTCTTAAAACTATCTTAAAGCTAGACAAAAAGTATTAAAAACTACCCTACTTATCAATATCTTACAACTAACTTACTGGTCCCATTCGGGAGCTCTAAGTCAAACTAATAACTTAATGCTAATGCCCTTCGGCCTTAGAACTATCTTAAAACTAGAATTCATATTGGTTTTATTTTTCACCAAGAAGAATTGAAAAAAAACTTGGCATCTACATCTTTTATTTTGGTTTTATATAAAGCTTACAAACTAAATAAAACTAAATTTAATTAATTAAAACTAATTAAAACTACTATAAAACTACTTAAAGCTACTTTCAATCTACTTACAAACTACTTACAAACTAGAACAGCCACAGCAAGCATTTTCGGGTTTTTATAATTTTTTTGTATGTTCTTGTTTTTTTTTTAATTTTTTGTGTTTTTTTTGGTTTTATATTTTTTTTTTGGTGCCATCCTGACTGTCCCTGCTTCAAACCTTAAAACTAAAAATGTATGTAAGTCGGTCATGGCATAGAAAAATGCAGTCTACTTTTAAATATCCAAAGGAACTTCGTGTTCAGGTTTCAACCACCAGAACTACATAGTTCTCCTGCCTTACCCTATCTCTTCGGTCCCGATCGGACACAGTCGTACTGAACCGAAGGTGCTCCGCTCCGTGTTGTGCGAGCACGTCTCGACTGTAAAGGAGCCGCCGATCTAGAGTTCTACGGCCGACGTGGTAGATAAGCGGAACCGCCGCTCTATCCTGGATCAGCCCTCGACTGTCTAAATAGAGGAATGCATCGGGCGAAATAAAGCCGCTTAGACGCACACTCTCGTAGTAATCGTTCTTAGGGTAATAAGCCCCAAAAATTAAGCTGTTGGTCGAGGACATTGCTCTCGCAATGTGACCACGAATAAGCTTCAACAAGAAATTATCTATCCTGTTTATGTTGGCGCCGTTGTATAGAACCAGGCAAGTATGGTCACACCATTTTCAATTATGATCTCACTAAATAATTTCATGTGATTCCCCCTTGCCGAAAAAAATGAAAAAAATTCACACCATCTTCAAGTATGGTCACACCATTTCCAAGTATGATCTCAATGAATAGTTTCATGTGGTTCCCCCCTTGACGAAAAAAAAGAAACAAATTCACACCATCCTCACGTATGGTCACACAATATTCAAGTATGGTCACACCATTTTCAAGTATGGTCACACCATTTTCAAGTATGATCTCACTTAATAATATCATGTGGTCCCCCCTTGCCGAACAAAATTCACACCATCCTCAACCTCAAGAATGGTCACACCATATTCAAGAATGGTCACTACATTTTCAAGAATGATCTCACTAGATAAATTCATGTGGTCACACCAATTAAAAATATGATCTGACTAAATAATTTCATGTGGTCCTCCCCCCTTGCCAAAAAAATAAAAAATTCACAGCATCCTCAAGAATGGTCACAACATATTCAAGAATGCAAACTACATTTTTCAGAATAATCTCACTACATAATTTCATGTGGTCACACCATTTAAAAATATGATCTGACTAAATAATTTCATGTGGTCCCCCCTTGACGAAAAAAATGAAAAAAATTCACACCATCCTCAAGTATGGTCACACCATATTGAAGTATGGTCACACCATTTTCAAGTATGATCTCACTAAATAATTTCATGTGATCCCCCCTTGCCGATAAATAAAAAAATTCACACCATCCTCAAGAATGGTCACACCATATTCAAGAATGGTCACTACATTTTCAAGAATGATATAACTAAATAATTTCATGTGGTCACACCATTTTCAAGTATGATCTCAATAAAAAATTTCATGTGGTCCCCCCTTGCCGAAAAAAATGAAAAAAATTCACACCATCTTCAAGTATGGTCACACCATTTCCAAGTATGATCTCAATGAATAGTTTCATGTGGTTCCCCCCTTGACGAAAAAAAAGAAACAAATTCACACCATCCTCACGTATGGTCACACAATATTCAAGTATGGTCACACCATTTTCAAGTATGGTCACACCATTTTCAAGTATGATCTCACTTAATAATATCATGTGGTCCCCCCTTGCCGAACAAAATTCACACCATCCTCAACCTCAAGAATGGTCACACCATATTCAAGAATGGTCACTACATTTTCAAGAATGATCTCACTAAATAATTTCATGTGGTCACCCCTTGCCAAAAAAATTAAAAATTCGCACCATCCTCAAGAATGGTCATACCATATTCAAGAATGGTCACACCATTTCCAAGTATGATCTCAATCAATAGTTTCATGTGGTTCCCCCCTTGACGAAAAAAAGAAACAAATTCACACCATCCTCACGTATGGTCACACAATATTCCAGTATGGTCACACCATTTTCAAGTATGGTCACACCATTTTCAAGTATGGTCACACCATTTTCAAGTATGATCTCACTAAATAATTTCATGTGGTCCCCCCTTGCCAAAAAAATTAAAAATTCACACCATCCTCAAGAATGGTCACACCATATTCAAGAATGGTCACAACATTTTCAAGAATGATCTCACTAAAAAATTTCATGTGGTCACCCCTTGCCGAAAAATAAAAAAATTCACACCATCCTCAAGAATGGTCACACCATATTCAAGTATGGTCACACCATTTTCAAGTTTGATCTCACTAAATAATTTCAGGTCACCCCTCGCCAAAAAATAAAAAAATTCAAGATTCTCAAGAATGGTCACACCATATTCAAAAATGGTCACACCATTTTCAAGTTTGATCTCACTAAATAATTTCATGTGGTCACACCATTTAAAAATATGATCTGACTAAATAATTTCATGTAGTCCTCCCCCCTTGCCGAAAAAATGAAAAAAATTCACACCATCCTCAAGTATGGTCACACCATATTGAAGTATGATCACACCATTTTCAAGAATGATCTCACTAAATAATTTCATGTGGTCCCCTATTGCCGAAAAAATAAAAAAATTCACAAAATCCTCAAGAATTCTCACACCATATTCAAGAATGGTCACTACATTTTCAAAAACGATCTCACTTAATAATTTCATGTGGTCACCCCTTGCCGAAAAAATAAAAAATTCACACCATCCTCAAGAATGGTCACAACATATTCTAGTATGGTCACACCATTTCCAAGTATGATCTCAATAAATGTGGTCCTCCCTTGACGAAAAAAAAGAAAAAATTCACACCATCCTCACGTATGGTCACACCATATTCAAGTATGGTCACACCATTTTCAGGTTTGGTCACACCATTTTCAAGTATGATCTTACTAAATAATTTCATGTGGTCCCCCCCTGACGAAAAAAATGAAAAAAAATTAACACCATCCTCAAGTATGGTCACACCATATTCAAGTATGGTCACACCATATTCAAGTATGGTTACACCATTTTCAAGTATGATCTCACTAAATAATTTCATGTGGTCCCCTGTTGCCTTAAAAAATTCACACCATCTTCAAGTATGGTCACACCATTTTTAAGTATGGTCACACTATATTCAAGTATGGTTACACCATTTTCAAGTATTTATTTATTTATTTATTTTCATCAATTGATCAAAGATCTGCTGATTACAAAAATTAGCTAATTAATATCTACCTCATATACAAGTACAGGCACTTGTGTTCTTAAAAATACATAATGATATCACATAAAACTTTATTATAATTTATTTTTAAAGCATTTATAAGTAAATTATTTACATACATAATTGCAAGCATTTCTTTTTTAATAAGTCTCTTTTCATATAAAGGTCGATTTCATCGCATACCATATTTACAAGTCTTAGAGAACGCGTAATTGGTTCATTCAACCCATAGTTAGTTCTATGAGGAGGAATATAAAAAAGCTCATTTCTATTTCGTAAGACACGGGTTGGGGCATAGAAAGGCATTATTGACAGCAATTCAGAACAAGATATGCGATTATCCAAAATATCTTTAATAAATAAGATGCATTGAACTTGCCTTCGACATTCAAGCGGTTTTAAATCGATAAGAGAACATCTTGCTTTATATTCGGGTAATGTTACATTCCAGTTAAGCTTTATCAACGCATACCTGGTGAATCTTTTTTGAATTCTTTCTATTCTTAATATATTATTGTCATAGAAAGGGGACCAAACAACACAGCAGTATTCCAGAATAGGTAAAACTAAAGCCATAAATAAGGCCTTCAATGTATATGAATCTTTAAAGTCAATTGAGTTGCGTATTAAGAAACCTAGCATAGAGTTACCTTTGGAGACAACATAGTCCACATGCGATCAAAAATCAAACTTTTGATCAAAATGCACACCAAGGTCCTTGATGGTATTGACTCTTTGTAGGTTATCATTACAGAAATTATATTCATAAATAATGAGAGATGATGATCTCGATGCACTAAATATTTTGCACTTAGAGAAGTTCAGTTTAAGGTGATTGTAATTACACCAATCAAGAAAATTATTAATATCTACCTGCAGAAGTGCACAATCCAATGGTGAAGATGTTGCCAGAAAAAGTTTCACATCGTCGGCATACATTAAACACTTACAGTACTTCAATACTGAGGGCAAATCATTTGTAAATAAAATGAAAAGGAGTGGCCCCAAATGACTTCCTTGTGGAAGACCCAATATGACGTCTATATGTATAGAAGAGCAATCATCTATTTTAACGACTTGCTTTCTATTAGATAAATAGGAATTTAACCATTTTATAAAAGCTATGTTCAAACCTAATCTTTTTAGCTTTTGCAAGAGGAGACCATGTTGTACGCGATCAAACGCCTTGACAAAGTCGGTGTATAAGACATCAACTTGTTTCCCATTTTCTAATGAGTTCATACAAAAGTTAGTAAAGAGGCTTAAGTTTGTACAAGTTGATTTACCCTTTACAAACCCATGTTGGTAAGGGGACACAAATTCCTTAACCGAATAATAAAGACGATCAGTTACTACCTTTTCGAAAAGCTTGGGAATAGCTGAAAGCTTTGAAATGGGCCTATAATTGCTCACTAAGTGCTTAAGTCCGTTTTTATAAATTGGATCTATAAAGGATATCTTCCATTCCTCAAGAAAAACGCCTGTTGACAGAGATTTGTTAAAGATAGTTGTCAAAACACAACAAAGAGAAGAAGAACATTTTGATAACAGGATAGGAGGGATTGAGTCAAAGCCAGCCTTTTTAGTAGTATCAAGGTCATTTAAACTTTTGAGAATTTCTTGTTCTGTTAATTTAGTTAACGAAAAATCTATTTGAGGAATAGTTTCCGGGTATAGCTCATCAATATCTTCAATTATATCACTATTATATGATGTTTTAAAATAATGCGCAAAGAGATCACTAGAGGATTTAATATCGTTTGATTTATTGTTTTCATACTCCATACATTGTGGAAAAGATGAACCTTTCCTTTTAGAATTCAGAAATACCCAAAAGGATTTAGAATTATTTTTTATATTGGATTCGGTGTTATGCAAATAATGTCTATACAAAAACTTATTAAGGAAGTCAAATTCTTTCCTTAATTGAAAAAACCTTTCACGATCTTCAGAGAGTTTTGTTAGTTTGAAACGCTTGAATGCCTTATTTTTGGCATTTTCTAGATTCTTTATTCTAGGGTTAAACCATGGAAGCTTAAAAGTTTTTTTTCTTCTTAAGGTAGGAACAAAAAGTTCTATACCTTCAAACAATATGTGTTTAAATTGAGTAAACATATCTTGTAATGATTTGCCATCGATAAAACTCTCCCAATTTACATTATTATAAAAACTATTAAGTCCAATGAAATCAGCCTTAGCAAAATTATATAATTTTTGGTTTTTGATCAAATTTTTTGCATAATCATAGTATTCAAAAGATATACATACGGCCTTATGATGAATGGAATTGTTTATCAAAGGAAAATCAGACATTACCAGAGAGTATTTTAAATCATTGCTGATAAATACTAGATCTAATATTCTCCCTAAACTGTTCTTTACATTATTAATTTGAAAAAGACCCATAGCAGATAATGAGTCAACGACCAACATTTCTACATCTTTAATTGTATTAAAAAGTATTAAAACATGATCATCTTCCATGTACCGCCAGACGATGTCACCTAAGTTAAAATCGCCAAGGATACATGGGAATTGGTTGGTCGTTAACTCATTTACAATTGCTTGAACATTGGCAATATGTTCATTATACAGTTCTACTCCACTATTGGGACGAATATAACTTACAATAAAAAATAAATCTTTACTATCAGCAGAGTCTTTGGAACTTACACTAACACAAAGTTGCTCAATTTCATCACCGTCATTCAATAGATTGCGTTGAGTACTGTTAAAACTTGTTCGGACGGCAATCAAGACGCCTCCACCTCGAACCCATCCTGTTGTAGTGGAACGATCTTTTCGATAAACGTTGAAAGAAGAGTTGAAAAGCTCCGATGACATAAAATTTGAGTTAAGCCATGTTTCCACAATGATAATTACATCAAACTCATGGATCGAAGAAGCTAAGAAAAGCTGGTTTGTTTTAGTCCGCAGGCCACCAGCGTTTTGAAAGTATACACGAACTTCGGACAAATTCACTCTAGGTTGTGAGGTTTTTATTATTTCACTTTGGAAGTGTCGCCCCTCTTCGGAAAATTTATGAATTTTTTAATTTGCAAATTAACAGGCCAAATTGATGGATCTAAGGCTGCATCAAAATAGTTTGCAGGAATCCCTAATTTGAAATTGACGTAGCGAAGTGAGGTAGAGTCAACATCTCTTTTAATTAGCCTCGAGCAACGCAAACAGGTCTTCGGGATATTTAATTTATTCGCAGCATAGTCCAACACATTGTCTTCAGTTACATTGCTAAGCAAACGAGAAAGATGTAGAAACCGCATCGGAGGAACAGACTCTAGTGTAAGTTCGCCTTCGACAGTAACAAACATTGTTTTTTTAGAGCGAAGACCTTTTGAGTTTTTTTTTTGATTTGTATCTCTTCCGATCGTAGTTACAGTATCAACATTGGCAACACTAGCAACATTGTCAACATCAGCACTCACACCATCCAAAAGCAGAACAGCTTCATCTCCATAACCAAAAACAACATTGAGATCGGCACTCTTCCCAGCACCAATATCCACAGCAATGAGAGGCAAAGCAGCTTCACCTTCCTCACCCACACCATTTACAACAGCATCACGATCCCCAACAACAACAGCAGCATCACCCTCGTTAGTGGCAGCAGCAGCAACAGCAGCAGTAGCAGCAGCAGCATCAACCACATTAACAACAACAACATCTGATTTTTTCTCACCTTCCAAATTTGTATTAAGCAATAAACTTTCATCAGTCCTATCAGAACCAGCAGATAGAGATGATGGGCAGAAACCATCAGCAGGAGTCACCGCATTTCTTTTTGAAGTAGATGCTTGCACATTTAAAGCTTTATCAATATCGCCACTCTGCGTAGCAGAGTTCGAATTGATTGTTGTTTTTGTGCTTTGCTTAGAAACCGGTTTTTTTTCGCGATGGCTTTGTTATTGCTCAAACCGAAATTCGATGCACGCGACGAAGAAGGAGTAATTTTAGGTTGTGGGGAATGCGAATAAAGCGAGCGGGGAGAGGAAGAAATGTTTTTGTCTTTCAAGAGATTCAATTGCTTATTGTTTTTGTTTTGATTTGTAGACAATGGTTTAACTTGAGATTGAGAGCGTGTTATACGTATTGGTTTCACGAGACTATCGAAATCTGATTTATGCTCAGTGAAGAAGCGATATAAGTCTTTGATAATTAGCATGCAACCAAGGAAAGAAACGTTTTTGCATGTACCGCACTTCCAGAAAATGTTTTCATTAGATTCAAGCGAAACCCGATCGGAATCACTCATATTTGTACATTTAAAATGAAATCCGGATAGGCAAATACCGCAAACAATTATATCACTTTTAGAAGTTAAAAAATTGCATTGAGAACATTGAATGTCCATGATGAATAAAATAGAAAATTGTATAGAAAAGTCTGCAGAGAGAGCTGTACGTACGTGACGAGAGCAGAAACTAGACTGACTATGATCTCACTAAATAATTTCACGTGGTCCCCTCTTGCCGAAAAAAATGAAAAAAATTCACACCATCTTCAAGTATGGTCACAACATATTCAGGTATGGTCACACCATTTCCAAGTATGATCTAACTAAATAATTTCATGAGGTCCCTACATCCTCACGAATGGTCACACCATATTCGAGAATGGTCACTACATTTTCAAGAATGATCTCACTCAAGAATGGTCACACCATATTCAAGTATGGTGACACCGTTTTCAAGTATGGTCACACCATTTTCAAGTATGATCTAACTTAATAATTTCATGTGGTCCCCCCTTGGCGAAAAAAATTAAAAAATTCACACCATCCTCAAGTATGGTCACACCATATTCAAGTATGGTCATACCATTTTCAAGTATGATCTCACTTAATAATTTCTTGTGGTCCCCCCTTTCCGAAAAAAATGAAAAAAATTCACACCATCCTCAAGTATGGTCACACCATATTCAAGAATGGTCACTACATTTTCAGGAATGATCTCACTAAATAATTTCATGTGGTCACCCCTTGCCGAAAACATTAAAAAATTCACACCATCCTCAAGAATGGTCACACAATATTCAAGTATGGTCACACTATTTTCAAGTATGATCTTACTAAATAATTTCATGTGGTCCCCCCTTGCCGAAAAAATAAAAAAATTCACACCATCCTCAAGTATGGTCACACCATATTCAAGTATGGTAACACCATTTTCAAGTATGATCTCACTTAATAATTTCTTGAGGTCCCCCCTTTCCGAAAAAAATGAAAAAAATTCACACCATCCTCAAGTATGGTCACACCATATTCAAGAATGGTCACTACATTTTCAGGAATGATCTCACTAAATAATTTCATGTGGTCACCCCTTGCCGAAAACATAAAAAATTCACACCATCCTCAAGAATGGTCACACCATATTCAAGTATGGTCACACCATTTTCAAGTATGATCTCACTTTATAATTTCATGTGGTCCCCCCTTTCCGAAAAATTAAAAATTCCCACCATCCTCGAGAATGGTCACACCATATTCAAGTATGGTCACACCATATTCAAGTATGATCTCACTTTATAATTTCATGTGGTCCCCCCTTGCCGACAAAATAAAAAAAATCACACCATCCTCAAGAATGGTTACACCATATTCAAGAATGGTCACTACATTTCCAAGAATGATCTCACTAAATAATTTCATGTGGTCCCCCCTTTCCGAAAAATTAAAAATTTCCACCATCCTTGAGAATGGTCACACCATATTCAAGTATCGTCACACCATTTTCATGTATGATCTAACTAAATAATTTCATGAGGTCCCTACATCCTCACGAATGGTCACACCATATTCGAGAATGGTCACTACATTTTCAAGAATGATCTCACTCAAGAATGGTCACACCGTTTTCAAGTATGGTGAAACCATTTTCAAGTATTATTTCCCTAAATTATTTCATGTGGTCCTCCCTTGCCGAAAAAATAGAAAATTCACACCATCCTCCATACTCAAGAATGGTCACTACATTTTCAGGAATGATCTCTTTAAATAATTTCATGTGGTCACCCCTTGCCGAAAAAATAAAACAATTCTCACCATCCTCAAGAATGGTCACACCATATTCAAGTATGGTCACACAATTTTCAAGTATGATCTAACAAAATAATTTCATGTGGTCCCACCATCCTCACGAATGGTCACACCATATTCGAGAATGGTCACAACATTTTCAAGAATGATCTCACTCAAGAATGGTCACACCGTTTTCAAGTATGGTCAAACCATTTTCAAGTATGATTTCCCTAAATTATTTCATGTGATCCTCCCTTGCCGAAAAAATAAAAAAATTCAAACCATCCTCAAGAATGGTCACACCTTATTCAAGAATGGTCACTACTTTTTCAAGAATAATCTCACTAGATAATTTCAAGTGGTCTTCCCTTGCCGAAAAAATAAAAAATTTACACCATCCTTAAGAATGGTCACACCATATTCAAGAATGGTCACTACATTTTCAGGAATGTTAACACTAAATAATTTCATGTGGTCACCTCTTGCCGAAAACATAAAAAAATTCACACCATCCTCAAAAATGGTCACACCTTATTCAAGAATGGTCACTACTTTTTCAAGAATAATCTCACTAGATAATTTCAAGTGGTCTTCCCTTGCCGAAAAAATAAAAAATTCACACCATCCTCAAGAATGGTTACACCATCCTCAAGAATGGTCACACCATATTCAAGTATCGTCACACCATTTTCAAGTATGATCAAACAAAATAATTTCATGTGGTCCCACCATCCTCACGAATGGTCACACCATATTCGAGAATGGTCACAACATTTTCAAGAATGATCTCACTCAAGAATGGTCACACCGTTTTCAAGTATGGTCAAACCATTTTCAAGTATGATTTCCCTAAATTATTTCATGTGATCCTCCCTTGCCGAAAAAATAAAAAAATTCAAACCATCCTCAAGAATGGTCACACCTAATTCAAGAATGGTCACTACTTTTTCAAGAATAATCTCACTAGATAATTTCAAGTGGTCTTCCCTTGCCGAAAAAATAAAAAATTTACACCATCCTTAAGAATGGTCACACCATATTCAAGAATGGTCACTACATTTTCAGGAATGATCTCACTAAATAATTTCATGTGGTCACCCCTTGCCGAAAACATAAAAAAATTCACACCATCCTCAAGAATGGTCACACCATATTCAAGTATGGTCACACTATTTTCAAGTATGATCTTACTAAATAATTTCATGTGGTCCCCCCTCTCCGAAAAAATAAAAAAATTCACACCATCCTCAAGTATGGTCACACCATATTCAAGTATGGTAACACCATTTTCAAGTATGATCTCACTTAATAATTTCTTGTGGTCCCCCCTTTCCGAAAAAAATAAAAATTCACACCATCCTCAAAAATGGCCACACCATATTGAAGTATGGTCACACCATTTTCAAGTATGATCTCAATTAATAGTTTCATGCTTGCCGACAAAATACAAAAATTCAAACCATCCTCAAGTATGGTCACACCATATTCAAGTATGGTGACACCGTTTTCAAGTATGGTCACACCATTTTCAAGTATGATCTAACTTAATAATTTCATGTGGTCCCCCCTTGGCGAAAAAAATTAAAATTTCAAGTATGATCTTATTAAATAATTTCATGTGGTCCCCCCTTGCCGAAAAAATAAAAAAATTCACACCATCCTCAAGTATGGTCACACCATATTCAAGTATGGTAACACCATTTTCAAGTATGATCTCACTTAATAATTTCTTGTGGTCCCCCCTTTCCGGAAAAAATAAAAATTCACACCATCCTCAAAAATGGCCACACCATATTGAAGTATGGTCACACCATTTTCAAGTATGATCTCAATTAATAATTTCATGTGGTCCCCCCTTGCTGACAAAATACAAAAATTCAAACCATCCTCAAGTATGGTCACACCATATTCAAGTATGGTGACACCGTTTTCAAGTATGTTCACACCATTTTCAAGTATGATCTAACTTAATAATTTCATGTGGTCCCCCCTTGGCGAAAAAAATTAAAAAATTCACACCATCCTCAAGTATGGTCACACCATATTCAAGTATGGTCACACCATTTTCAAGTATGATCTCACTTAATAATTTCTTGTGGTCCCCCCTTTCCGAAAAAAATGAAAAAAATTCACACCATCCTCAAGTATGGTCACACCATATTCAAGAATGGTCACTACATTTTCAGGAATGTTCTCACTAAATAATTTCATGTGGTCACCCCTTGCCGAAAACATAAAAAGTTCACACCATCCTCAAGAATGGTCACACCATATTCAAGTATGGTCACACTATTTTCAAGTATGATCTTACTAAATAATTTCATGTGGTCCCCCCTTGCCGAAAAAATAAAAAAATTCACACCATCCTCAAGTATGGTCACACCATATTCAAGTATGGTTACACCATTTTCAAGTATGATCTCACTTAATAATTTCTTGTGGTCCCCCCTTTCCGAAAAAAATAAAAATTCACACCATCCTCAAGTATGGTCACACCATATTCAAGAATGGTCACTACATTTTCAGGAATGATCTCACTAAATAATTTCATGTGGTCACCCCTTGCCGAAAACATACAAAATTCACACCATCCTCAAGAATGGTCACACCATATTCAAGTATGGTTACACTATTTTCAAGTATGATCCCACTAAATAATATCATGTGGTCCCCCTTTGACGAAAATAATTAAAAACTACATTTTCAGGAATGATCTCACTAAATAATTTCATGTGGTCACCCCTTGCCGAAAACATAAAAAAATTCACACCATCCTCAAGAATGATCACACCATATTCAAGTATGGTCACACTATTTTCAAGTATGATCTTACTAAATAATTTCATGTGGTCCCCCCTTCGCCGAAAAAATAAAAAAATTCACACCATCCTCAAGTATGGTCACACCATATTCAAGTATGGTTACACCATTTTCAAGTATGATCTCACTTTATAATTTCATGTGGTCCCCCCTTGCTTACAAAATAAAAAAAATCACACCATCCTCAAGAATGGTTACACCATATTCAAGAATGGTCACTACATTTCCAAGAATGATCTCACTAAATAATTTCATGTGGTCCCCCCTTTCCGAAAAATTAAAAATTCCCACCATCCTCGAGAATGGTCACACCATATTCAAGTATGGTCACACCATTTTCAAGTATGATCTCACTTTATAATTTCATGTGGTCCCCCCTTGCTTACAAAATAAAAAAAATCACACCATCCTCAAGAATGGTTACACCATATTCAAGAATGGTCACTACATTTCCAAGAATGATCTCACTAAATAATTTCATGTGGTCCCCCCTTTCCCAAAAATTAAAAATTTCCACCATCCTCGAGAATGGTCACACCATATTCAAGTATCGTCACACCATTTTAAGTATGATCTAACTAAATAATTTCATGTGGTCCCACCATCCTCAAGAATGGTCACACCATATTCGAGAATGGTCACTACATTTTCAAGAATGATCTCACTCAAGAATGGTCACACCATATTTAAGTATGGTCACACCATTTTCAAGTATGATCTCACTAAATAATTTCATGTGGTCCCCCTTGCTTAAAAAATAAAAAATTCACACCATCCTCAAGAATGGTCACACCATATTCAAGTATCGTCACACCATTTTCATGTATGATCTAACTAAATAATTTCATGAGGTCCCTACATCCTCACGAATGGTCACACCATATTCGAGAATGGTCACTACATTTTCAAGAATGATCTCACTCAAGAATGGTCACACCGTTTTCAAGTATGGTGAAACCATTTTCAATTATTATTTCCCTAAATTATTTCATGTGGTCCTCCCTTGCCGAAAAAATAAAAAAATTCAAACCATCCTCAAGAATGGTCACACCATATTCAAGAATGGTCACTACTTTTTCAAGAATAATCTCACTAGATAATTTCATGTGGTCTTCCCTTGCCGAAAAAATAAAAAATTTACACCATCCTTAAGAATGGTCACACCATATTCAAGAATGGTCACTACATTTCCAGGAATGATAACACTAAATAATTTCATGTGGTCACCTCTTGCCGAAAAAATAAAACATTCACACCATCCTCAAGAATGGTCACACCATATTCAAGTATGGTCACACTATTTTCAAGTATGATCTTACTAAATAATTTCATGTGGTCCCCCCTTGACGAAAAAAATGAAAAAAATTCACACCATCCTCAAGTATGGTCACACCATATTTAAGTATGGTCACACCATTTTCAAGTACGATCTCACTAAATAATTTCATGTGGTCCCCCCTTGCCGAAAAAACAAAAAAATTCACACCACCCTCAAGAATGGTCACACCATATTCAAGAATGGTCACTACATTTTCAGGAATTTTCTCACTAAATAATTTCATGTGGTCACCCTCTGCTTACAAAATAAAAAAATCACACCATCCTCAAGAATGGTCACACCATATTCAAGTATGGTCACACTATTTTCAAGTATGATCTTACTAAATAATTTCATGTGGTCCCCTCTTGCCGAAAAAATAAAAAAATTCACACCATCCTCAAGTATGGTCACACCATATTCAAGTATGGTAACACCATTTTCAAGTATGATCTCACTTAATAATTTCTTGTGGTCCCCCCTTTCCGAAAAAAATAAAAATTCACACCATCCTCAAAAATGGCCACACCATATTGAAGTATGGTCACACCATTTTCAAGTATGATCTCAATTAATAATTTCATGTGGTCCCCCCTTGCCGACAAAATACAAAAATTCAAACCATCCTCAAGTATGGTCACACCATATTCAAGTATGGTGACACCGTTTTCAAGTATGGTCACACCATTTTCAAATATGATCTAACTTAATAATTTCATGTGGTCCCCCCTTGGCGAAAAAAATTAAAAAATTCACACCATCCTCAAGTATGGTCACACCATATTCAAGTATGGTCACACCATTTTCAAGTATGATCTCACTCAATAATTTCTTGTGGTCCCCCCTTTCCGAAAAAAATGAAAAAAATTCACACCATCCTCAAGTATGGTCACACCATATTCAAGAATGGTCACTACATTTTCAGGAATGATCTCACTAAATAATTTCATGTGGTCCCCCCTTGACGAAAACATAAAAAAATTCACACCATCCTCAAGAATGGTCAAACCATATTCAAGTATGGTTACACTATTTTCAAGTATGATCTCACTAAATAATATCATGTGGTCCCCCCTTGACGAAAATAATGAAAAAAATTCACACCATCCTCAAGTATGGTCACACCATATTCAAGTATGGTCACACCATATTCAAGTATGATTACACCATTTTCAAGTATGATCTCCCTAAATAAATGCATGTGGTCCCCCCTTCGCCGAAAAAATAACAAAATTCACACCATCCTCAAGTATGGTCACACCATATTCAAGTATGGTTACACCATTTTCAAGTATGATCTCACTTTATAATTTCATGTGGTCCCCCCTTGCCGACAAAATAAAAAAAATCACACCATCCTCAAGAATGGTTACACCATATTCAAGAATGGTCACTACATTTCCAAGAATGATCTCACTAAATAATTTCATGTGGTCCCCCCTTTCCGAAAAATTAAAAATTCCCACCATCCTCGAGAATGGTCACACCATATTCAAGTATGGTCACACCATTTTCAAGTATGATCTCACTTTATAATTTCATGTGGCCCCCCCTAGCCGACAAAATAAAAAAAATCACACCATCCTCAAGAATGGTTATACATATTCAAGAATGGTCACTACATTATTAAGAATGATCTCACTAAATAATTTCATGTGGTCCCCCCTTTCCGAAAAATTAAAATTTCCACCATCCTCGAGAATGGTCACACCATATTCAAGTATTGTCACACCATTTTAAGTATGATCTAACTAAATAATTTCATGTGGTCCCACATTCCTCAAGAATGGTCACACCATATTCAAGAATGGTCACTACATTTTCAAGAATGATCTCACTCAAGAATGGTCACACCATATTTAAGTATGGTCACACCATTTTCAAGTATGATCTCACTAAATAATTTCATGTGGTCCCCCCTTGCTTAAAAAATAAAAAATTCACACCATCCTCAAGAATGGTCACACCATATTCAAGAATCGTCACACCATTTTCATGTATGATCTAACTAAATTATTTCATGAGGTCCCTACATCCTCACGAATGGTCACACCATATTCGAGAATGGTCACTACATTTTCAAGAATGATCTCACTCAAGAATGGTCACACCGTTTTCAAGTATGGTGAAACCATTTTCAAGTATTATTTCCCTAAATTATTTCATGTGGTCCTCCCTTGCCGAAAAAATAGAAAATTCCCACCATCCTCAAAAATGGTCACACCATACTCAAGAATGGTCATAACATTTTCAGGAATGATCTCTTTAAATAATTTCATGTGGTCACCCCTTGCCGAAAAAATAAAAAAATTCTCACCATCCTCACGAATGGTCACACCATATTCGAGAATGGTCACTACATTTTCAAGAATGATCTCACTCAAGAATGGTCACACCGTTTTCAAGTATGGTGAAACCATTTTCAAGTATTATTTCCCTAAATTATTTCATGTGGTCCTCCCTTGCAAAAAAAATAGAAAATTCACACCATCCTCAAAAATGGTCACACCATACTCAAGAATGGTCACTACATTTTCAGGAATGATCTCTTTAAATAATTTCATGTGGTCACCCCTTGCCGAAAACATAAAAAATTCACACCATCCTCAAGAATGGTCACACCATATTCAAGTATGGTTACACTATTTTCAAGTATGATCTCACTAAATAATATCATGTGGTCCCCCCTTGACGAAAATAATGAAAAAAATTCACACCATCCTGAAGTATGGTCACACCATATTCAAGTATGGTCACACCATATTCAAGTATGATTACACCATTTTCAAGTATGATCTCCCTAAATAAATTCATGTGGTCCCCCCTTCGCCGAAAAAATAAAAAAATTCACACCATCCTCAAGTATGGTCACACCATATTCAAGTATGGTTACACCATTTTCTTAATAATTTCATGTGGTCCCCCCTTGCTTACAAAATAAAAAAAATCACACCATCCTCAAGAATGGTTACACCATATTCAAGAATGGTCACTACATTTCCAAGAATGATCTCACTAAATAATTTCATGTGGTCCCCCCTTTCCGAAAAATTAAAAATTCCCACCATCCTCGAGAATGGTCACACCGAATTCAAGTATGGTCACACCATTTTCAAGTATGATCTCACTTTATAATTTCATGTGGTCCCCCCTAGCCGACAAAATAAAAAAAATCACACCATCCTCAAGAATGGTTACACCATATTCAAGAATGGTCACTACATTATTAAGAATGATCTCACTAAATAATTTCATGTGGTCCCCCCTTTCCGAAAAATTAAAAATTTCCACCATCCTCGAGAATGGTCACACCATATTCAAGTATCGTCACACCATTTTAAGTATGATCTAACTAAATAATTTCATGTGGTCCCACATTCCTCAAGAATGGTCACACCATATTCGAGAATGGTCACTACATTTTCAAGAATGATCTCACTCAAGAATGGTCACACCATATTTAAGTATGGTCACACCATTTTCAAGTATGATCTCACTAAATAATTTCATGTGGTCCCCCCTTGCTTAAAAAATAAAAAATTCACACCATCCTCAAGAATGGTCACACCATATTCAAGTATCGTCACACCATTTTCATGTATGATCTAATAAAATAATTTCATGAGGTCCCTACATCCTCACGAATGGTCACACCATATTCGAGAATGGTCACTACATTTTCAAGAATGATCTCACTCAAGAATGGTCACACCATATTTAAGTATGGTCACACCATTTTCAAGTATGATCTCACTAAATAATTTCATGTGGTCCCCCCTTGCTTAAAAAATAAAAAATTCACACCATCCTCAAGAATGGTCACACCATATTCAAGTATCGTCACACCATTTTAAGTATGATCTAACTAAATAATTTCATGTGGTCCCACATTCCTCAAGAATGGTCACACCATATTCGAGAATGGTCACTACATTTTCAAGAATGATCTCACTCAAGAATGGTCACACCATATTTAAGTATGGTCACACCATTTTCAAGTATGATCTCACTAAATAATTTCATGTGGTCCCCCCTTTCCGAAAAATTAAAAATTCACACCATCCTCAAGAATGGTCACACCATATTCAAGTATCGTCACACCATTTTAAGTATGACCTAACTAAATAATTTCATGTGGTCCCACATTCCTCAAGAATGGTCACACCATATTCAAGAATGGTCGCTACATTTTCAAGAATGATCTCACTCAAGAATAGTCACAACATATTTAAGTATGGTCACACCATTTTCAAGTATGATCTCACTAAATAATTTCATGTGGTCCCCCCTTGCTTAAAAAATAAAAAATTCACACCATCCTCAAGAATGGTCACACCATATTCAAGTATCGTCACACCATTTTCATGTATGATCTAACTAAATAATTTCATGTGGTCCCACCATCCTCACGAATGGTCACACCATATTCGAGAATGGTCACTACATTTTCAAGAATGATCTCACTCAAGAATGGTCACACCGTTTTCAAGTATGGTGAAACCATTTTCAAGTATGATTTCCCTAAATTATTTCATGTGATCCTCCCTTGCCGAAAAAATAAAAAAATTCGAACCATCCTCAAGAATGGTCACACCATATTCAAGAATGGTCACCACTTTTTCAAGAATAATCTCACTAGATAATTTCATGTGGTCTTCCCTTGCTGAAAAAATAAAAATTTACACCATCCTTAAGAATGGTCACACCATATTCAAAAATGGTCACTACATTTTCAGGAATGATCTCACTAAATAATTTCATGTGGTCACCCCTTGCCGAAAACAAAAAAATTCACACCATCCTCAAGTATGGTCACACCATATTCAAGTATGGTAACACCATTTTCAAGTATGATCGCACTTAATAATTTCTTGTGGTCCCCCCTTTCCGAAAAAAATAAAAAATCACACCATCCTCAAAAATGGCCACACCATATTGAAGTATGGTCACACCATTTTCAAGTATGATCTCAACTAATAATTTCATGTGGTCCCCCCTTGCCGACAAAATAAAAAAATTCAAACCATCCTCAAGTATGGTTACACCATATTCAAGAATGGTCACTACATTTCCAAGAATGATCTCACTAAATAATTTCATGTGGTCCCCCCTTTCCGAAAAATTAAAAATTTCCACCATCCTCGAGAATGGTCACACCATATTCAAGTATCGTCACACCATTTTAAGTATGATCTAACTAAATAATTTCATGTGGTCCCCCCTTGCCGAAAAAATAAAAAAATTCACACCATCCTCCAGTATGGTCACACCATATTCAAGTATGGTAACACCATTTTCAAGTATGATCTCACTTAATAATTTCTTGTGGTCCCCCCTTTCCGAAAAAAACAAAAATTGACACCATCCTCAAAAATGGCCACACCTATTCAAGTATGGTCACATCATTTTCAAGTATGATCTCAATTAATAATTTCATGTGGTCCCCCCTTGCCGACAAAATAAAAAAATTTAAACCATCCTCAAGTATGGTCACACCATATTCAAGTATGGTCATACCATTTTCAAGTACGATCTCACTAAATAATTTCATGTGGTCCCCCCTTGCCGAAAAAACAAAAAAATTCACACCACCCTCAAGAATGGTCACACCATATTCAAGTATGGTGACACCGTTTTCAAGTATGGTCACACCATTTTCAAATATGATCTAACTTAATAGTTTCATGTGGTCCCCCCTTGGCGAAAAAAATTAAAAAATTCACACCATCCTCAAGTATGGTCACACCATATTCAAGTATGGTAACACCATTTTCAAGTATGATCTCACTTAATAATTTCTTGTGGTCCCCCCTTTCCGAAAAAAATGAAAAAAATTCACACCATCCTCAAGTATGGTCACACCATATTCAAGAATGGTCACTACATTTTCAGGAATGATCTCTTTAAATAATTTCTTGTGGTCCCCCCTTTCCGAAAAAAACAAAAATTCACACCATCCTCAAGTATGGTCACACCATATTCAAGTATGGTCATACCATTTTCAAGTATGATCTCACTTAATAATTTCTTGTGGTCCCCCCTTTCCGAAAAAAATATTTTCAAGTATGATCTCCCTAAATAATTTCATGTGGTCCCCCCTTGCCGAAAAAATAAAAAAATTCACACCATCCTCAAGTATGGTCACACCATATTCAAGTATGGTGACACCGTTTTCAAGTATGGTCACACCATTTTCAAGTATGATCTAACTTAATAATTTCATGTGGTCCCCCCTTGACGAAAAAAATTAAAAAATTCACACCATCCTCAAGTATGGTCACACCATATTCAAGTATGGTCACACCATTTTGAAGTATGATCTCAATTAATAATTTCATGTGGTCCCCCCTTGCCGACAAAATAAAAAAATTCAAACCATCCTCAAGTATGGTCACACCATATTCAAGTATGGTGACACCGTTTTCAAGTATGGTCACACCATTTTCAAGTATGATCTAACTTAATAATTTCATGTGGTCCCCCCTTGACGAAAAAAATTAAAAAATTCACACCATCCTCAAGTATGGTCACACCATATTCAAGTATGGTCACACCATTTTCAAGTATGATCTCACTTAATAATTTCCTTGCCGACAAAATAAAAAAAATCACACCATCCTCAAGAATGGTGACACCATATTCAAGAATGGTCACTACATTTTGAGGAATGATCTCACTAAATAATTTCATGTGGTCACCTTTTGCCGAAAACAAAAAATTCACACCATCCTCAAGAATGGTCACACCATATTCAAGTATGGTCACACTATTTTCAAGTATGATCTTACTAAATAATTTCAAATGGTCCCCCCTTGACGAAAAAAATGAAAAAAAATCACACCATCCTCAAGAATGGTGACACCATATTCAAGAATGGTCACTACATTTTCAGGAATGATCTCACTAAATAATTTCATGTGGTCACCTTTTGCCGAAAACAAAAAAAAATTCGCACCATCCTCAAGAATGGTCACACCATATTCAAGTATGGTCACACTATTTTCAAGTACGATCTCACTAAATAATTTCATGTGGTCCCCCCTTGCCGAAAAAATAAAAAAATTCACACCATCCTCAAGAATGGTCACACCATATTCAAGAATGGTCACTACATTTTCAGGAATGATCTCACTAAATAATTTCATGTGGTCCCCCCTTGCCGAAAAAATAAAAAAATTCACACCATCCTCAAGAATGGTCACACCATATTCAAGAATGGTCACTACATTTTCAGGAATGATCTCACTAAATAATTTCATGTGGTCACCTTTTGCCGAAAACATAAAAAAATTCGCACCATCCTCAAGAATGGTCACACCATATTCAAGTATGGTCACACTATTTTCAAGTACGATCTCACTAAATAATTTCATGTGGTCACCTTTTGCCGAAAACAAAAAATTCGCACCATCCTCAAGAATGGTCACACCATATTCAAGTATGGTCACACTATTTTCAAGTATGATCTTACTAAATAATTTCATGTGGTCCCCCTTGACGAAAAAAATGAAAAAAAATTCACACCATCCTCAAGTATGGTCACACCATATTCAAGTATGGTCACACCATTTTCAAGTATGATCTCACTTAATAATTTCTTGTGGTCCCCCCTTACCAAAAAAAAAAAATAAAAATTCACACCATCCTCAAGAATGGTCACACCATATTCAAGTATGGTCACACCATATTCAAGTATGATTACACCATTTTCAAGTATGATCTCCTTAAATAATTTCATGTGGTCCCCCGTTGACGAAAAAAAATGAAAAAAAAATTCACACCATCCTCAAGTAGGGTCACACCATATTCAAGTATGGTCACACCATTGTCAAGTATGATCTCACTTAATAATTTCCTTGCCGACAAAATAAAAAAAATCACACCATCCTCAAGAATGGCGACACCATATTCAAGAATGGTCACTACATTTTCAAGAATGATCTCACTAAATAATTTCATGTGGTCCCCCTTTCCGAAAAAAATAACAATTCACACCATCCTCAAGAATGGTCACACCATATTCAAGTATGGTCACACCATATTCAAGTATGACTACACCATTTTCAAGTATGATCTCCCTAAATAATTTCATGTGGTTCACACCATATTCAAGTATGGTACACCGTTTTCAAGTATGGTCACACCATTTTCAAGTATGATCTAACTTAATAATTTCATGTGGTCCCCCCTTGACGAAAAAAATTAAAAAATTCACACCATCCTCAAGTATGGTCACACCATATTCAAGTATGGTCACACCATTTTGAAGTATGATCTCAATTAATAATTTCATGTGGTCCCCCCTTGCCGACAAAATAAAAAAATTCAAACCATCCTCAAGTATGGTCACACCATATTCAAGTATGGTGACACCGTTTTCAAGTATGGTCACACCATTTTCAAGTATTATCTTACTTAATAATTTCATGTGGTCCCCCCTTGACGAAAAAAATTAAAAAATTCACACCATCCTCAAGTATGGTCACACCATATTCAAGTATGGTCACACCATTTTCAAGTATGATCTCACTTAATAATTTCCTTGCCGACAAAATAAAAAAAATCACACCATCCTCAAGAATGGTGACACCATATTCAAGAATGGTCACTACATTTTCAGGAATGATCTCACTAAATAATTTCATGTGGTCACCTTTTGCCGAAAACAAAAAATTCGCACCATCCTCATGAATGGTCACACCATATTCAAGTATGGTCACACTATTTTCAAGTATGATCTTACTAAATAATTTCAAATGGTCCCCCCTTGACGAAAAAAATGAAAAAAAATTCACACCATCCTCAAGTATGGTCACACCATATTCAAGTATGGTCACACCATTTTCAAGTATGATCTCTCTTAATAATTTCCTTGCCGACAAAATAAAAAAAATCACACCATCCTCAAGAATGGTGACACCATATTCAAGAATGGTCACTACATTTTCAGGAATGATCTCACTAAATAATTTCATGTGGTCACCTTTTGCCGAAAACATAAAAAAATTCGCACCATCCTCAAGAATGGTCACACCATATTCAAGTATGGTCACACTATTTTCAAGTACGATCTCACTAAATAATTTCATGTGGTCCCCCCTTGCCGAAAAAATAAAAAAATTCACACCATCCTCAAGAATGGTCACACCATATTCAAGAATGGTCACTACATTTTCAGGAATGATCTCACTAAATAATTTCATGTGGTCCCCCCTTGCTTAAAAAATAAAAAAATTCACACCATCCTCAAGAATGGTCACACCATATTCAAGAACGGTCACTACATTTTCAGGAATGATCTCACTAAATAATTTCTTGTGGTCCCCCTTTTCGAAAAAATAAAAATTCACACCATCCTCAAGAATGGTCACACCATATTCAAGTATGGTCACACCATATTCAAGTATGATTACACCATTTTCGAGTATGATCTCCCTAAATAATTTCATGTGGTCCCCCTTGACGAAAAAAAATGAACAAAATTCACACCATTCTCAAGTATGGTCACACCATATTCTAGAATGGTCACTACATTTTCAGGAATGATCTCACTAAATAATTTCATGTGGTCACCTTTTGCCGAAAACAAAAAATTCGCATCATCCTCAAGAATGGTCACACCATATTCAAGTATGGTCACACTATTTTCAAGTATGATCTTACTAAATAATTTCATGTGGTCCCCCCTTGACGAAAAAAATGAAAAAAAATTCACACCATCCTCAAGTATGGTCACACCATATTCAAGTATGGTCACACCATTTTCAAGTATGATCTCACTTAATAATTTCTTGTGGTCCCCCCTTACCAAAAAAAAAAAAATAAAAATTCACACCATCCTCAAGAATGGTCACACCATATTCAAGTATGGTCACACCATATTCAAGTATGACTACACCATTTTCAAGTATGATCTCCCTAAATAATTTCATGTGGTCCCCCCTTGCCGAAAAAATAAAAAAATTCACACCATCCTCAAGTATGGTCACACCATATTCAAGTATGGTCACACTATTTTCAAGTATGATCTTACTAAATAATTTCATGTGGTCCCCCCTTGCCGAAAAAATAAAAAAATTCACACCATCCTCAAGAATGGTCACACCATATTCAAGAATAGTCACTACATTTTCAGGAATGATCTCACTAAATAATTTTATGTGGTCACCCCTTGCCAAAAACATAAAAAATTCACACCATCCTCAAGAATGGTCACACCATATTCAAGTATGGTCACACTATTTTCAAGTATGATCTTACTAAATAATTTCATGTGGTCCCCCCTTGCCGAAAAAATAAAAAATTCACACCATCCTCCAGTATGGTCACACCATATTCAAGTATGGTAACACCATTTTCAAGTATGATCTCACTTAATAATTTCTTGTGGTCCCCCCTTTCCGAAAAAAACAAAAATTGACACCATCCTCAAAAATGGCCACACCATATTCAAGTATGGTCACACCATTTTCAAGTATGATCTCAATTAATAATTTCATGTGGTCCCCCCTTGCCGACAAAATAAAAAAATTCAAACCATCCTCAAGTATGGTCGCACCATATTCAAGTATGGTGACACCGTTTTGTTTTCAAGTATGGTCACACCATTTTCAAGTATGATCTAACTTAATAATTTCATGTGGTCCCCCCTTGACGAAAAAAATTAAAAAATTCACACCATCCTCAAGTATGGTCACACCATATTCAAGTATGGTCACACCATTTTCAAGTATGATCTCACTTAATTATTTCTTGTGGTCCCCCCTTTCCGAAAAAAATAAACATTCACACAGTCCTCAAGAATGGTCACATCATATTCAAGTATGGTCACACCATATTCAAGTATGAGTACACCATTTTCAAGTATGATCTCCCTAAATAATTTCATGTGGTCCCCCCTTGCCGAAAAAATAAAAAAATTCACACCATCCTCAAGTATGGTCACACCATATTCAAGTATGGTGACCCGTTTTCAAGTATGGTCACACCATTTTCAAGTATGATCTAACTTAATAATTTCATGTGGTCCCCCCTTGACGAAAAAAATTAAAAAATTCACACCATCCTCAAGTATGGTCACACCATATTCAAGTATGGTCACACCATCAGTCGATCTCGATCTGTGGAAGTGTTCGCACGTTTTCGGCTTCCCAGTTTATTCAATTTATTTATATTCGGAGTGACCAAGTTAAGTCTTAATTAAAGCAAGCTATTTTCAATAGCTAGTATAGCTCAGTGATAGAGGTGGCGGACCGAGAATCCGAGGGTAGTGGGTTCGAGTCCCAGTCAGGGAAAAAAATTTTGGCCGCTTTTTTTCACAATCGCGAGGTGGAAAATATTATCGAGTGGGATAAGCGGCATCCGGAACCAAACGAAACGGCGGGGACATCGAAAGGTGTTCCAGCAGCAACAACAACAACAATGAAGCAAGCTATGGCACCACCAGCCTTAGCAACAGCTAATTCATCAGCACCAACAACATCAACGAAGGCGATGGCACCACCAGCCATTCCGTCAGCTAGTGCCGTAGCAAAAACGGCAAAAACAACAACGGCACCAACAGCCGATACAAACCAAAAGAGGAGGAAGAGGATCAGCTGTGCGTCGAACCTCGTTAAGCGCCGCTCCACCACCACCTCAGCCCAGCTGCCAGCTGGGGTGAAGGAGACGGCGCGCACAGCAAAAACGACAGCAGCAGCAAAAATACAACGACAACTGAATACCTCGCCATCCGACGATGACATCGAATATATGTCCGAGGGTGGCGAGGGACTATTCACAACAGGAGAGAGCAACAGCAACCTGTTTGTTGATATAACCTCACCAGAGGCGTCCTCCGAAGAGGAAAATGAGGCGCAAGAAGCGCTAGACGAACAAGTCATTAGCCAAAAGATCGACGCAATTCGGGGGGAGATGGAACGTCTCAATGCCATCGTAACCCCACTAATTCAAGCTCTAAAGAGCAAGCAAGAAGCTCGACGAGAAAAAGAAAGGCAGGAGCGCGAGCAGAAAAAAGCAATGCAATCACCACAAAAAGAAGCGCCACAACAAGAGCTGCAAACGAAAAAACCGCAGCCAGAGCAAAAGCAAGCTCAGCAGCAACAACAACAGCAGCTGCCAAAGCAGAATAAAGAAAACCAGCAACAACAACAGCTGACAACTGAACAACCACAGCAACAACCGAAGGTGCAACGCACAACAAAACAGCAGCAGCAGCAGCAACAAACACCACAGGAGCGGAGTCAACCGCAGCGGAACCAGCAGCAGGGAGATCACCAGCAGCAGCCACAGCCGCCCCAAAATAAAAGAGAAAAGGTGCCACCAATTAACACCTATAAAATGGAGCTTCAGGAAACCATAGACCTGTGTAAGTCGGCCATAGGCCAAAATTTTACTATAAAAAGATTAAGTAAAGATAGACATGCGATCCACTGCTCCACAGTGGCGCAACATAAAATAATCAAAGAACTTTTAAAAAAATCCACGACTGAGTTCTTCAGCTTTACCCCCAAAGTGGATAAATATCAAACGGTCCTCCTGAAGGGCATAGATTCCTGCACGGAACCAGAGGTGCTCTATAAGGAGCTCTGTGAAAAAGCGAGCGGCGATCTCGAGTTTATCGGGGTCAAGCCGTTCACAACAGTCAGAGCCAGACGGGAGAAGCGGTCTTTGCCGTTCTTCCTGGTTCAGCTTTCGCCCAGCAGCAAACTGGATAGTCTGAGGAGTATCTCCGTCCTCAACTACCAGGTTGTAACTTGGGATAAATTAAAGAGACGCGGCGACATGCTTCAATGCATGCGCTGCCAAAGGTTCGGCCACGCTGCAGCAAACTGCGGAATGCAGTCACGCTGCGTGAAGTGTGGTGAGAACCACATTAAGGGAGAGTGCAAGCTCGGGGAGGAACGGGTCGAAGACATGACCCAGCTTAAATGTGCACTTTGCGGGAAGGAGGGGCACCCTGCTAACTATCGGGGTTGCTCAGCATTTCAGCAAATTCGCACCAACAAAGTGGCCAGGCAGACAGCGGTAGAGATACGCCCATCAACGCGTGCTCCTACAGCAACGCCCGTCAATCCTCAAATTTCCTACGCCCAAATGGCGGCAGGAAGGGGAAAAACGGTACAGCCTGCAGCTAAGGTAGCCCAACCGGCCCTCGTGCCTAAAGCTCCGGACGCTCAGGCCGAAATTAGAAGCATGTTGCTGGCAATTCAAGGCCAGTTGACAGGACTTCAGAAACAGATAAGTGAGCAGGCGGCTAGGGTAGATTATCTCTACTCTGTTTTGCCTGGCCCATCGCAATTTAGAGGTTAAAGGCGCGCTGTCGGAGAGGCCTCTTAGGATCCTTGCTGTGAATGTAAACTCACTGATTAGGACCGAACGTAGAGCTAATCTTTTCCAATTGTTGAAAGACCAAAGTCCAGATGTGTTTATGGCCAGCGAAACTAAGCTGAACCAGAAACATAAGTTGACTAACAACAATTACAATATCGTTAGAAGAGATCGACCCAACTCCACTCAAGGGGGGGGCGTCGCAATCTTCATACGAAAAGGCATTAATCATAAAGTTATATATAATAGTGATCTGCGCAGATTTCGGCTGTTAGAGGCGTGCATTGTGTGCATTCCTCTCCAACAGGGGAAGCGAATGTATGTGATCGCGGCTTATGCACCGGAATCACCTCAGCCAACTGATTTTATGACAGAGCTTGAAAAACTTTTCGAATGTCTACGCTTGAGCTTGGAAGAAAATTACTTTCTCATGGCCGGTGATTTAAATGCCAAACACCTAGATTGGGGAAATCAAATACAGAATCCAAGAGGTATTCATCTTTTTAATTGGATGAGTCAATATAACACTGAATATGGTGTCGACCTGCTGGCTACGGATCGGCCATCGTTTCCAAGAAGCGGTGCCTATCTGGATCTATTGCTAATAGACTCAAGACTGACAATTACGGACACTGTGGGTCAAAGATCAAGAAACTGCTTACGAACGATCGAGTACGACAGTGACCACTGCGGACTCGCCGCCGTAATACAGCTTCCGAACGAGCTCGTGGAGTTGGATGAGTATGTGCCTGTGCATACTTACAATTACAGTAAGGTGCGCTGGCCACGCTTTACCAACACCTTATCGAGCGAAATCAGTTCGAATAACATATCCCCACCAAATTACAGGAATTTGACAAATAACGAAATAGACCAATATCTTGAACAAATGGACGAGACAATCAAACGAACAATGGACAGAACGATACCAAAGTACAAACAACGGGACGCAACCGACATGTACCGGAATGCGACCATTGACGCATTACACAGACAAAAAAGTGGACTGCTGACAAGACTCAAACTCTTGTACCGACGGTTTACTGACCCACACGATCTGGAGATTAGGACACTGAAGTCTTCGATCAAGAACATCAACCAGCTTATTAAGGAAAATTATCGGTTGTCGATTAATTTGTATTGGGATAACAAAATTCGGGCTGTTAATTCAAGCGACCCGAGTATGTTTCCCCAAATTAACAAAATATTTAGAAGGAATGATCAGAATGACCTTCCGTGTCTTAAGCTCCAGAGAACTACTGATAACAGAGACGTACTTCTGACAGCAGGAATTGATCCAGAGGACGCCGTCTTGGACGATGACCTCTTTATTGTCGAAGATCCGCAGGAGAAAGTGGAGGCTGTGGGGGCTGCTTTCCAGCAAGTGTACAAGGTGAATGCATGCATTCGCCCGAACCATGACCTGGAAAACAGAGCCTTGCTCCACCACTTCTACCTTCGGAATGACATAACGCAATGGCGATCAGAGAACCTCGGTTTCACCGGGTTCAATGAAGATCATTTGGCAAACGCCATAATCGCCGAGCGAAATGGGCCAAGTTCCCTGTTAATTACGAAGGTGGAGCTTCAGCTTATCTTCGATTCATTAAAGAAGAAGAAGTCAGCAGGAGTCGATGGCATATCCAACGTTGTACTTCGACATTTACCCCAAGAAGCAGTAGACATTTATACCACGCTGTTTAACAACGCTCTGAATAATGCATATTATCCAGTGCGGTGGAAGACAGCTGTGGTGCATCCTCTCCCGAAAAAGGGAAAGGACAACTCCAATCCGGCGAATCTCCGGTCGATAAGTCTTCTTCCGAGTATCAGCAAGGTATTCGAAAAAGTTATCAATAGAGCTCTGTCTAAGTGGGCAGAGGACAATAATATCATACCGGATAATCAGTTCGGTTTTAAGGCGGGACATGACACCATTCATGCCGCGTCTAAACTCGTTTCTGATGTCCAATGGAACAAATCCAAAAAGCAGTGTACGGGTGCCTGTCTGGTTGATTTGGAGAAGGCCTTCGACACCGTATGGCTAGAGGGTCTTTATCTAAAGCTGACCAGGCTTGGCATTAGTAAACCACTATTGTATATGCTTTATGATATGCTCAATGGTAGAAAGTTTGTTGTCAAGAGTGGCAATGTGACTTCTGCCACAACCTTTAATATTAAAAATGGTCTTCAGCAAGGAGCGGTCAACTCGCCGATTCTATTCAGCATTTACACCAGCGATCTGATAAGTAGTCTAACTCAGGCAATTGCGTATGCCGACGATCTAATTGCGTACAGAACAGCTCCAAAAGTCGAGGTCATCAGAATCCTCTTGCAGCGTGACTTCGAAACGATTCAGCGATATTGCGATGACTGGAAGTTGAAAATCAACTTTCAGAAATCAGAAACTATCTTGTTTAGGACTCCGTTGCGTGGAGCCACAAGGGATACGAGAAAGAACTGGCGTAAGCTGGTGATCGTAGGGCCAAGTGGACAGCCACTGGCGAGTAAAAGTGTAGTAAAGTACCTTGGCATCTGGATGGATCAGTATTTGTATTTCGACAGACATATAAATGCTGCTCTGTCCAGGGCTAGGGGAGCTTTTGCCCTGACGAAACGGTTGTTTTATAGCAGCCGGCTTCACAGCAGGGTGAAGGTGATTTGCTACATGGCCCTCATACGGCCGATGATTGCCTATGGTTGCCCGGTTTGGTTCAACGTTGGCCCATCTCAAATGGAAAAGATTCGGGTGTTTGAGAGGCAGTGTCTTAGACGCTGCCTTGGATTACACAGAACACCAGAGTCGGAGTACAAACATTATTATTCCAACCTGGTTCTATACAACGGAGCCAACATAAACAGGATAGATAATTTCTTGCTGAAGCTTATTCGGGGTCACATTGCAAGAGCAATGTCCTCGGCCAACAGCTTAATTTTTGGGGCTTACTACCCTAAAAACGACTATTACGAGAGTGTGCGTCTAAGCGGCTTTATTCCGCCCGATGCATTCCTCTATTTAGACAGTCGAGGGCTGATCCAGGATAGAGCGGCGGTTCCGCTAATCTACCACGTCGGCCGTAGAACTGTGGATCGGCGGCTCCTTTACAGTCGAGACGTCCTCGCACAACACGGAGCGGAGCACCTTCGGTTCAGTAGGACTGTGTCCGATCGGGACCGAAGAGATAGGGTAAAGCAGGAGAACCAGTTCTGGTGGTTGAAACCTGAACAAGAAGATTCTTCGGATATTTAAAAGTTGACTGCATTTTTCTATGCCATGGCTGACTTACATAGGTTTAGGTAGTTAGTTTTAAGCAGGGACAGTCAGGGTGGCACCAAAAAAAAAAAAAAAAAAAAAAAAAAAAAAAACCAATAAAAATACAAAAAAATTATAAAACCAATAAAAACACAAAAAAATTATAAAAACCCGAAAATGCTTGCTGTGGCTGTTCTAGTTTGTAAGTAGTCTGTAAGTAGTTTGTAGTAGCTTTAAGTATTTTTATAGTAGTTTTAATTAGTTTTAATTAGTTATAATTAGTTTTAATTAGTTATAATTAGTTTTAATTAGTTTTAATTAGTTTTAATTTAGTTTTATTTAGTTTGTAAGTTTTATATAAAACAAAAAAATAAAGACAAAGATACCGAGTTTTTTATAAATTCTTCTCGGTGAAAAATAAAACCGATATGGATTCTAGTTTTAAGATAGTTCTAAGGCCGAAAGGCATTAGCATTAAGTTATTAGTTTAACTTAGAGCGCCCGAATGGGGCCAGTAAGTTAGTTGTAAGATAGTGATAACTAGGCTAGTTTTTATGAATTTTTGTCTAGCTTTAAGATAGTTTTAAGATGAATTGAAAATAAAAATGAATTTACAAAAAAAAAAAAAAAAAAAAAAATATGGTCACACCATTTTCAAGTATGATCTCACTTAATAATTTCCTTGCCGACAAAATAAAAAAAATCACACCATCCTCAAGAATGGTGACACCATATTCAAGAATGGTCACTACATTTTCAGGAATGATCTCACTAAATAATTTCATGTGGTCACCTTTTGCCGAAAACATAAAAAAATTCGCACCATCCTCAAGAATGGTCACACCATATTCAAGTATGGTCACACTATTTTCAAGTACGATCTCACTAAATAATTTCATGTGGTCCCCCCTTGCCGAAAAAATAAAAAAATTCACACCATCCTCAAGAATGGTCACACCATATTCAAGAATGGTCACTACATTTTCAGGAATGATCTCACTAAATAATTTCATGTGGTCCCCCCTTGCCGAAAAAATAAAAAAATTCACACCATCCTCAAGAATGGTCACACCATATTCAAGAACGGTCACTACATTTTCAGGAATGATCTCACTAAATAATTTCTTGTGGTCCCCCTTTTCCGAAAAAAATAAAAATTCACACCATCCTCAAGAATGGTCACACCATATTCAAGTATGGTCACACCATATTCAAGTATGATTACACCATTTTCGAGTATGATCTCCCTAAATAATTTCATGTGGTCCCCCCTTGACGAAAAAAATGAAAAAAATTCACACCATTCTCAAGTATGGTCACACCACATTCTAGAATGGTCACTACATTTTCAGGAATGATCTCACTAAATAATTTCATGTGGTCACCTTTTGCCGAAAACAAAAAATTCGCACCATCCTCAAGAATGGTCACACCATATTCAAGTATGGTCACACTATTTTCAAGTATGATCTTACTAAATAATTTCATGTGGTTCCCCTTGACGAAAAAAATGAAAAAAAATTCACACCATCCTCAAGTATGGTCACACCATATTCAAGTATGGTCACACCATTTTCAAGTATGATCTCACTTAATAATTTCTTGTGGTCCCCCCTTACCAAAAAAAAAAAAAAAAAATTCACACCATCCTCAAGAATGGTCACACCATATTCAAGTATGGTCACACCATATTCAAGTATGATTACACCATTTTCAAGTATGATCTCCTTAAATAATTTCATGTGGTCCCCCGTTGACGAAAAAAAATGAAAAAAAAATTCACACCATCCTCAAGTAGGGTCACACCATATTCAAGTATGGTCACAACATTGTCAAGTATGATCTCACTTAATAATTTCCTTGCCGACAAAATAAAAAAAATCACACCATCCTCAAGAATGGCGACACCATATTCAAGAATGGTCACTACATTTTCAAGAATGATCTCACTAAATAATTTCATGTGGTCCCCCTTTCCGAAAAAAATAACAATTCACACCATCCTCAAGAATGGTCACACCATATTCAAGTATGGCCACACCATATTCAAGTATGACTACACCATTTTCAAGTATGATCTCCCTAAATAATTTCATGTGGTCCCCCCTTGCCGAAAAAATAAAAAAATTCACACCATCCTCAAGTATGGTCACACCATATTCAAGTATGGTGACACCGTTTTCAAGTATGGTCACACCATTTTCAAGTATGATCTAACTTAATAATTTCATGTGGTCCCCCCTTGACGAAAAAAATTAAAAAATTCACACCATCCTCAAGTATGGTCGAACCATATTCAAGTATGGTCACACCATTTTGAAGTATGATCTCAATTAATAATTTCATGTGGTCCCCCCTTGCCGACAAAATAAAAAAATTCAAACCATCCTCAAGTATGGTCACACCATATTCAAGTATGGCGACACCGTTTTCAAGTATGGTCACACCATTTTCAAGTATGATTTAACTTAATAATTTCATGTGGTCCCCCCTTGTTGAAAAAAATTAAAAAATTCACACCATCCTCAAGTATGGTCACACCATATTCAAGTATGGTCACACCATTTTCAAGTATGATCTCACTTAATAATTTCCTTGCCGACAAAATAAAAAAAATCACACCATCCTCAAGAATGGTGACACCATATTCAAGAATGGTCACTACATTTTCAGGAATGATCTCACTAAATAATTTCATGTGGTCACCTTTTGCCGAAAACAAAAAATTCGGACCATCCTCAAGAATGGTCACACCATATTCAAGTATGGTCACACTATTTTCAAGTATGATCTTACTAAATAATTTCAAATGGTCCCCCCTTGACGAAAAAAATGAAAAAAAATTCACACCATCCTCAAGTATGGTCACACCATATTCAAGTATGGTCACACCATTTTCAAGTATGATCTCACTTAATAATTTCCTTGCCGACAAAATAAAAAAAATCACACCATCCTCAAGAATGGTGACACCATATTCAAGAATGGTCACTACATTTTCAGGAATGATCTCACTAAATAATTTCATGTGGTCACCTTTTGCCGAAAACATAAAAAAAACCGCACCATCCTCAAGAATGGTCACACCATATTCAAGTATGGTCACACTATTTTCAAGTACGATCTCACTAAATAATTTCATGTGGTCCCCCCTTGCCGAAAAAATAAAAAAATTCACACCATCCTCAAGAATGGTCACACCATATTCAAGAATGGTCACTACATTTTCAGGAATGATCTCACTAAATAATTTCATGTGGTCCCCCCTTGCCGAAAAAATAAAAAAATTCACACCATCCTCAAGAATGGTCACACCATATTCAAGAACGGTCACTACATTTTCAGGAATGATCTCACTAAATAATTTCTTGTGGTCCCCCTTTTCCGAAAAAAATAAAAATTCACACCATCCTCAAGAATGGTCACACCATATTCAAGTATGGTCACACCATATTCAAGTATGATTACACCATTTTCGAGTATGATCTCCCTAAATAATTTCATGTGGTCCCCCCTTGACGAAAAAAATGAAAAAAATTCACACCATTCTCAAGTATGGTCACACCATATTCTAGAATGGTCACTACATTTTCAGGAATGATCTCACTAAATAATTTCATGTGGTCACCTTTTGCCGAAAACAAAAAATTCGCACCATCCTCAAGAATGGTCACACCATATTCAAGTATGGTCACACTATTTTCAAGTATGATCTTACTAAATAATTTCATGTGGTCCCCCCTTGACGAAAAAAATGAAAAAAAATTCACACCATCCTCAAGTATGCTCGAACCATATTCAAGTATGGTCACACCATTTTCAAGTATGATCTCACTTAATAATTTCTTGTGGTCCCCCCTTACCAAAAAAAAAAAATAAAAATTCACACCATCCTCAAGAATGGTCACACCATATTCAAGTATGGTCACACCATATTCAAGTATGATTACACCATTTTCAAGTATGATCTCCTTAAATAATTTCATGTGGTCCCCCGTTGACGAAAAAAAATGAAAAAAAAATTCACACCATCCTCAAATAGGGTCACACCATATTCAAGTATGGTCACACCATTGTCAAGTATGATCTCACTTAATAATTTCCTTGCCGACAAAATAAAAAAAATCACACCATCCTCAAGAATGGCGACACCATATTCAAGAATGGTCACTACATTTTCAAGAATGATCTCACTAAATAATTTCATGTGGTCCCCCTTTCCGAAAAAAATAACAATTCACACCATCCTCAAGAATGGTCACACCATATTCAAGTATGGTCACACCATATTCAAGTATGATTACACCATTTTCAAGTATGATCTCCCTAAATTATTTCCCCTCCCTTGACGAAAAAAATGAAAAAAAATTCACACCATCCTCAAGTATGGTCACACCATATTCAAGTATGGTCACACCATTTTCAAGTATGATCTCACTTAATAATTTCATGTGGTCCCCCCTTGCCGACAAAATAAAAAAATCACACCATCCTCAAGAATGGTGACACCATATTCAAGAATGGTCACTACATTTTCAAGAATGATCTCACTAAATAATTTCATGTGGTCCCCCCTTGCCGAAAAAAAATAAAAATTCACACCATCCTCCAGAATGGTCACACCATATTCAAGTATGGTCACACCATATTCAAGTATGATTACACCATTTTCAAGTATGATCTCCCTAAATAATTTCATGTGGTCCCCCCTTGACGAAAAAAATGAAAAAAAATTCACACCATCCTCAAGAATGGTCACACCATATTCAAGAATCGTCACTACATTTTCAGGAATGATCTCACTAAATAATTTCTTGTGGTCCCCCTTTTCCGAAAAAAATAAAAATTCACACCATCCTCAAGAATGGTCACACCATATTCAAGTATTGTCACACCATATTCAAGTATGATTACACCATTTTCAAGTATGATCTCCCTAAATAATTTCATGTGGTCCCCCCTTGACGAAAAAAATGAAAAAAAATTCACACCATCCTCAAGTATGGTCACACCATATTCAAGTATGGTCACACCATTTTCAAGTATGATCTCACTTAATAATTTCATGTGGTCCCCCCTTTCCAAAAAAAATAAAAATTCACACCATCCTCAAGAATGGTCACACCATATTCAAGTATGGTCACACCATATTCAAGTATGATTACACCATTTTCGAGTATGATCTCCCTAAATAATTTCATGTGGTCCCCCCTTGACGAAAAAAATGAAAAAAATTCACACCATCCTCAAGTCAGGTCACACCATATTCAAGAATGGTCACTACATTTTCAGGAATGATCTCACTAAATAATTTCATGTGGTCACCTTTTGCCGAAAACACACAAAAATTCGCACCATCCTCAAGAATGGTCACACCATATTCAAGTATGGTCACTCTATTTTCAAGTATGATCTTACTAAATAATTTCATGTGGTCCCCCCTTGACGAACAAAATTAAACAAATTCACACCATCCTCAAGTATGGTCACACCATATTCAAGTATGGTCACACCATTTTCAAGTATGATCTCACTTAATAATTTCTTGTGGTCCCCCCTTACCAAAAAAAAAAAATAAAAATTCACACCATCCTCAAGAATGGTCACACCATATTCAAGTATGGTCACACCATATTCAAGTATGATTACACCATTTTCAAGTATGATCTCCCTAAATAATTTCATGTGGTCCCCCCTTGACGAAAAAAATGAAAAAAAATTCACACCATCCTCAAGTATGGTTACACCATATTCAAGTATGGTCACACCATTGTCAAGTATGATCTCACTTAATAATTTCCTTGCCGACAAAATAAAAAAAATCACACCATCCTCAAGAATGGTGACACCATATTCAAGAATGGTCACTACATTTTCAAGAATGATCTCACTAAATAATTTCATGTGGTCCCTCTTTCCGAAACAAAATAACAATTCACACCATCCTCAAGAATGGTCACACCATATTCAAGTATGGTCACACCATATTCAAGTATGATTACACCATTTTCAAGTATGATCTCCCTAAATAATTTCATGTGGTCCCCCCTTGACGAAAAAATTGAAAAAAATTCACACCATCCTCAAGTATGGTCACACCATATTCAAGTATGGTCACACCATTTTCAAGTATGATCTCACTTAATAATTTCTTGTGGTCCCCCCTTTCCGAAAAAAATAAAAATTCACACCATCATCAAGAATGGTCACACCATATTCAAGTATGGTCACACCATATTCAAGTATGATTACACCATTTTCAAGTATGATCTTCCTAAATAATTTCATGCGGTCCCCACTTGACGAAAAAAATGAAAAAAATTCACACCATCCTCAAGTATGGTCACACCATATTCAAGTATGGTCACACCATTTTCAAGTATGATTCACTTAATAATTTCCCCCTTGCCGAAAAAACGCAAAAATTTCACACCATCTTCTAGTAGTATGGTCACACTATACATATATATACCTATATGATCACACTAAATAATTTCACGTGGTCCCTCCTTGCCAAAAAAAGGAAAATATTTCACACCATCCTCAAATATGGTCACACCATATTCAAGTTTGGTCACACCATTTTAAATCCTCCTCTTCGTCATGGGGTCCATCTTAAAACTCGTATACACCATCATAATAGGCCCCATACAACAATTTCTTTTCATTTTTCAACAAAAAACTAGTAGCTACATAGTAGTAAAGATATCCGCTAATTGACTTTTAAAATTGATTTTTGGACAGTTATTTAAAACGTTGCATTCGAAAAAATTGGTGTAGGTATAGCTTCCCTACTTTTTATATTCTTAAAAACGTGGCCCCAAAATAGTTTTTCATAAATATCTAGATAATGGCTCCACAACTTTTCTTAAAAAAATCAATAAATAACTTTTAGTAAAGGCTACCTTTGGGTAGGGAACCATTTTTCAAAAAAGAGTTATTAATGGTACCTTTCAAAGAACCAATTTTTTTATTTTTGATTTTTTTCAAATAGTATGACTGATTTCAATAATTTTTTCTTACAAAATCTTCCAAAATATATTACATAACAGTATCTATTGTGTACCAAAATTAAATTTTTTTTTTTTTTGATTTTTAAAAATGTTTCAATATTCTTTTTTAAAAATCAAAAATTTTAGAACGACATGATCGATTTTTTTGAAACTGAATACCTTAGAGTTTCTTAGTAGATATTCTTTGCAAAATATTTTAAGAACAAATTTTACTTTTATGAAAAAATAACGGTACCTTCTATAAAAAAGTTAAAAACCGAAAATATTTTTTTTTCTCAAAAACAACTGCGACGATTTTGATTAAATTTTGTTTTGTATGTTAAAATTAGTACCTACGATCTACTACCGAAAATTATAAAATTTTACACTGCGGGTGGCAATGGTGCAGTGGATGTAGTGCTTGACTGCTAACTTAGAGGTGTGGGTTCGAACCCCAATCTAGTCAGCCTTCTTTTTCTATATTCTCCCAGCTTAACTGGTGAGATTTAATGAGATAATAATCACCTTGATCTCAATTCACTGTGCGTGTGCCAAATCTTTCCTATCCTCCTACTCTTTCTAACTAGCGACGTGCAATTCAGGTTGCATTTAAAAGACCTGAGGTCTTACCGGCATATGCAGAGTTAAATAAAAAAAAAATTACTCTTAGCAACATTTAGAATAACCTCTCAAAGATTGGTATTTTTTATTGCAAATTTTCTAAATTTTCAAATTTTCAAAAATTTTTGAAATTTAAAAAGAAGTTTCAAATTATTTATTTTTGAAAATTCGATAACTCAAAAATGGGTTGATATTTTTTTTTGAAATTTTATTTTTATATGCACATAAATAAATACTTAAGATTTGAATGCCACAATTATTCCTTAAAAATGTTTTAAAAATTTGATAAATACAGAATTTTTTTTTAAAGCTGCTCCAACAATTTCATTTTTTTTTCCATACAATCGTATTCAAACATGAATTAAGATGGTGTTCTTTTTTTCACCTCAAACTATCAAAAGAGTTGTTTAAGGTAATTTTAATATCGCATTTATATTTAATGATTTTTCACAATTTTCTAAAACCCTCAGCCTCTTGAACATAAGCACAAGTATATGTGCGACCCAGTCGTGCATTTTATTTTTTGTTGAAGACATAAGACTAATGAGCTTAAACATTTGGTTTGAGGAAGGTATAGTGCAACGCTCCAACAACCCTCTTAGAACAGTGAAAACTATTTTGCCAACAAAAATTACAAAACTACCGTGTCATCTCAAAAAATGGCTATTGTGGATTGGCACTGGGACGGCCTGATCTGTAAATCTCAGATTTTTGTTTGGGGCTACCCAAAGAAGGTGGTCAACATCACAACAGCTTATACTTTTAAGGAGCTGAAAGTCAACGTTCACGCAAACTTCAAAAATCATACAAAATGTTATGAAAAGAGTGTTTTAAAATATTTTTCGAAGGTTTTATTTAGCTTAGAACTATTTTTAAAATGTAAGCTCACAATAACTTAATTTAATACATTTTGATTTCCTTGTGTTATAACAAACGTCAACATCGGAAAAGGGCATGTTGTCTGTATTTACTATAAGCATCTGTTCCAGTTGCATGGACAGGTGGCCTTAATTTAAAAAAATCCGAACCGATTTGATTTGATTTTTACCCACTGAAAGGCCCAATTTAAAAGAAAGAAAAAAGGGCGTCAGGTCTTATCGCCCAAAGCCATAATGCCCAAATTTGTAAATGTCATGACGCCCAAATAATTCCTGAATAATTTGTTGGTGTATTTTTGCCTTGAATTCGGGGGATATGACATTGAATTTGGGTGCTTTGACTTATATTTTCGGAGTAATGACATTTTCCATTTTAAATTTTATAGCCCAAATCGAAAACGCCCAAATACAGAAATGTCATAAGACCCAAAAACCGAAATATCACCCAAATTTTTAAGAAGGAAACAGTCAGAAGCACCAAACGGATTGTCATACCGCCCAAAAATATTTGTGGCGTCATAACGCCCAAACCGAAAAATGTCTTTACGCCCAAATAATTAATTGGTTTTTATTTTGGGCCTTATGTCGAACGTTTTGGGCCTTATGACATTTTTAATTTTAGAAGATTTAATTTAAACAAATATTTTGGGCGTTATCACAGTACACAAATCTAAAGTATTATACTGCGCAGGTTGTCAGTTTTAAAATAAAAAATGGCTGTGAGCGTGAGGAAGAAAACACACGTAAAAACAACAACAAATTAAAATTGAAATTGTCAGAAATAAAAATGGCTGGGTGCGTGATGACTTAAATACACGTAAAAACAACAACAAATACTGACATTTGACACAAATTTTGATATAGGTATGCGCAGAAGAAACAAAAATCAAAACTCTAATGATATTACCTTTAATATGTGTACTGTGGGGCGTTATGACATTTTCTTAAATTTGTAATTTGCGTTGATTTTCTATAAAAACTGTAAAACTTAACAGTTATTTTGCTCTTGCAAATGATATTTTACGCAGAAAATAGTCGAATGATATTAGTTCTTGGTAGAGTATATTAAAGTGCGGTCATATAAGTTCAACGAGATGTAAGGCCAAAGTTTTGAATTTGAGTTTGTCAGTGGTAAAAGAGTGAATTCTAATATTATTTATTTAAAAAACGAGATACAATTTGTACAACAAAAAATCTTCCTACAAGGATAAGACATATTTTGTTTGCTACATAAAAAACTGTTGTGCACGTGTGCAAGTGACATCCGATGGTGTATGTACGAAGCCTCCAAACACCACACATTCAAGTCATGGTGACCAAGAAAGTTTATTTAATGAACTGAAAACAGTTCAACAAATCAAAAATGTTGCAGGTGGCAATGGTGCAGTGGATGTAGTGCTTGACTGCTAACTTAGAGGTGTGGGCTCGAGCCCCATTCTAGGCAGCATTATTCTTTTCTATATTCTCCCAGCTTTACTGGACGCCATATAAAATTTTACACTGCGGGTGGCAATGGTGCAGTGGATGTAGTGCTTGACTGCTAACTTAGAGGTGTGGGTTCGAACCCCAATCTAGCCAGCCTTCTTTTTCTATATTCTCCCAGCTTAACTGGTGAGATTTAATGAGATAATAAACACCTTGATCTCAATCAGGGCTGTCGAAGTACTGCAATTGAAGTATTTGTACTGCTTTTTGAAACTCCGTACTGCCGTACTGCTAATACGACAAAGGTACTGCTTTTTTGAAAATTTGTTTACAGAACATTTGCAAATCATAATCCTATCCAAAAAGCTTTAAAATGTCTTAGATTTATTGAACAAAATCTAGCGTTACATTTTTTAAGAGTGCATAGTTTGTCGGTTAGGCATTTCTTGTATATCGCAAGTAAAAATTCGAAATTCTGGAACTTTTCGGATTTTCTTTTACTATCCGAAAAAAGGAAGTTTATGGACGTTTTGATGTCATTTGAAATAAAATATTCCACACACGTCAAAATGGAGTTTTTCACCCATCTGTCAAGCAATGTTAAATTATATTAATGGATCTCAAATTTAGTCAACAACTCTATTAAAATAGTATTGATCGATCAGCAATATTGTTTGTACTATATGCGTTTGGCTACGTTTTCTCACTATAAACCAAGTTATTGTGGTGTTCAGGCTAAATAAGGCCACCATCTGGAAAAAGGAGTGGTTTCAAATTATTTAATAACCTTATGCAATTTCATTTTACAACAAAATGACGAAAATTAACTTAAAGGCAGTAAAATTATCTAAACTTATATAGGTACCTATGTATGTACTAATGAAATTACAGTGGGTCAAATTTGGTCTATTAAGGAAGGGAAAGAAAAAAATAAAATGCACTACTGGGTCGCACGTACTTGCTCTTATGTTCAAGACACTGCGAGTTTAAGAAAATTGTATATACAAACATGGAAATTATGAGAGAAAAATGTAGAGAAGCATGAAATACTACATTTAAATTAATAAAACAACTCTTTTGACAGTTTGAGCTGAAAAAAAAGTACGCCATCTTAATTCATGATGGAATATGATTGTATGGGAAAAAAAAATTTAAAATCGTTGGAGCGGTTTTTTTTTTAATTAATTTTTTATGTATAAAATTCTTAAAACATTTTTAAGAACAAATTTTGGTATGCAGATTTAAACTATATATTTATGTGTATATAAAAACAAAATTTGAAAAAAAATTGTCCACCCGTTTTTGAGATATCGAATTTTCAAAAAAAAGTTTGAAACTTTTTTTAAAAATCCAAAAACTTTTTTTTTGAAAATTTTGATATGCAATATTATTAAATCTTATCTGAAGTGTGTACATAAAAAAAATTATTTAAATCCGTTAAGCTGATAACGAGAAAACTCAAAATAAAAAAATACGTTCTATGACAGGTACTACTAATAGTTGATATGTGTAAAATTTTATAATTTTTAATGGTAGATCGTACTAATTTTAGTACACGAAAAAAGTTTAATCAAAATCATAGGAGTCATTTTTACGCAAAAAAATATTTTCCTTTGCGGTTTTTTCACTTTTGTATGGAAGGTACCGTCATTTTTTCATAAATGTAAAATTTTTTCTAAAAATATTTTAGAGAGTACTAAAAAAGTCTTAAATATCGAGTTTCAAAAAAATCTATGATGCCGTTTTTGAAATATTTGATTTTCCAAAAAAAATTTGAAATATTTTTAAAAACTCCAAAAAATATTTTTTCAAACATTTTGGTACACAAAACTATTAACATTTTTTGGAAGCTTCTGTATAAAAAAATAATTGAAATCGGTCATACCATTTTGAAGAAAATCAAAAACAAAAAAAATGGTTCCTTGGGAGGTACCATGAATACCCATTTTTCAAAAATGGTTTTCCACCCAAAGAAAGCCTTTACTAAAATAAATTTATTGAATTTTTTTAAGAAAAGTTGTCGAGCCGTTTTTGAGAAAAATACGATTATGTAAAACACAACAAAAACATAAATGTTAAAAAAGGAGCCAAGTTCTTATGTGTACAAGAAACCTGTGCGTAAAAAGTCAGCAAAAAAAAGTAATGAGATCTAAAATATATGCCAAGTTTTAAGTTCATGACGTTTAATATCAAATATCTTAAGTAGAGTAATATCGAAACAATTCCAAATCATGACAGAAATTTGGTAATTTATGATTACTGATTAAAATTTGGTGGGTTCACTGGTCAAGTTTTCATACATTTAAAATTTTTGATTAAGTAAGTATTTAAGAGAAAACTTGCCAAGTTAATCCACCAAATTTTAATCAGTAATCATTAATTACCAAATTTCTGTCATGATTTGGAATTGTTTCGATATTACTCTACTTAAGATATTTGATATTAAACTTCATGAACTTAAAACTTGGCATATATTTTAGATCTCATTACTTTTTTTTGCTGACTTTTTACGCACAGGTTTCTTGTACACATAAGAACTTGGCTCCTTTTTTAACATTTACGTTTTTGTGGTGATTTCACTCATTTTTGCAAAGATTTATTTTGCCAGGTGAAAGTCAAGCCCTACCGCTCTACAAAGTTTCATAATTCTACGACAACCGAAAGTGCTCCATACAAATAATAGCAATTCTGATAAAGTGGGTGGATGGCACCCCCCCCCCCTCAATGGACAATTCCAAATTTTCGATTTTTTTCCTTTCTAAGTACTTCAAGTCCTACCGACCTACCAATTTTCATCGTTCTACAACAATCGGAAGTGCTCCATATAATTTATAAGAATTTTGAAGAATGTGGGTGGATACCACGTCCCCTGAATGCAAAATTCCAATTTTTCAATTTTTTCTTTCTAAGTACTTTAAGCCCTACCAACCTACCAATTTTCATCGTTTTACAACAATCGGAAGTGATCCATATAGTTTATAAGCATGCAACTTGCACATGCAACTTACACATGCAACATGCACATTCAACTTGCACATGCAACTTGCACTTGCAACTTGCACATGCAACTTGCACATGCAACATGCACATGCAACCTGCACATGCAACTTGCACATGCAACTTGCGCATGCAACTTGCACATGCAACTTGCACATGCAACTTGCACATGCAACTTGCACATGCAACATGCACATGCAGCTTGCACCTGCAACTTGCACATGCAACTTGCACATGCAACTTGCACATGCAACTTGCACATGCAACTTGCACATGCAACTTGCACATGCAACTTGCACATGCAACTTGCACATGCAACATGCACATGCAACTTGCACATGCAACTTGCACATGCAACTTGCACATGCAACTGCAAATGCAGCTTGCACTTGCACATGCAACCTGCACATGTAACTTGCACATGCAACTTGCACATGCATTTTGCCCATGCAACTTGCACATGCAACTTGCACATGCAACTTGCACATGCAATTTGCACATGCAACATGCACATGCAACTTGCACATGCAACTTGCACATGCAACTTGCACATGCAACTTGCACATGCAACTTGCACATGCAACTTGCACATGCAACTTGCACATGCAACTTGCACATGCAACTTGCACATGCAACTTGCACATGCAACTTGCACATGCAACTTGCACATGCAACATGCACATTCAACTTGCACATGCAACTTGCACTTGCAACTTGCACATGCAACTTGCACATGCAACATGCACATGCAACTTGCACATGCAACTTGCACATGCAACTTGCACATGCAACTTGCACATGCAACTTGCACATGCAACTTGCACATGCAACTTGCACATGCAACTTGCACATGCAACATGCACATGCAACTTGCACATGCAACTTGCACATGCAACTTGCACAAGCAACTTGCACATGCAACTTGCACATGCAACATGCACATGCAGCTTGCACCTGCAACATGCACATGCAACTTGCACATGCAACTTGCAAAGCAACTTGCACATGCAACTTGCACATGCAACTTGCACATGCAACATGCACATGCAACTTGCACATGCAACTTGCACATGCAACTTGCACATGCAACTGCAAATGCAGCTTGCACTTGCACATGCAACTTGCACATGCAACTTGCACATGCAACTTGCACATGCATTTTGCACATGCAACTTGCACATGCAACTTGCACATGCAACTTGCACATGCAACTTGGACATGCAACTTGCACATGCAACTTGCACATGCAACTTGCACATGCAACTTGCACATGCAACTTGCACATGCAACTTGCATATGCAACTTGCACATGCAACTTGCACATGTAACTTGCACATGCAACTTGCACATGCAACATGCACATGCAACTTGCTCATGCAACTTGCACATGCAACTTGCACATGCAACTTGCACATGCAACATGCACATGCAACTTGCACATGCAACTTGCACATGCAACTTGCACATGCAACTTGCACATGCAACTTGCACATGCAACTTGCACATGCAACTTGCACATGCAACTTGCACATGCAACTTGCAAATGCAACATGCACATGCAACTTGCATATGCAACTTGCATATGCAACTTGCACATGCAACTTGCACATGCAACTTGCACATGCAACTTGCACATGCAACTTGCACATGCAACATGCACATGCAACTTGCACATGCAACATGCACATTCAACTTGCACATGCAACTTGCACTTGCAACTTGCACATGCAACTTGCACATGCAACTTGCACATGCAACTTGCACATGCAACTTGCACATGCAACTTGCACATGCAACATGCACCTGCAACTCGCACATGCAACTTGCACATGCAACTGCAAATGCAGCTTGCACTTGCACATGCAACTTGCACATGCAACTTGCACATGCAACTTGCACATGCATTTTGCACATGCAACTTGCACATGCAACTTGCACATGCAACTTGCACATGCAACTTGCACATGCAACTTGCACATGCAACTTGCACATGCAACTTGCACATGCAACTTGCACATGCAAATTGCACATGCAACTTGCACATGCAACATGCACATGCAACTTGCACATGCAACTTGCACATGCAACTTGCACATGCAACTTGCACATGCAACATGCACATGCAACCTGCACATGCAACTTGCACATGCAACTTGCACATGCAACTTGCACATGCAACTTGAACATGCAACTTGCACATGCAACTTGCACATGCAACTTGCAAATGCAACTTGCACATGCATCATGCACATGCAACTTGCACATGCAACTTGCACATGCAACTTGCACATGCAACTTGCACATGCAACATGCACATGCAGCTTGCACCTGCAACATGCACATGCAACTTGCACATGCAACTTGCACATGCAACTTGCACATGCAACTTGCACATGCAACTTGCACATGCAACATGCACATGCAACTTGCACATGCAACATGCACATTCAACTTGCACATGCAACTTGCACTTGCAACTTGCACATGCAACTTGCACATGCAACTTGCACATGCAACTTGCACATGCAACTTGCACATGCAACTTGCACATGCAACTTGCACATGCAACTTGCACATGCAACTTGCACATGCAACCTGCAAATGCAACCAAATGCAACTTGCACTTGCACATTTAACTTGCAACTTGCAAATGCTACTTGCACATGCAACTTGCACATGCAACTTGCACATGCAACTTGCACATGCAACTTGCACATGCAACTTGCACATGCAACTTGCACATTCAACTTGCACATGCAACTTGCACATGCAACCTGCAAATGCAACCAAATGCAACTTGCACTTGCACATTTAACTTGCAACTTGCAAATGCTACTTGCACATGCAACTTACACATGCAACTTGCACATGCAACTTGCACATGCAACATGCACATGCAACTTGCACATGCAACTTGCACATGCAATTTGCACATGCAACTTGCACATGCAACTTGCACATACAACTTGCACATGCAACTTGCACATGCAACATGCACATGCAACTTGCACATGCAACTTGCACATTTAACTTGCATATGCAACTTGCACATGCAACTTGCAAATGCGACCTAAATATGCAACTTGCACATGCAACATGCACATGCAACTTGCACATGCAACTTGCACATGCAACTTGCACATGCAACTTGCACATGCAACTTGCACATGCAACTTGCACATGCAACTTGGACATGCAACTTGCACATGCAACTTCCACATGCAACTTGCACATGCAACTTCCACATGCAACTTGCATATGCAACTTGCACATGCAACTTGCACATGCAACTTGCACATGCAACTTCCACATGCAACATGCACATGCAACTTGCATATGCAACTTGCACATGCAACTTGCACATGCAACTTGCACATGCAACATGCACATGCAACCTGCACATGCAACTTGCACATGCAACTTGCACATGCAACTTGCACATGCAACATCCACATGCAGCTTGCACCCGCAACATGCACATGCAACTTGCATATGCAACTTGCACATGCAACATGCACATGCAACTTGCACATGCAACTTGCACATGCAACTTGCACATGCAACTTGCACATGCAACATGCACATGCAACCTGCACATGCAACTTGCACATGCAACTTGCACATGCAACTTGCACATGCAACTTGCACATGCAACTTGCACATGCAACTGCAAATACAGCTTGCACTTGCACATGCAACTTGCACATGCAACTTGCACATGCAAATTGCACAAGCATTTTGCACATGCAACTTGCACATGCAACTTGCACATGCAACTTGCACATGCATTTTGCACATGCAACTTGCTCATGCAACTTGCACATGCAACTTGCACATGCAACTTGCACATGCAACTTGCACATGCAACTTGCACATGCAACTTGCACATGCAACTTGCTCATGCAACTTGCACATGCAACTGCAAATGCAGCTTGCACTTGCACATGCAACTTGCACATGCAACTTGCACATGCAACTTGCACATGCAACTTGCACATGCAAATTGCACATGCATTTTGCACATGCAACTTGCACATGCAACTTGCACATGCAACTTGCACATGCAACTTGCACATGCAACTCGCACATGCAATTGCACATGCAACTTGCACATGCAACTTGCACATGCAACTTGCACATGCAACTTGCACATGCAACATGCACATGCAACTTGCACATGCAACTTGCATATGCAACTTGCACATGCAACTTGCAAATGCAACTTGCACATGCAACATGCACATGCAGCTTGCACATGCAGCTTGCACCTGCAACATGCACATGCAACTTGCACATGCAACTTGCACATGCATTTTGCACATGCAACTTGCACATGCAACTTGCACATGCAACTTGCACATGCAACTTGCACATGCAACTTGCACATGCAACTTGCACATGCAACTTGCACATGCAACTTGCACATGCAACTTGCACATGCAACTTGCACATGCAACATGCACATGCAACTTGCACATGCAACTTTCACATGCAACTTGCCCATGCAACTTGCACATGCAACTTGCACATGCAACATCCACATGCAGCTTGCACCCGCAACATGCACATGCAACTTGCACATGCAACTTGCACATGCAACTTGCACATGCAACTTGCACATGCAACTTGCACATGCAACTTGCACATGCAACATGCACATGCAACTTGCACATGCAACTTGCACATGCAACTTGCACATGCAACTTGCACATGCAACTTGCACATGCAACATGCACATGCAGCTTGCACCTGCAACATGCACATGCAACTTGCACATGCAAATTGCACATGCAACTTGCACATGCAACTTGCACATGCAATTTGCACATGCAACTTGCACATGCAACTTGCACATGCCACTTGCACATGCAACTTGCACATGCAACTTGCACATGCAACTTGCACATGCAACTTGCACATGCAACTTGCACATGCAACTTGCACATGCAACTTGCACATGCAACTTGCACATGCAACATGCATATGCAACTTGCACATGGAACTTGCACATGCAACTTGCACATGCAACATTCACATGCAACCTGCACATGCAACTTGCAAATGCAACATATACATGCAACTTGCACATGCAACTTGCACAGGCAATTTGCACATGCAACATGCACATGCAACTTGCACATGCAACCTGCACATGCAACTTGCACATGCAACATGCACATGCAACTTGCACATGCAACTTGCACATGCAACTTGCACATGCAACTTGCACATGCAACTTGCACATGCAACCTACACATGCAACTTGCGCATGCAACTTGCACATGCAACTTGCACCTGCAACATGCACATGCAACTTGCACATGCAACTTGCACATGCAACTTGCATATGCAACTTACACATGCAACTTGCGCATGCAACTTGCACATGCAACTTGCACATGCAACTTGCACCTGCAACCTGCACATGCAACTTGCACATGCAACATGCACATGCAACTTGCACATGCAACTTGCACATGCAACTTGCACATGCAACTTGCACGTGCAACCTGCACATGCAACTTGCAAATGCAACATATACATGCAACTTGCACATGCAACTTGCACAGGCAATTTGCACATGCAACATGCACATGCAACTTGCACATGCAACCTTTACATGCAACTTGCACATGCAACATGCACATGCAACTTGCACATGCAACTTGCACATGCAACTTGCACATGCAACTTGCACATGCAACTTGCACATGCAACCTACACATGCAACTTGCGCATGCAACTTGCACATGCAACTTGCACCTGCAACATGCACATGCAACTTGCACATGCAACTTGCACATGCAACTTGCACATGCAACTTGCACATGCAACTTGCACATGCAACTAGCACATGCTACTTGCACATGCAACTTGCACATGCAACTTGCACATGCAACTTGCACATGCAACTTGCACATGCAACCTGCACATGCAACTTGCACATGCAACATGCACATGCAACTTGCACATGCAACTTGCACATGCAACTTGCACATGCAACTTGCACATGCAACATGCACATGCAACCTGCACATGCAACTTGCACTTGCAACTTGCACATGCAACTTGCACATGCAACTTGCACATGCAACTTGCACATGCAACTTGCACATGCAACATGCACATGCAACTTGCACATGCAACATGCACATGCAACCTGCACATGCAACTTGCACTTGCAACTTGCACATGCAACTTGCACATGCAACTTGCACATGCAACTTGCACATGCAACTTGCACATGCAACTTGCACATGCAACCTGCAATGTGTAAGTTGCATGTGCAAGTTGCATGTGCAAGTTGCATGTGCAAGTTGCATGTGCAAGTTGCATGTGCATGTTGCATGTGCAAGTTGCATGTGCAGGTTGCATGTGCAAGTTGCATGTGCAAGTTGCATGTGCAAGTTGCATGTGCAAGTTGCATGTGCAAGTTGCATGTGCAAGTTGCATGTGCAAGTTGCATGTGCATGTTGCAGGTGCAAATTGCATGTGCAAGTTGCATGCGCAAGTTGCATGTGTAAGTTCCATGTGCAAGTTGCATGTGCAAGTTGCATGTGCAAGTTGCATGTGCAAGTTGCATGTGCAAGTTGCATGTGCAAGTTGCATGTGCATGTTGCATGTGCAAATTGCATGTGCAGGTTGCATGTGCAAGTTGCATGTGCATGTTGCATGTGCAAATTGCCTGTGCAAGTTGCATGTGCAAGTTTCATGTGCAAGTTGCATGTGCAAGTTGCATGTGCAAGTTGCATGTGCAAGTTGCATGTGCAAGTTGCATGTGCAAGTTGCATGTGAGAGTTGCATGTGCAAGTTGCATGTGCAAGTTGCATGGGCAAGTTGCATGTGCAAGTTGCTTGTGCATGTTACATGTACATGTTGCATGTGCAAGTTGCATATGCAAGTTGCATGTGCAAGTTGCATGTGCAACTTGCATCTGCAAGTTGCATGTGCAGGTTGCATGTTGAAGTTGCATGTGCAAGTTGCATGTGCAAGTTGCATGTGCAGGTTGCATGTGCAAGTTGCATGTGCATGTTGCATGTGCAAGTTGCATGTGCAAGTTGCATGTGTAAGTTGCATGTGCAAGTTGCATGTGCAAGTTGCATGTGCAAGTTGCATGTGCACGTTGCATGTGCAAGTTGCATGTACAAGTTGCATGTGCAAGTTGCATGTGCAAGTTGCATGTGCAAGTTGCATGTGCAAGTTGCATGTGCAAGTTGAATGTGCAAGTTGCATGTGCAAGTTGCATGTGCATGTTGCATGTGCAAGTTGCATGTGCAAGTTACATGTGCAAGTTGCATGTGCAAGTTGCATGTGCAAGTTGCATGTGCAAGTTGCATGTGCATGTTGCAGGTGCAAGCTGCAGGTGCATGTTGCATCTGCAAGTTGCATGTGCAAGTTGCATGTGCAAGTTCCATGTGCAAGTTGCATGTGCATGTTGCATCTGCAAGTTGCATGTGCAAGTTGCATGTGCAAGTTGCATGTGCAAGTGGCATGTGCAAGTTGCATGTGCAAGTTGCATGTGCAAGTGACATGTGCAAGTTGCATGTGCAAGTTGCATGTGCAAGTTGCATGTGCAAGTTGCATGTGCAAAATGCATGTGCAAGTTGCATGTGCAAGTTGCATGTGCAAGTTGCATGTGCAAGTGCAAGCTGCATTTGCAGTTGCATGTGCACATGCACCCTGCACATGCAACTTGCACATGCAACTTGCACATGCAACCTGCACATGCAACTTGCACATGCAACTTGCACATGCAACTTGCACATGCAACTTGCACATACAACTTGCACATGCAACTTGCACATGCAACTTACACATGCAACTTGCACATGCAACTTGCACCTGCAACATGCACATGCAACTTGCACATGCAACTTGCACATGCAACTTGCACATGCAACTTGCACATGCAACTTGCACATGCAACTTGCACATGCAACTTGCACATGCAACTTGCACATGCAACTTGCACATGCAACTTGCACATGCAACTTAAACATGCAACATGCACATGCAACATACAAGTGCAACTTGCACATGCAACCTGCAGATGCAACTTGCACATGCAACTTGCACATGCAACTTGCACATGCAACTTGCACATGCAACTTGCACATGCAACTTGCCTATGCAACTTGCACATGCAACTTTCACATGCAACTTGCACATGCAACTTGCACATGCAACTTGCACATGCAACTTTTACATGCAACTTACACATGCAACTTGCACATGCAACTTGCACATGCAACTTGCACCTGCAACATGCACATGCAACTTGCACATGCAACTTGCACATTCAACTTGCACATGCAACTTGCACGTGCAACTTGCACATGCAACTTGCACATGCAACTTGCACATGCAACTAGCACATACAACATGCACATGCAACTTGCACATGCAACTTGCACTTGCAGCTTGCAGATGCAACTTGCAGATGCAACTTGCACATGCAACTTGCACATGCAACTTGCACATGCAACTTGCACATGCAACTTTCACATGCAACTTGCACATGCAACTTGCACATGCAACTTGCACATGCAACATGCACATGCAACTTGCACATGCAACTTGCACATTCAACTTGCACATGCAACTTGCACATGCAACTTGCACATGCAACTTGCACATGCAACTTGCACATGCAACTTGTACATGCAACTTGCATATGCAACTTGCACATGCAACTTGCACATGCAACTTGCACATGCAACTTGCACATGCAACTTCCACATGCAACTTGCATATGCAACTTGCACATGCAACTTGCACATGCAACTTGCACATGCAACTTCCACATGCAACATGCACATGCAACTTGCATATGCAACTTGCACATTCAACTTGCACATGCAACTTGCACATGCAACTTGCACATGCAACATGCACATGCAACCTGCACATGCAACTTGCACATGCAACTTGCACATGCAACTTGCACATGCAACTTGCACATGCAACTTGCACATGCAACTTGCCCATGCAACTTGCATATGCAACTTGCACATGCAACATGCACATGCAACTTGCACATGCAACTTGCACATGCAACTTGCACATGCAACTTGCACATGCAACATGCACATGCAACCTGCAAATGCAACTTGCACATGCAACTTGCACATGCAACTTGCACATGCAACTTGCACATGCAACTTGCACATGCAACTTGCACATGCAACTGCAAATACAGCTTGCACTTGCACATGCAACTTGCACATGCAACTTGCACATGCAAATTGCACAAGCATTTTGCACATGCAACTTGCACATGCAACTTGCACATGCAACTTGCACATGCATTTAGCACATGCAACTTGCTCATGCAACTTGCACATGCAACTTGCACATGCAACTTGCACATGCAACTTGCACATGCAACTTGCTCATGCAACTTGCACATGCAACTGCAAATGCAGCTTGCACTTGCACATGCAACTTGCACATGCAACTTGCACATGCAAATTGCACATGCATTTTGCACATGCAACTTGCACATGCAACTTGCACATGCAACTTGCACATGCAACTTGCACATGCAACTTGCACATGCAACTTGCACATGCAACTCGCACATGCAATTGCACAGTCAACTTGCACATGCAACTTGCACATGCAACTTGCACATGCAACTTGCACATGCAACATGCACATGCAACTTGCACATGCAACTTGCATATGCAACTTGCACATGCAACTTGCATATGCAACTTGCACATGCAACTTGCAAATGCAACTTGCACATGCAACATGCACATGCAGCTTGCACATGCAGCTTGCACCTGCAACATGCACATGCAACTTGCACATGCAACTTGCACATGCATTTTGCACATGCAACTTGCACATGCAACTTGCACATGCAACTTGCACATGCAACTTGCACATGCAACTTGCACATGCAACTTGCACATGCAACTTGCACATGCAACTTGCACATGCAACTTGCACATGCAATTTGCACATGCAACATGCACATGCAACTTGCACATGCAACTTTCACATGCAACTTGCCCATGCAACTTGCACATGCAACTTGCACATGCAACATCCACATGCAGCTTGCACCCGCAACATGCACATGCAACTTGCACATGCAACTTGCACATGCAACTTGCACATGCAACTTGCACATGCAACTTGCACATGCAACTTGCACATGCAACATGCACATGCAACTTGCACATGCAACTTGCACATGCAACTTGCACATGCAACTTGCATATGCAACTTGCACATGCAACATGCACATGCAGCTTGCACCTGCAACATGCACATGCAACTTGCACATGCAAATTGCACATGCAACTTGCACATGCAACTTGCAAATGCAATTTGCACATGCAACTTGCACATGCAACTTGCACATGCCACTTGCACATGCAACTTGCACATGCAACTTGCACATGCAACTTGCACATGCAACTTGCACATGCAACTTGCACATGCACCTTGCACATGCAACTTGCACATGCAACTTGCACATGCAACATGCATATGCAACTTGCACATGGAACTTGCACATGCAACTTGCACATGCAACATTCACATGCAACCTGCACATGCAACTTGCAAATGCAACATATACATGCAACTTGCACATGCAACTTGCACAGGCAATTTGCACATGCAACATGCACATGCAACTTGCACATGCAACCTGCACATGCAACTTGCACATGCAACATGCACATGCAACTTGCACATGCAACTTGCACATGCAACTTGCACATGCAACTTGCACATGCAACTTGCACATGCAACTTACACATGCAACTTGCGCATGCAACTTGCACATGCAACTTGCACATGCAACTTGCACATGCAACTTGCACATGCAACCTACACATGCAACTTGCGCATGCAACTTGCACATGCAACTTGCACCTGCAACATGCACATGCAACTTGCACATGCAACTTGCACATGCAACTTGCACATGCAACTTGCACATGCAACTTTCACATGCAACTAGCACATGCTACTTGCACATGCAACTTGCACATGCAACTTGCACATGCAACTTGCACATGCAACTTGCACATGCAACCTGCACATGCAACTTGCACATGCAACATGCACATGCAACTTGCACATGCAACTTGCACATGCAACTTGCACATGCAACTTGCACATGCAACATGCACATGCAACCTGCACATGCAACTTGCACTTGCAACTTGCACATGCAACTTGCACATGCAACTTGCACATGCAACTTGCACATGCAACTTGCACATGCAACATGCACATGCAACTTGCACATGCAACATGCACATGCAACCTGCACATGCAACTTGCACTTGCAACTTGCACATGCAACTTGCACATGCAACTTGCACATGCAACTTGCACATGCAACTTGCATGTGCAAGTTCCATGTGCAAGTTGCATGTGCATGTTGCATCTGCAAGTTGCATGTGCAAGTTGCATGTGCAAGTTGCATGTGCAAGTGGCATGTGCAAGTTGCATGTGCAAGTTGCATGTGCAAGTTGCATGTGCAAGTTGCATGTGCAAGTTGCAAGTGCAAGTTGCATGTGCAGGTTGCATGTGCATGTTGCATGTGCAAGTTGCATGTGCAAGTTGCATGTGCAAGTTGCATGTGCAAAATGCATGTGCAAGTTGCATGTGCAAGTTGCATGTGCAAGTTGCATGTGCAAGTGCAAGCTGCATTTGCAGTTGCATGTGCACATGCACCCTGCACATGCAACTTGCACATGCAACTTGCACATGCAACCTGCACATGCAACTTGCACATGCAACTTGCACATGCAACTTGCACATGCAACTTGCACATACAACTTGCACATGCAACTTGCACATGCAACTTACACATGCAACTTGCACATGCAACTTGCACCTGCAACATGCACATGCAACTTGCACATGCAACTTGCACATGCAACTTGCACATGCAACTTGCACATGCAACTTGCACATGCAACTTGCACATGCAACTTGCACATGCAACTTGCACATGCAACTTGCACATGCAACTTGCACATGCAACTTGCACATGCAACTTGCACATGCAACTTGCACATGCAACTTAAACATGCAACATGCACATGCAACATACAAGTGCAACTTGCACATGCAACCTGCAGATGCAACTTGCACATGCAACTTGCACATGCAACTTGCACATGCAACTTACACATGCAACTTGCACATGCAACTTGCCTATGCAACTTGCACATGCAACTTTCACATGCAACTTGCACATGCAACTTGCACATGCAACTTGCACATGCAACTTTTACATGCAACTTACACATGCAACTTGCACATGCAACTTGCACATGCAACTTGCACCTGCAAAATGCACATGCAACTTGCACATGCAACTTGCACATTCAACTTGCACATGCAACTTGCACGTGCAACTTGCACATGCAACTTGCACATGCAACTTGCACATGCAACTAGCACATACAACATGCACATGCAACTTGCACATGCAACTTGCACTTGCAGCTTGCAGATGCAACTTGCAGATGCAACTTGCACATGCAACTTGCACATGCAACTTGCACATGCAACTTGCACATGCAACTTTCACATGCAACTTGCACATGCAACTTGCACATGCAACTTGCACATGCAACTTGCACATGCAACTTGCACATGCAACTTGCACATGCAACTTGCACATGCAACCTGCAAATGCAACCAAATGCAACTTGCACTTGCACATGCAACTTGCACATGCAACTTGCACATGCAACATGCACATGCAACCATGCAACTTGCACTAGCAACTTGCACATGCAACTTGCACATGCAACTTGCACATGCAACTTTCACATGCAACTTGCACATGCAACTTGCACATGCAACTTGCACATGCAACTTGCACATGCAACTTGCACATGCAACTTGCACATGCAACTTGCACATGCAACTTGCACATGCAACCTGCAAATGCAACCAAATGCAACTTGCACTTGCACATGCAACTTGCACATGCAACTTGCACATGCAACATGCACATGCAACCATGCAACTTGCACTAGCAACTTGCACATGCAACTTGCACATGGAACTTGCACATGCATTTTGCACATGCAACTTGCACATGCAACTTGCAACTGCAACTTGCACATGCAACCTGCAAATGCAACCAAATGCAACTTGCACTTGCACATGCAACTTGCACATGCAACTTGCACATGCAACTTGCACATGCAACTTGCACATGCAACTTGCACATGCAAATTGCACATGCAACTTGCACATGCAACTTGCACATGAAACTTGCACATGCAACATGCACATGCAACTTGCACATGCAACCTGCACATGCAATTTGCACATGCAACATGCACATGCAACTTGCACATGCAACTTGCACATGCAACTTGCACATGCAACTTGCACATACAACATGCACATGCAACTTGCACATGCAACTTGCACTTGCAGCTTGCAGATGCAACTTGCAGATGCAACTTGCAGATGCAACTTGCACATGCAACTTGCACATGCAACTTTCACATGCAACTTGCACATGCAACTTGCACATGCAACTTGCACATGCAACTTGCACATGCAACTTGCACATGCAACTTGCACATGCAACCTGCAAATGCAACTTGCACTTGTACATGCAACTTGCGCATGCAACTTGCAAATGCAACCTGCACATGCAACTTGCACTTGCAACATGCACATGCAACTTGCACATACAGCTTGCACATGCAACTTGCACATGCAACTTGCACATGCAACTTGCACCTGCAACTTGCACATGCAACTCGCACATGCAACATGCACATGCAACCATGCAACTTGCACTAGCAACTTGCACTTGCAGCTTGCAGATGCAACTTGCAGATGCAACTTGCACATGCAACTTGCCCATGCAACTTGCACATGCAACTTGCACATGCAACATGTACATGTAACATGCACATGTAACTTGCAAATGCAACTTTCACATGCAATTTGCACATGCAACATGCACATGCAACCATGCAACTTGCACTAGCAACTTGCACATGCAACTTGCACATGCAACTTGCACATGCAACTTGCAGATGCAACTTGCAGATGCAACTTGCACATGCAACTTGCCCATGCAACTTGCACATGCAACTTGCACATGCAACATGTACATGTAACATGCACATGCAACCTGCAAATGCAATTAAATGCAACTTGCACTTGCACATGCAACTTGCACATGCAACTTGCACATGCAACATGCACATGCAACCATGCAACTTGCACTAGCAACTTGCACATGCAACTTGCACATGCAACTTGCACATGCAACTTGCACATGCAACTTGCACATGCAACTTGCACATGCAACCTGCAAATGCAACTTGCACTTGTACATGCAACTTGCGCATGCAACTTGCAAATGCAACCTGCACATGCAACTTGCACATGCAACATGCACATGCAACTTGCACATACAGCTTGCACATGCAACTTGCACATGCAACTTGCACATGCAACTTGCACCTGCAACTTGCACATGCAACTCGCACATGCAACATGCACATGCAACCATGCAACTTGCACTAGCAACTTGCACTTGCAGCTTGCAGATGCAACTTGCAGATGCAACTTGCACATGCAACTTGCCCATGCAACTTGCACATGCAACTTGCACATGCAACATGTACATGTAACATGCACATGTAACTTGCAAATGCAACTTTCACATGCAATTTGCACATGCAACTTGCACATGCAACTTGCACATGCAACCTGCACATGCAACTTGCACATGCAACTTGCCCATGCAACTTGCACATGTAACTTGCACATGCAACATGTACATGTAACATGCACATGTAACTTGCAAATGCAACTTGCACATGCAACTTGCACATGCAACTTGCACATGCAACATGCACATGCAACTTGCACATGCAACTTGCACATGCAACTTGCACATGCAACTTTCACATGCAACTTGCACATGCAACTTGCACATGCAACTTGCACATGCAACTTGCACATGCAACTTGCACATGCAACTTGCACCTGCAACATGTACATGTAACATGCACATGCAACTTGCACATGCAACTTGCCCATGCAACTTGCACATGCAACTTGCACATGCAACTCTCACATGCAATTTGCACATGCAACTTGCACATGCAACTTGCACATGCAACATGCAAATGCAACATGCACATGCAACTTGCACATGCATCTTGCACATGCAACTTGCACATGCAATTTGCACATGCAACATGCACATGTAACATGCACATGCAACATGCATATGCTGCTTGCACATGCAACTTGCACATGCAACATGCACATCCAACTTGCACATGCAACTAGCACATGGAACTTGCACATGCATTTTGCACATGCAACTTGCACATGCAACTTGCACATGCAACTTGCACATGCAACTTGCACATGCAACTTGCACATGCAACTTGCCCATGCAACTTGCACATGCAACGTGCACATGCAACTCTCACATGCAATTTGCACATGCAACTTGCACATTCAACTTGCACATGCAACTTGCACATGCAACCTGCACATGCAACTTGCACATGCAAATTGCACATGCAACTTGCACATGCAACTTGCACATGCAACATGCACATGCAACATGCACATGCAACTTGCACATGCAACTTGCACATGCAACTTGCACATGCAACTTGCACATGCAAGCAAAGTAATCGATACCTGTTACATGGTCAAACAATTGAAATAATCTGAACTATTCTACCAACATTTATTTAACTATTTATTGCTTTTCCATCATTACGATATAGTTACGAAATGCAAATCAGTTATGACAGATATTCGGACTAGTAAGGAAATGTCACTAAATTACCATAAGATTTTGGCCCTTCCACTTTTACCGTCTTATGCTATAAATGATGGTTATAAAACAATTTATTAAAGATTCCATAAATAATGACGAAAATAGAGGACGACACTTTTCAAATTTTTGTTGATTTTTTTGAAAAGCAATGGCTTCAAAAGGTAAAGCATTTATTGCAATATTTCATATCTCTTTAATTTCATTTCCCGATAATTTGACAGTTTTCAAGGATTTTGTTAGAACTGGGCCGTTTAATCGAACCAAATGGGAATTTTTTTAAATTTGTGCTTGCCCTTAACAAGGAGGAATTCGAAAAAAGCCGCAATTTCAATATCCTCACATAAAGTGGCGGTACTTTAGGGGGTTCAAAAAAACGGAAGCTAAGCAGAAACAAAAAAGCCCAAATTTTACAAGCAACACAGGATCTTGAGACAGGCAAAATAACGGTCTTTACATATTTAAATAGATTAGTGTATCCAAAAAATTACATATGCACCGAGATGGAACCGCATGAAGATATTTTTGAAGATAGTAATGCTAAGGATTCTGGAGAAGAATTCAGTGAAAAAGCTGCGGATGATGAAAATATTATAGATGCCCCAAGCCAACCGGTTAGGTTATGTGTTATATGCCAGGATATACCACCGAAAATCCTAGTGCTGCCTTGCAGGCATTTGAGGATGTGTAATGCATGCTATATTCAGTTGCAGGCACAAACTGTAGCAAACAATCAAGAGCGCTACATCTGTCCTTGTTGCAGGGAAATCGTATTAGATACAATGCAAGTGCTTTTGTGATTTTCTGTGAATAAAATTTTTCAATTCTGTTAAAAAATTGTAGTTATAACTTATAACACTCTTGTACTGTAAACTTTTTGAGTATTTTTCATGGTATTTGGGCTACAAGACATTCTATTTGAGGATGGGTTTTGAGGTTTTGGGTGATGTGTCCGATTTTGGGTGTAATGACCATTTTCTGATGTCGGCGTCATGAATTTCATCTCAAGGATCTAAAATCGAAATCGTCATAGCACCCAAAAAATATGTCATAATGCCCAAAAGTAATGCCATAATACCCAAACTAGAAAACAAAAAAATTTTTGGGCGAAATGACATTTCTCGTTTTGGGCGCTATGGCATTTAAATTATATTTTGGGCATAATAGCATTCCTTTTAGGTCTTGTGACATTTTTTTTTGTTAGTTTTTGGGCAATAAGACCGTTTTTGGGGGTTATGACATTTTAGGATTAGGGCGTTATGGTTTTGGGCCATAAGACCTAACGCCAGAAAAAAGACTCTTGTGTTCGTTATTAGCTTTAGCCAAACAAAGGACAATCGGCAGAAATTTATGGAAGGTGGTCTAAGGAACCAATAACAACGAGACGTATGTCGTTGGAAAGGAATTTGTATGCGCTACAATAGTCACTATGGCGGCTTATTTCAAATCACTGTGTGAAAAAAGTTATTCTTTAACCCAGGTTTTGTTTTGGTACATTTTAATGTGGACAATATTTATACAAACTGGTCTTACCAGTACTAATAAGATGTACGTCGTTGAAAAGGTATTTTTATGAACAATAATAGTTACCATAACAATTTACTAAAAATCACTGTGTGGACAAAATTATTCCCTGTTTTAAGGAATTTTGGCACAGATAAAATGTATGGAGCATGGGTAATAATTAGAGAATAACTTTTTTCACACAGTGGATTTTAGTTAAGCTGCCGTATTGACTATTGTAGTACATAAAATTTCCTTTCCAACGACATACGTCCCGTTGTTATTGGTTGAACTTACTATCACACTTTTTGCCCATACTAAAAAAAAACATTTTTTTCACACTAAGATTAACCACAATATTTCATTAGTTTACGAATAACTTTTTTCACACGGTGATTTGAATTGAACTAATATGAAAGATATTGTAGGTAATGGAAATACCTTTCCAATGACATATATATTGTCGTTATTGGTTAGACCAGTTTTTATAAATTTTCCCCATTCTAAAAATGTTTTATTCATACTAGAATGCACCAGAACACAATCCTATTTAGCGAATAACTTTTTTCACACAGTGATTTGAAGTAAGCCCCCATAGTAACTATAGTAGTACATAAAAATACCTTTCCGACGACATATGTCTCGTCGTTATTGGTCTTGTAGACCGTTTTGTCCTATTCTCCTTTGTCATGGTGGCCAAGCGTTCTCCATAAAATGACTTTCAATATTTCAATAATCACTGGTAAAGTAGTTCAATTCTTAAAACAATAGAAGTCCAAAACGAAAAACTTGTTTGGCTAAAAATAATAGCTAAGATAAAAGCTTTACTTTGTCATCAAAATAATAACAGATTTTACTTTGTAAACGTTTCAAAAAAATCATTTTTCAGTGATAAGTTTCAATGAAAACCCTGAATGGTGCCTTTTTTACACTAGCATTGAACCACAAGAGCAAGATGTTGCGATCTAATCGTACATTCTAACTTGAATGCAGTTTCAAGAAGATTGCAATTTAACGTTAAATCAAACTTGGTTTGACTATTTATTAAAGAGTACTAATAACTCTAGCAGAAGCAGACTTCCAGAGAAAGACGTGGTCAGGGCAACAGTTAAAATATCTAGCTGCAGACCGTGAAGGATGGGAACGATCCCAATCAGGATTACAGGACTTGATGATGATGAATAACTCGTACCACCAAATTCTGTTATAATAATGCTTCTTAAACAAAAAAATAATTTTATTTTATAAATTATTCATATTTATTCATTTGAGTTTGTAATCCTAAAAAAATGAATGGCAAAATAAATCATTCAACTGTGTAAAGGTATAACTTTAAAGACGTGATCCAAATTCAACCGCAGATAAATAAAACACCCTTGACATTACCTTAATTGTACAAGCACCACAATTTATCCACCATGCAATGATAAATGTACAGTGCATAGGTATGTTTTAGCAGTGCATATTGTTAATTTATCTTATATGTTACAGCATTATAGTGAACATAAAACCTATCCTCTATCGTCGTCTTTCATAAATCTTCAATGCCATGTAAAAAAGCGAAAGAAACAAAACAAGGATGTTAATACAAAAAAAAAAACAGCGGATGGTTGATTTTACAAATGCATTAACCCACTACTTCCAAACAGAGGAGCACTACGCTTTTCCACAGTTAGCAAATCTAACTGTTCAATCTTGCCTCCTTCAATCGATAATGTAGAAAACACATTTTAAAAATAAATTCACTTTTTATAATAAAATAAGCTTGACTTCACTTTCAATACAAAACAATCATCAATGGTAGATAGTATTAAGCAATGTTAACAACAACGACGACAGTTTTTCCAAGTTCAAGGAAGCAAATGTTGAATTTTCTGAATCAGGGTCTACAACACAGTCTACAGTCTACACTCTACACATCAGGTAAAGCAACTTCTTTTTGTCTCCCAGTTTCCGAAGAGAAACGTGCTTACCGTTAAAAGTTAGATTATTATCGTAATAATGCAAACGCGAACGTGTGCCAAGCTTCCAACTCCCAAGTGCAAGTCGCTATACTGCAAACTACTACCGCCTGCTACACAGCACGCTAACCACTATACCAGTCTGTGATAATGCTGATGCTGATGCAATTATTTTTACTTCATCGTCTATGCCATGGTTCATGTCCCCTCTCATTATACATAATAAATTCAATTGTCTATTTAGCAGAAACTTTTTTTTTTTTTAATTGTCTTTCAATTATGTCAAAAACTACATATTTACGGCATAAAACATAAATTCGATCGATGTCAGAGATGCAAATACAAGTTTTTGAACCAGTCAGAGAGATAAACATTGAGTCAATACTGGATGACTCGTGATGGTTATCAAAACGTACAGTAGGCTTTAATGAGGAAGATAATTTCCCTACTCAATTAGCTTCGTGCATACAAAATCCATAAAATTTGACTTAACTTCTCTAAGAGTAGCCTGGGTAACTCTGAATGCTTTGGAATCGATTATTTTAGTTGCTGACAAGTTGCAATCGTTGACACAATAAATTAAGTATATTACGACTCAAATAAAAAGTAGTTTAAATAGTATCCACCTGAAATTATAACGAGTACTCACATTGGTGAGACTGAAAAATGTATTTCAATGGATAATCATAAATGGATTATTCGACACAGAAAAAAAATTGATAGAAGATATAAAATTTTGCAATTTAATTACGTCCTGGTGCTCAGACATACTCGTAATAATTTATCCGTAAATGTCCTAAGAGACTTTAGATCAGTTACCGCATCAGCAGACCTTGAATCACATCACAACCTGCATAATTTTTAAGAGCTGGGGCCACGATGGGTGTGGCAACACACGAGAGGAAGATTGCCATGCCACCCTACTAGAGTGCGTGTGCCAGTGAAACCAAGCATCCATTTCAAACCTGAAATATATTTCAAAATTTCAAAAATGAGTTAGTGAATTTTTTTGAAACAAAGTTAATGGATGAGGAAGAGGTAGAATCGATTCCTCATATTTTATGCACTTGTCCTGCTCTATCTCATAGGTGAAGACTCCATCTTGCAGATTTCTACTTCAAGATTCTAGTGATATAATAAACGTAGACATTGGTGTTCTGTTACGATTCATAAGAAATATAAATAAATAAATTGGGTGGCACAACAGCTCGTGTAGAAACAGGGCCTAGTGACTTACAACTCTCAACCATTCCTTTGTGGCGTGTTGTTGGCAGGAATGGAGGGGACCTACAGTTTTTTGCCGAGTCCGAACGGTTAAATGAGAGGTGCAGGGAACTAAGTCCCCGGGAACCAAGTCCACCGAGGGCCTTAGTTCTCATTTAATGGGAACTATATCCACTTTAACGAAGTGGACTTAGTTCCCAGGCAAGGTGAGCAAGTAGTCCACTTCTTTATGAGAACTAAGTACACATTTTGAAATATGGAGAGGGAACTAACTTCCAACGATAAAAATTACAAAAATTCAAAATTCCGCGAAAACTTTGCATACACCCAACCTCGCACCTACCCCAAATCCTATAGTGAGCCCAAGCAGGAGGGTTGCAGGGGGGCAGCATGCCCCCCCATACATACCTCACTGTTTGTTCGCCGTTATGCTGGGTGCTAGCACTGTATTTATGTAAGACAAAGCATTACGGCGAATAAACAGTGAGGTATGTATGGGGGGGCATGCTGCCCCCCTGCAACCCCCCTGCTTGGGCTCATTATAGGATTTGGGGTAGGTGCGAGGCTGGGTGTATACAAAGTTTTTTTGGCTTTTAAGGAATCTTAGAATTTATCCTATATAGCCAACAATTGTGAAAAGTATTTCTATTTTATTTATAAGATTGATTTTTTATTTGGAAGTGGGAATTAAATACACATTTAAAGGGAAGTAAAACCACTCAGTTTTTGAGGAATTTTGTTCCCACCTTCTATGAGAACCAAGTCCACTTCGCTGAAGTGGACTTAGTTCCCATTAAATGAGAACTAATTCCCTCGGTGGACTTGGTTCCCGGGGACTTAGTTCCCTGCACCTAAATGAGAAGCACTTTTTCATGACAAGTATACTCTTGGAAGATTTGTCCGTTCCTCGCAAGAGGCAGTACCTCGGATGAAACATTTCATAAGAAAAGAAGCTCCAAATGGTTCACAGAGTAGGAAAAAAGGCTTCCCAGATTCATGTGGTATCACAATGGACCAAACAAATGGTCTAGTTTTCATGACTGACAGCCACTTCATCCTAGAACCTAACCTAACCTTACCTAAGGTAGTCAATGTACCTATATTAATCTGCATTGGGATAATGATTACTTTTTTAAAAATTTGTTTCAACTTTCATTTCATTAACACGTAATAAGTAATTGAACTTTTTCCATTTCAATACCATTACATGTAGTACCTGTAATTGAAAAAAAAACTTACATTTCCATTATTTGTAATTGTAATTGAAAAAATTCAATTACATATAAATAACATGTAATTGAAAAAATTGCATCCCAATTACATGTAATTCAAAATATTAATGGGTTTTTGCAAAGTAATTGAACAATAATGAACTTTTTATTTTGCATTGCATTTTAAAATTGCATTATTCTGGTGTTAGGGCGTTCCTAGCGCTGCCAGGTTGATGGCATATAATTTGGGCAAATCTTAGTGAAAGTTAACGTAGCTTGGTGTGATATAAATCATGTTTATTTTTTTGATGCATTTTAAAAGTTAGTGCATTATTCTGGTCTTAGGGCAGTCGTGGCGCTGCTTCCAGATTGACGGCATATGTTTGTATGTGTAAGTGAACGAAAGGGATGTACAAAACTATAATACGTGATTTTTTGATGTAATGGAAAATGAGTCCAAAAAGTGAAAGTGCTTACGAGTTTGAATGTTGTGAATTACTAAGAAAAGGAAATAAATTAACATTATATATATAACGCGCCGTTTTAATCGATTATATTTGAATTATTTTTTGAAATTTTGAGAATGTAATAAAATAATTGATTAAAATTTGCGCGATTTTGTATTCGATTATATTTTAATTCTTTCTTTGAAATTGATTATTTTAGGATATTCTTAAAAAGAATTAAAAAATAATCGATTACAAATTGTGCGATCTTTAATCGATTATTTTATATTATAAAATTCTCAAGATTTCAAAATATCGATTTTCTTATCGATTATTTTTTTATTCTTTTTTTTTAATTTTGAGAGTGTGATAAAAAAACATAATCGATAAAACAATCGTTTATTTCTAAATTTTTTTTTTAATTTTGAGAATATGGTAAGATAATCAATTTAAAATGGCACGATTGCTTACAATTTTAAACTTATCCGGAAAGCAAACATCACTTGATTGCATATTGAAAACCGGATAAAGTGTTTTCGACGATCTTAAATTGGTAATTTTTAAATAACAAAATAACACCAGGTCCAGTTCCGTTCCTAGCCCTTTGAGCACCTGGGGGCAAGCTCAGAGAAGCCGCCTTTTACGATACAAACATTTTAATACGGAATCAATAAAAAAAAACAAATCGTGGACTCAGTGCTTCGTCACTTTCTCTGCATTAAGATTTCGAAATTTGACTTTCCAAAACTACATACACATAACATTCGATTTAAGGCTACTTTTAAGTCTGTCGGTTTTTCAACAATTCAGCATTTTTTCCGTTAGTTTGAAATATTTGCATGGAGTGAGCACAAACTCGTATCATAAATTTTGTATGATTTCTTAACAAGAACTTAAGATTCTATGGAAAAATTAGACTTTGTTTAAGGCAAATATATCTGATGAAATTTTGTCTATTTTTGGATCAGTCTGTTTTTTAACAAGTAGAATTTTTTTTTCATTGATATGAAGTCATATCGTTCCCACTCCAATTCGAATCCGTTTCAATTGAAAAGCAATAAGCATTATTCAATTAAAATTTATAGTTTTTATACATAAGTTCGCCAAATGGCTTCCTTCACGACATGGCGGCACCTTTCACGGAGTTGGAGTGTTGCTTGTGGTAAGGCAAAGCGCCTATCACGTCAAGGCACCTGGGGCAACTGCCCCATTGCCCTTCCCCTAGGCATGGCCCTAATCAGGTCGATAGCTTCCAAGGGCATCGATGGGAAGTTATCAGTGGGGATAGCACCCAGGACCCAGCCCGTTTTTGCTATTAGTGCCGCCCTGACTATCCCTACTTTTCAACCACCTGAATTGGACTTTTATACTATACCCTGTCTCTTTGCTAACGATCGGACACAGCAATACTGAAACGAAGGCGTCTTGTTCCTTCTTGTGTGAAGGCATAATATTGATAATAAAGGACGGCCAACGTGATAGATTAATGGAATCATCATTATCTTGTACAAGCCTCGATACAAAATTATATTCCTTGAAATTTTTAAACAAAATCTCAATATTACTGACATCCGTTTGAAAATAATGGTACTTATGTTGACGAAACTAGGTACAAAAATTATTATTTTTGTCAAAAAAAAAACAAGAATGAGCTGCGAATAAATCGACCATAGTTTCCAATTTTTATAATAAGCACTCTGTTTACTTTTACCATAATAGTCATTAATCATTATTCGGTTATTGTGTTCTTAACATTTACTGTTGATTTAAAGTTATTGTCATTATTGGGACTTTAACTGTATACATAACATAGTTCCACATATTTTAAGCAGTTGTTTAAGTTCGCATTAAAAGAAAATATAGAAAAATCTCGGGTGCATTTTTTCCTTAGTTCCGATCTCCGTGATTGTGTGCGATTTGATAGCTGTTATGATTTCTTTTCAACTTGAATCGCTTAGCCCATATAAGCTTTTATTTTATTTATTTTCTAAATTATTTGTATCGCATATAATCCTTATCCTTACTAGCCACCAATACTACTATACCTACACATAGATGCCTGGAAAAATCATAGCTCTTTATAATAAGCAGTTTCTTCAGCATGTAGGTACATAACTAATAACTATACAGAAAACTTGTTTAGTAAATTAAAGCTTCATACATAATTGCAGAGCACTCACTTTGTAATAGCCATGATTGACAAGTTAACTCCTATGATAACACATTTTTAGCAGCAAAAATCTGCGGAAACTTTAACACGCATATATGTATGTATGTACCTAGTTTAGTTAGATATTATTAAAATACAACTCTTGTGTTAGACGTAAATAAGCTAACTACTACCTACACTAAGTGTTTTGAATTATAAACGTAAAACGTGATGCCTCTGGCTAATTGGGATGTGGTCTAATTTCTGCTTATTTTGACAATTCCTTGAGTTTGATTGTTTGCTTTTACGCATATTCTTCTTTAATTAAAAAAAAAAACAGTCAGATCTCAAAACCATGCACCTACATTATATTTTCTTTGATTTATTCACCAACCACTTTAAAAGATAATATCAGACAGCAAATAAAGGCCTAAATTTTTTTAAGAACTAAAATTATTTTAATAGTTTTAGGTAAAAAGCTTTTCTAATCGTTATAATAGCAGAAAGAAACAATAATAATACTCCTTCCACATTTTTTTCCAAATCAATATAAATGTTTATGTCCTTCAATTTGTTTTTAACATTACATTTGACTCTTTCTGTTTTATAATCATTAAATATTCTGCACGCTTTTTTTTTATAGATTTTCATACCGCTAAACGAAATAATGTTTAACAAGAAATACTTGCTTTGACACAACATTCCTGCTGTCATTGATAGCGTCAGTGAAGCACTTTGCATTTCATCGCGGGTGTTACTGATAGCAAACTTGACGACTAAATTGTTACAAAGTTTTAATTGATCACATTTATCAGAAAATTATTGCTTCTGGCTATATTCCAGTCCAAAATTTCTTCACACAGTTGTAGAAAATTGAGTTATTTTAAAAAGTTTACAAATGATTGGAATTTATTGCCATTCATTAATTTTATCGTCTTCTCATAAAGGTACATAAATCGGATATAATTTGTATTTTATAAACCACTAAGCTAAGCATAAGCTATTTAATGTTAAAATCAACATGTCAGACAGGATTTTTCCAATTGATTTGTACATCAATCATGATCATGAATTATTATAACATGATACGTACATGTCCATTTAAACTAATTTGACAGCGGGTGATAAGATGTTGCAATGATCGAAATCGAAATTTTTACCAAAGGGTGAAATAGGAGATATCTACTCATAACTACCTTAGAAAACAAGAAAATCAAAAAGAAAATCAGTTAGGATATAAGGGATTCATTCTTTTTACTTGCGATTATAGGTACTATAAGGCAAGTTTTGGATTCGTGCAAAAAAAAAATTTTGAGATAACAATCAAACATGATATTACGATGATAGAGAACACCAAAAAAGTGGGTGGCACAATTCTGTCTGTCTGTCTGTCTGTCTGTCTGTCTGTCTGTTCGTCTACAGCCTAAACGGTTTGATCGATTTTCTTCAAACTTGGTACATAGTGGTTTTTGGTGATTATGCCCACACGTTTTTTTCATTTTTTTTTAGAACCAAAAATAACGGTACCTGCCATACAATTTTTTTTAACAATTTTACATAACCATATTTTTCTCAAAAACGGCTAAGCAACTTTTCTTAAAAAAAATTCAGTAAATTTATTTTAGCAAAGGCTTTCTTTGGGTGGAAAAGCATTTTTCAGAAATTGTTATTAATGGTACCTCCCAAAGAACCATTTTTTTAATTTTTGATTTTCTTCAAAACGATACGACCGATTTCAATTATTTTTTTTATACAGAAGCTTCTAAAAAATATAAACAGTTTTGCGTACCAACATTTTTAAAAAAATATTTTTTGGATTTTTAAAAAATGTTTCAAATTTTTTTTTTGAAAATCAAATATTTCGAAAACGACATGATCGATTTTTTTGAAACTCAATATTTAAAAGTTTTTCAGTATTCTCTACAATATTTTTAGAAAAAAATTTACATTTATGAAAAAATAACGGTACCTTCCATACAAAAGTTAAGAAACCACAAAGGAAAATATTTTTTGCTTAAAAACGACTCCTACGATTTTGATTAAACTTTTTTCATATACTAAAAATAGTACGATCTACTACCAAAAATTATAAAATTTCACACTTAGCAATTATTAATAGTACCTGTCATGGAACGTATTTTTTTTATTTTGAATTTAAAATGATTTTTTTTATATACAAATTTCAGATAAGATTAAATAATATTGCATTTCAAAATTTTCAAAAAAAAAGTTTTTGGATTTTTAAAAAATGTTTCAATTTTTTTTTTTGAAAATTGGATATCTCAAAAACGGGTTGACAATTTTTTTTTCAAATTTTGTTTTTATATACACATAGATATATACTTTAGATTTGCATACCAAAATTTGTTCTTAAAAATGTTATAAGAATTCTATATATAAAAAATTATTTTTTTAAGAAACCGCTCCAACGATTTTATTTTTTTTTTCTCCTATACAATCAAGAATTAAGATGGCATTCTTTTTTTCCACCTCAAACTGTCAAAAGAGTTGTTTTAGCCAATTTCAATGTCGTATTTCATGCTTCTCTTCATTTTTCTCTCATAGCTTCCATGTTTTTATATACAAATTTCTTAAACCCGCAGTTTCTTGAACATAAGAGCAAGTACGTGCGACCCAGTCGTGCATTTTATTATAATTCAATCAGGTCCATTGTTAAAAAAAAATAAAATGCACGACTGGTTCGCACGTACTTGGTCTTACATATGTTCAAGACACTGCGGGTTTAAGAAAATTTTATATAAAAACATGAAAATTATGAGAGAAATGTGTAGAGAAGCATGAAATACGACATTTAAATTAGCTAAAACAACTCATTTGAAAATTTGAGGTCAAAAAAAGAATGCCATCTTAATTCCTGATTGTATGGGAAAAATAATATAAAATCGTTGGAGCCGTTTTAAAAAAAAAAAAATTTCTTATACAGGGTGTCCCGTACCTGAGTGGAAGTATTTTAAGATGTGATTCTTGGGGTTATTCTAAGAAAAAAATCGTATAGGGGGAAAGCTGTATCACCCCTCCCTGAGGCAGGGGGGGGAAGTTTCTGAAACATTGACTTTAAATGCGAAAAAAAAACATTTAAAATGAACGAAAACACATCTAATAATGTGCTATAGTTTTTTTGAAAGCTAATACTTCATTCTTGCATTTGGTTTTTAAATCAAGTTTTTGAAAAAAATAAATTTCAAAATCAAAATTTAATAAAAAATGTGACTTTCTTTCTTAAGTCGATATTTTTCAAATTTTATGTAATTAGGTACATTTTTTTTGTTCAATTTTCAATGCCCTAATTATGTTTTAGTCCATTACCGAAAACCAAATGTAAAAATCTTTCTTACGTTTTGAGAAATTAAGAAAAAACTAAAGGTACTTGTACCAAAAAAGCCCGAAAAAATTAATTTATTCATGAATTATCCATAGTTTAACCCTTTTTTCGGGCTTTTTTGGTAAAAGTACCTTTTGTATTTTCTTAATTTCTCAAAAACTAAGAAAGTTTTTACGTTTGGTTTTCGGTAATGAACTTAAAAATAATAAAAAAAACTATTCCTTTAAACAACTTCATTTAAAAACCAAATGCAAGAATGAAAGAATGAAGTATTAGCTTTCAAAAAAAACTATAGCACATTATTAGATGTCTTTTCGTTGATTTTAAATGTTTTTTTTTTTGCATTTAAAGTCAATGTTTCAGAAACTCACCCCCCCCCCCCTGCTTCAGGGAGGGGAGATACAAATTTCCCCCATACAATTTTTTTCTTACAATATCCCCAAAAATCACATCCTAAAATACTTCCACTCAGGTACGGGACACCCTGTATATAAAATTCTTAAGACATTTTTAAGAAGAAATTTTGGTGCGCAAATCTTAAGTATATATTCATGTGCATATAAAAATAAAATTTAAAAAAATTGTCTACCCGTTTTTGAGATATCGAATTTTCAAAAAAAAAAAATTGAAACTTTTTTTAAAAACTCAAAAACTTCTTTTTTGAAAATTTTGATTTGCAAATATTATAGCTGCTAAGTGTAAAATTTAATAATATTTGGTAGTACATCGTACTAATTTTAGTATATGAAAAAAGTTTAATCAAAATCGTAGGAGACGTTCTTAAGCAAAAAAGATTTTTTTCCTTTGCGGTTTTTTAACTTTTGTATGGTAGGTACCGTTATTTGTTCATAAATGTAAAATTCTTTCTAAAAATATTTTAGAGAGTACTTAAAAACTCTAAGGTATTGAGTTTCCAAAACGAATTTTGAGTCATTTTTAAAATTAAAAAAAAAAATTCAAAAATGTTGGTACAAATAATTGAAATCAGTCATACCGTTTTGAAGAAAATCAAAAATTAAAAAAAATGGTTCTTTGGGAGGTACCATTAATAACCTTTCTTTGAAAAATGGTTTTCCACCCAAAGGAAGCCTTTACTAAAATAAATTTATTGATTTTTTTAAGAAAAGTTGCTTAGCCGTTTTTGAGAAAAATACGATTATGTAAAATTGCTAAAAAAAATTGTATGGCAAGTACCGATATTTTTGGTTCTAAAAAAAATATGAAAACAACGCGTGGGCATAATCACAAAAAACCCCTACCAAGTTTGAAGACAATCGATCGAGCGGCTTAGGCTGTAGATGAACAGACAGACAGAATTGTGTCACCCACTTTTTTGGTGTTCTCTATCATTGTAATATCATGTTTGATTGTTATCTCAAATTTTTTGTTTACGAATCCAAAACTTGCCTTAATGTACCTATGTATACCGCAAGTAAAAATGTGAAAAAAGTACTAAGAATATTAGTGTCTTATTTGATTTTTAAATTTAAAAAAAATTGTTTGTACAAATTTTGGAATGCAATATTATTTCAATTAGTAAAGGGAGTAGGTACATGATCACAAATTTCTAACAAAATTTGGTGGAATATTGTCGAAATATAGATAATTAAGGAAATAACCCAAAAATACAAAACGAATCAAAAAAATGAAAATTTTTGTTGCATTTTTCAACAAAACACAATTAAATAAATTTTGTTATTATTTCTTAGAATATCACAGCAACGAAGTTTACCTAATCAAAATAATTAGTTTTTTTTTGAGAAAATTTGGAAAAATAAAAATTGTTGTTTGGAAATTACCCGTTTTAGAGATGAGCAATTTCATCCTCTAGAAAATCGCTTGAAAATACGCTGTACTTAATTTTAAGAAAATCGATCTAGCCGTTAAGACTCTAGCTCAATGTATAGGTTCATTGAACATAGAATTTTCTACATTTTTCACTATCGTAATGATAGGACGTAATGAAGCCAAGACTTCATTATGAAAATTTTATCTAAAATAAGATTAAATCATCATTTACCCTATTTTACGAAGAATGTATAGTTAAGGTGAGGCATATTCTTAGGAGTACAAAAATATTGCCAATCACCAACACAGTTCAAAGAATTATTTAAAAGTGCATACTTATAGGTGTTTTCAATTGGTTACTTAAGGGTATTGTTAGGCTAAAAGTTAATATTGAATCGTTCGAAAATATTAAAGTAGACACCTAAAAAGAACACCATTTTATCGACTGAGCCGTTGTTGGTTAGGTTTTAAAATGTTTTCATTTAAAAAATTAAAGTGCCATAATCTTTTTTTTTTTTTTTTTTTTTTTAATATTAACTATATGCCTGTAAGACCTTAGGTCTTTTAAATGCAACCTGAATTGCACGGCACTAGTTTGACAGGGTAGGAGGATAGGAAAGATTTGGCACAGTGGATTGAGATCATGGTGTTTATTATCTCATTAAATCTCACGGGTGGCGTCCAGTTATGCTGGGAGAATATAGAAAAGAATGCTGCCTAGAATGGGGCTTGAACCCACACCTCTAAGTAAGCAGTCAAGCACTACATCCACTGCACCATTGCCACCCGCATGTAAAACGACTTGTCAACAAGTAGTGAATTTCTTATACAGGGTGTCCCGTACCTGAGTGGAAGTATTTTAAGATGTGATTCTTGGGGTTATTCTAAGAAAAAAATCGTATAGGGGGAAAGCTGTATCACCCCTCCCTGAGGCAGGGGGGGGAAGTTTCTGAAACATTGACTTTAAATGCGAAAAAAAAAAACATTTAAAATGAACGAAAACACATCTAATAATGTGCTATAGTTTTTTTGAAAGCTAATACTTCATTCTTGCATTTGGTTTTTAAATCAAGTTGCTTAAGCGAATAGTTTTTGAAAAAAAATAAATTTCAAAATCAAAATTTAATAAAAAATGTGACTTTCTTTCTTAAGTCGATATTTTTCAAATTTTATGTAATTAAGTACATTTTTTTTGTTCAATTTTCAATGCCCTAATTATGTTTTAGTCCATTACCGAAAACCAAATGTAAAAATCTTTCTTACGTTTTGAGAAATTAAGAAAAAACTAAAGGTACTTGTACCAAAAAAGCCCGAAAAAATTAATTTATTCATGAATTATCCATAGTTTAACCCTTTTTTCGGGCTTTTTTGGTAAAAGTACCTTTTGTATTTTCTTAATTTCTCAAAAACTAAGAAAGTTTTTTACGTTTGGTTTTCGGTAATGAACTTAAAAATAATAAAAAAAACTATTCCTTTAAACAACTTCATTTAAAAACCAAATGCAAGAATGAAAGAATGAAGTATTAGCTTTCAAAAAAAACTATAGCACATTATTAGATGTCTTTTCGTTGATTTTAAATGTTTTTTTTTTTGCATTTAAAGTCAATGTTTCAGAAACTCACCCCCCCCCCCTGCTTCAGGGAGGGGAGATACAAATTTCCCCCATACAATTTTTTTCTTACAATATCCCCAAAAATCACATCCTAAAATACTTCCACTCAGGTACGGGACACCCTGTATATAAAATTCTTAAGACATTTTTAAGAACAAATTTTGGTGCGCAAATCTTAAGTATATATTCATGTGCATATAAAAATAAAATTTAAAAAAATTGTCTACCCGTTTTTGAGATATCGAATTTTCAAAAAAAAAAAATTGAAACTTTTTTTAAAAACTCAAAAACTTCTTTTTTGAAAATTTTGATTTGCAATTATTATAGCTGCTAAGTGTAAAATTTAATAATATTTGGTAGTACATCGTACTAATTTTAGTATATGAAAAAAGTTTAATCAAAATCGTAGGAGACGTTCTTAAGCAAAAAAGATTTTTTTCCTTTGCGGTTTTTTAACTTTTGTATGGTAGGTACCGTTATTTGTTCATAAATGTAAAATTCTTTCTAAAAATATTTTAGAGAGTACTTAAAAACTCTTAGGTATTGAGTTTCCAAAACGAATTTTGAGTCATTTTTAAAATTAAAAAAAAAAATTCAAAAATGTTGGTACAAATAATTGAAATCAGTCATACCGTTTTGAAGAAAATCAAAAATTAAAAAAAATGGTTCTTTGGGAGGTACCATTAATAACCTTTCTTTGAAAAATGGTTTTCCACCCAAAGGAAGCCTTTACTAAAATAAATTTATTGATTTTTTTAAGAAAAGTTGCTTAGCCGTTTTTGAGAAAAATACGATTATGTAAAATTGCTAAAAAAAATTGTATGGCAAGTACCGATATTTTTGGTTCTAAAAAAAATATGAAAACAACGCGTGGGCATAATCACAAAAAACCCCTACCAAGTTTGAAGACAATCGATCGAGCGGCTTAGGCTGTAGATGAACAGACAGACAGAATTGTGTCACCCACTTTTTTGGTGTTCTCTATCATTGTAATATCATGTTTGATTGTTATCTCAAATTTTTTGTTTACGAATCCAAAACTTGCCTTAATGTACCTATGTATACCGCAAGTAAAAATGTGAAAAAAGTGCTAAGAATATTAGTGTCTTATTTGATTTTTAAATTTAAAAAAAATTGTTTGTACAAATTTTGGAATGCAATATTATTTCAATTAGTAAAGGGAGTAGGTACATGATCACAAATTTCTAACAAAATTTGGTGGAATATTGTCGAAATATAGATAATTAAGGAAATAACCCAAAAATACAAAACGAATCAAAAAAATGAAAATTTTTGTTGCATTTTTCAACAAAACACAATTAAATTAATTTTGTTATTATTTCTTAGAATATCACAGCAACGAAGTTTACCTAATCAAAATAATTAGTTTTTTTTTGAGAAAATTTGGAAAAATAAAAATTGTTGTTTGGAAATTACCCGTTTTAGAGATGAGCAATTTCATCCTCTAGAAAATCGCTTGAAAATACGCTGTACTTAATTTTAAGAAAATCGATCTAGCCGTTAAGGCTAGACTCAATGTATAGGTTCATTGAACATAGAATTTTCTACATTTTTCACTATCGTAATGATAGGACGTAATGAAGCCAAGACTTCATTATGAAAATTTTATCTAAAATAAGATTAAATCATCATTTACCCTATTTTACGAAGAATGTATAGTTAAGCCCAACTAACAAACTCTCCAGAGCTTAGGTCTTATTTTCTCAGAAAAACTCCCATAATTCTCTTTCAGATCTTATTGCTATACTAAAGACATGATCTCTCATTATGAAACAAAAATTAGTCTTTTAACGTTTTTATTATACGAGCTTAGCATTTTTCAAACATCGAATCGCTTTAATTTTATACCTAGAACAATTATTCCTCGTGTATATTAATTTAATGTCTTGTAATAATCTTGTTATCAAATTTAAGCTCTAAACGTCAATTTTTAATCTTTAAAATCTCTTATCTAGAGGTAATAAAGTAACAAAAACAAAACACTAACTATAGGATTCATATGAGATGAAATGTTGCATCCACAGCTGCTTATATTTGATTCATACATAAGTCGTTCTTTTTCTTAAAGTTTTTCGTGTACATTGTTTTCCGACGTTCACTTTTCTATTGGACTTGCTTCCTGAATGGAAACATTGGATGTTGTGTATTACAATTAAAAATTTATTTTATTTTTGACGAATGTAAACTTTCGGTGATTTATTTTCTTTTGTTTCGGTGTAATATAAGGTTTTTTGACATTATTACACTTATAAATTTGACCAAATAATTATAATTTTGTTGCCTAGTGGAATGCTAATTTTTGATATTCTTTGTTCAGTTATTCCAACATTTATGACGCCATGATGTAAATTTATCATTCTGAAACTGTTATGCACAAAACTAAACATATTTCTTACTTTGACATTTCAACTTTTATTGAAACATAAACAAAAGGAAACATTCGTTAGAAAAAAGAACGCATAACCGATATTTGTTTGTTTTTTCTTGGTTTGTTTGATAGCTGTCAAAAAAAGTCACATAGAAGCATCTCACTTCTCATAACAAGTATTTGTTTTCATACCAACATAAATGTTACAACACTCTCATAAAAATGTTTATTCAAGAGTTAAATATATCGAGTGGACAGCAGCCATATTTCAATTTGAACGAAGTGTTGTTTGTATAGTTTGAGGGTTACCGTGATTTGAAAATAAATCTTAAAATAATTTATTTGGGTTTCCATTATGATGAATCTATTTAAGAAATATTTACCAGTAGGTATTAGTGTATTTATATTAGCCCTGTTTTCTAGTGCATTTTTATCTTCGCTTAAAAAATTAGCATGTTTAAAACAACAACAATGCGGAGTAATACCAAATTGTTGTTATATTTTTCATACTACTTTTTTTACGCAAAGATAAAAATGCACTAAGAACAGGGCTATTGATGTTTATTTTGTCAATTTCTTTTTTTTTTCATTAAAACGTCTTTTAACCTCTTGTAAATTATTTGGTTATAAATAACAGGTATACAAGAATAAGACCAACAAATCGACAAATTTTCTGCTATTTTACCTTTTTCGTCATATAACATGAATAAATACCATAAATAATATCAGCATAAAAAGTATTATTCTGATTCAAAACAAACATCAAGGTAACCCTTTTTCTATTTCAAAATAAAAATAAAATAATTTAAATATCAATAATTTTGAAAGCGCTTTGTTATTTTTCGAAGTAAAATGTTTAAGTTAGTAGAAAAAGTTTCATTCGCACTAAGATTTAGCTTCACATAATGTGACAAACTATAAATATATTAACGTCACCATGATATCAAAATATAAATGCTCTCACTAAAATACACATATTAGTTTTTCGCCATGAGACAATGACGATGACACATACAGATAAAAGTAATATCTTCGTACCTACTTCCAAAAAAAGTATAGACAATGTGAAAGATAATTATGTATGTGTATATGTTTTTTTTTAATTTTGCACATACTCGTTCTCTTTTCATCAACTCCCACAAGAAGAGACGCATTCTCCTAGCAAAATTAATAGGGCGTTTGTCATCCCATAGGAACAATTAAAATGTTTCTATAAGAGGAAAATTAACTCCTGTAAGTGGGCCATTTAACGCTTGTAACACTTTCATAAGAATGTTGGAGTAGTCTCCTAGAGTAACACTAGCTCCCGAAATATAGTCTCATAAGCCGCTTGGAAATACTTATGAGAGGAAAATTGTTACTTGGGAGGTGAGGCATATTCTTAGGAGTACAAAAATATTGCCAATCACCAACACAGTTCAAAGAATTATTTAAAAGTGCATACTTATAGGTGTTTTCAATTGGTTACTTAAGGGTATTGTTAGGCTAAAAGTTAATATTGAATCGTTCGAAAATATTAAAGTAGACACCTAAAAAGAACACCATTTTATCGACTGAGCCGTTGTTGGTTAGGTTTTAAAATGTTTTCATTTAAAAAATTAAAGTGCCATAATCTTTTTTTTTTTTTTTTTTTAATATTAACTATATGCCTGTAAGACCTTAGGTCTTTTAAATGCAACCTGAATTGCACGGCACTAGTTTGACAGGGTAGGAGGATAGGAAAGATTTGGCACAGTGGATTGAGATCATGGTGTTTATTATCTCATTAAATCTCACGGGTGGCGTCCAGTTATGCTGGGAGAATATAGAAAAGAATGCTGCCTAGAATGGGGCTTGAACCCACACCTCTAAGTAAGCAGTCAAGCACTACATCCACTGCACCATTGCCACCCGCATGTAAAACGACTAGTCAACAAGTAGTGAAGCGAGTTAAAAAATTGATTATATCTTTAATATTCAAAAATAAAGAATAATTGATATTTATTATTATTGATAATCAGAAAAATATTTTAATTAAATTATTATAAAAAAAAATTTAGCATCAGGAAATGAAATATAGCAAGTTTTGGTTGATGTAAGAAATAATTTAAATAGGTTTTCACCATACTACAGACAAAAGAAATATGAAGGTACCTATAAGTAGGGTAGCCGGGGGAGCCTTTGCCAGGATTTCGGGATTTTGACCTTACGCGAACATTTTAGCTTGTTTTCAATTTTCTTGCTATCTAATATGTTCCCTTCTTTATTATCTTCATTTTAAAGTACATTTCATCTTGATACTTTAATGATTTATATTTTGAATTTTGAATAAAAAATAAAAAATTTTGATATGGCAAAGCCTCCCTGGTAGGGATACTTTGCCATGGGTATGGGGTACATTTGCCAGGTACCTAAATATCAAAGTCAGCAAATACATAAAAAGACTAAACATTTAAACAGCGTAACAAAATATATTTATTAATTCAATTTTATTAAAAGTAACTTAAATATTTATAATTCAGACTTTTTATTTCATTTTCTTTGCCAATGGCAGAGCCACGTCATGGGGTGCCTTTGCCAGGAACACCTATCCACTTATAACCGGCAAAGGCTCCCCACTAGCTGTTTTTTTGAAAATTTACTTATAACTTTTTTTCCTTGTAAGCAATTAATGTAAATCAAAACTATTTAACACAAAAAATATACCAACAAAAGATATTTGAAGCGAAAAGATATTGAATGAGAAAAAAAAATAAAAATTAACGAAGATTACTTACCTTGTAATTTAGAATCTGGCACTTGAAAAAGCAACACACACCTCCAACTCGGTTGGTGTCTAGCGGAGAACTGCCAAACTTTGTCAGAAGTTTGTATATAGGGATATAAATAAATAATAAATAAATTGGGTGGCGCAACAGCTCATGGAGAACCAGGGCCTAGTGACTTACAACTCACAACCATTCCTGTGTGCGTGTTTGTTGGCAGGAATGGAGGGGACCTACTGTTTTTTGCCGAGTCCGAACGGCTAAATGAGAAGCACTTTTTCATGACAAGTATACTCTCGGAGGATGTCAGTACCTCGCAAGAGGCAGTACCTCGAATAAAACATTTCTGTTTTTAGGTGGCACGGCTGGGAATCGAACCCACACCTTCGGCATGACAGTCCTACGCACTAACCATCAAGCCACGAGGTACTATAGGGATATGCAATAGAAATCGATTTTTCGATATTTTACATTTTGTTCGTTCGGCATAAAAGTTCGATTGGCAAAGGTCCCCCTATGGCAGAGGGTCCCCCTTCTACCCTATATTCCTTTTGTCTGTGAGCTGTGCCTGTGACCATACTGATAGTCCAAGAGCCAGAGCACAAATAGAAGGTTCATAATGCAATTTAATACTGAACTGATTTTCTTGATGGAATATATCCATGTCCTTGGGTGACGACTGTATATAAGTCCAAGTTGGCCGCGAGCGTGAGCCGCCATCTTGGAAAACTCGTGACTCGTGCATCGTACGACAAATACAGGGGGCCAATTCTGGTTCTGTGAAAAAGTGAATCGAATAAATCGGTTTTCACATTCGCTGCCAACCATTGCTTTCACTTTTTCGATTCATTTGCCACAAATAAGCGATTCTGGTTCTGTGAATGAAAACTACCTATATTATCGATGCTAGAACCACCTAACCATTTCTCCTGAAAACTGCACGATTCTCTCAATTTACTTGAGATTTTGAAGAGAACAGAGAAATGCGTGAGATAGGAACACTTTTTATGGATTTGGCAGAGAGAGAGAGATATGATTGAATTTGTCATTGCTTGTTCGTATTCACGCTTTCATTTTGGATATTCGCTTCCAAATGACGGCGTGAAAGCAAATTATTCATAATGAAAGTTTTTGATGTTTGGTTGCACATTTTCACAGAACGGGAATCGGAATTAGTGTGAAAGCGTGAAAAATTGTTCGTTTCATTTTTTCACAGAACCAGAATCGGCCCCCAGTAGATTGTTTTTAAGCAAATATCCCAATTTTTTATTTGTGTTTTCTTTTTTATTTGAATTAAGTAGTTTTCGTGAAAAGTTGTTGAGAAATTAAACTTTAAAGTCAATATTTAAAAAAAAAAATATTTTTTAAGTTGATTGTTTTCAAAATTAAAAAAAAAGAAAATCTTGCGATTTTGGGTTTTAATTTTATCAAATTCTCTAAAACTAGAATTGTATATGGAGGGCTCACAGCTGTACCGAACTAAGTCATATTTTTTTTTTAATAAACTTTAGACTTGTCCTTTTTATGAGTAAAATATTCATTAGTTAATGGCAGTTTGTTTAGTAGTCCTCTTATTATCTTCGAATTTTCTTTTTCTGACTTGGTTCGGTTCGGCTGTAAGCCTTCCATATATTGTAAGTTTTTGTTCTTAAGTTCGAAAAAAAATAAATTTTATAAATTTCTTTTATCAAATTTTAAATAACTAGAATTTTATAACTTTGCTTCTCAAAATGCTTCTTGTATTCTTACTTCTTGTTTTAAGTACATTATTTATTTATTTTTCATTCATTATCTAGGTACATTTATGTAAATATATCCTTTTCTTTACTCGGTAATTAGTACAGGTAAAATAGGATAAATAAAACAAAAAATTAGTACCATCATGAAAGTTGGTGAAAACGTTTCATGTATTATGAGAATGAAAAATCAAAAGAGTCTATAAAAATATATCACATGGAAGGGTGTTTTTTTGAGGGGGAGAGGGTGTATCATACAGAAAAATTAGCTTTGGTCATTGTATATCCAATCTATAGTATTCTCATGAAACATGATTTTGTAGGTAGACATTTGGTCGATAGGTTCGCTGTGATCGCCTTACCGAGATCCCTTAACAAAAATTAGTATTACATTTGGACACATAGATGGCCACGAGCTTTTTTTCTTCATGAGAATACTATAGAATTTATATACAATGCTTTGGTGCAACCTAAGCATATGACACATGTTTTTAAGGTAGTTTTGAATGCTGAATCAAATCACATCAAAACCCAGTTCATGATGGTACTAATTTTTTTTATTCGAAAGACTTTTCGTACTATTTTACCTGTACTAAAGGAGTAGCAAGTCAGAAAAGAAATGTATATACACCGAGAAAAAAAACAACGTAAAATCGCCGGAAACAACTTTGATTTAAATATTTTTCGGAACGATTTGGCATCGAAGACGAAAATTTTAAATTCAAAGTAGCAATGACATCAATTCAAAGTGTTTCCCTCTTTTAAAACAAATATGATTTAACCATTTTTTCTCTTCATTTGAGATGTCATCATCGTTGATTTGAGTTCATCCATCTTTAAAACAATATGTATCAACTTCGATTAAACTGCAAGCATCGTTGATTGAAATACATACAAATTTTAAAATACTTTTTTAAAACTTTAATTCAACTTCGCCCCAGTAGCCCAGGAAAATTAGACAAAAAAATGGCCAAACTTCGAAAAAATTGCGACAAAGCTGATTTTTGGTGGAGTAGCTTATTATGACGTCTTACGCATTTCCTAAAAAGTACCCTTAATTTGGCCCGGGGCTAAATTTTTTGGGGGGGGGGGTGAAAGGGGTTGAAGTTCAGTTTTTTGGGAATTGCTCCTAAACTATCGGTTTTATTGAAAAAATGAGAAGGTAAAAGTTAAAGCTGATGTTATTCTACACAAAAGATATTAACATACTTTTTTTCGTAGAACCAATAATTTCAGAGAAAAACGTTCAAGAACTTCATGGTGCAATGACTTTAGTTCAAAAAATTTATAAAATTTTTGCTTATCGCTGGGCAAATTTTGTTTTGTAATTTATGTTTAAGTACAACGCCTTATTGTAAAATCAAGTTTTTGGGGTTGTGGATGAAAGGGAATGGCCGCCATCTTGAAAACAAAGTTGATTTTGTTTTTGTTTAATAACTCGTTGAAATTGCGTTTTTCAAAAAAATGACCAAGGGACATTTTAGACGGTTAAATTATCTAAAAAATGAGCTATTAAACAGCTCTGTATGTTTATTAATCTCAAAGTTACAGCGGATCAAAGGTCACCTATGCCTCATATATGGTGGGGATGAAATGACGTTTTTTAAGGTTTTTCGCTTATTTGTGATTTTTTTGGTCAGAATAGAAGACTCATTTTACAGACAATCAAGAGCAGTGCAAAATATATTCTAGACATCGTCAACAAAATTCACAAATAAGCGAAAAACCTTAGAAAACGTCATTACATCCCCACCATATATAGTTATGTGTGCACCTACACATCCATTATCGTATTCTTAAGATATCTTTCCTCTATCAAATTTCGTATTTTAAATGTTCTTTCATGTTAATCAAATTTCAATTCAAATTTTATTTTTATGTTCCCACAGTCGAATTAAATAATTCAAATTTAATTTTTATGTTCCCACAGTCGAATTAAATAGATATTCGAATTTCATACACTGTACGTGCAGGAATGTTGCTGCACAAGCAAAAATAAATCAGATGTAAAATTAATCTAGTTTTAAGTTCAGTTCAGTTAAAAGTGCGAACCAATAAAGACGTTTTTGAATAAAATTAAAATTTCGTTTTTTTTATTTATTTCCTCAGTCGTGTACATAACTGGCGCAGTCGGTAGCCCTCGAACAAGTGGTTGAATTAGAACAAATCGATAAATAGTTTTTTGTTTTGTGAAACATTTTTCCAAACGAAAATTGGAAATTAAAACAAATCGATAAATAGTTTTTTGTTTTGTGAAACATTTTTCCAAACGAAAATTGGAAATTAAAACAAATCGATAAATAGTGTTTTGTTTTGTGAAACATTTTTCCAAACGAAAATTGGAAATCAATCTACCAACTTTTCCGGTTAATCTTTCAAGGGAATATTGAAACAGAAAAACCTAAAGAAAAGACAGTGAAACTAAATATTTTCGACCTATCCTTTCAAGTGAATATTGAAAAGGAAGTGAAAATTAAAATTTTCAAAAAGTTTATAACATTTTGTGAAATCTTGTCCAAACGAAAATTGGAAAGAAAATCAAAAGACACTTCTACGAAACAAAGCAGAAAGTGAAGATCAACCATTTGGAGTTTTTAAGGACTGACATATCGAGGAGAATTAAAAGAACGAGTACACCGAGGGAATTATGAAGCTGATACTCACCATTATTTTTCTGTAAGAAATAATACCTATTATATTTATAAAACTAAATTTTTATATAAAACCCATTGAATATAATAGAAAAAAAAAAAAAAAACAAATTTATACATAAGAATTTAATTAATTTGATAACTGAATAAGAAAACGTGAAAAAAAATAGATAAATAAATATATATATAAAAAAAAAAGAGAGAAAAAAGATGTCTTTACAAAATAATAACGAAGTGTCACAAATTAATATAACTGATATTAGCACTCCAGATGCTATTAAAACTTTGCCAAGTTTTCACGGTGATCCCAGAGATCTACATACTTTTCTCAGATCGGTAGACCGAATAGAACCGGTACTAATTAAATCTAGTACAGATCCCGTTATCCTAGGATCATGGCTCCAAGCGATAAGGCAAAAAATCAAAGGAAAAGCGAGTGATAGACTCCGCCTTCACGGCGAACCCCAATCATGGGCTGACATAAGAAAATGTCTTGAAAAACACTTCTCCGACCACCGAGATCAGAGAACACTCTATTATTCGTTAAGCACTCTAAGACAAACAGGTTCAGTATCATATTTTTATGACCAGATTCTTGAGCTGGTGACAGCTTTAAATAGCCAAATCAAATCAGGTCCAATAATAAGGGAAATGTTAATAAATAGAAACCTAGAAGAAGGGTTGGACACCTTCAAAAAAGGGTGTAAAGAACCTCTCAAAACAATTCTGCTGTCAAGGAACCCTTCAACTTTGGAAGAAGCCTTTGATATAGCTTTGAGTATAGAACCAAACAGTTACGCAAACTATAAGGCGAATAATGCCTTAAATAGAAATCCATTCAATTCAGGAAATTATAATAATTCTAACTATAGAACTTACAACCAAGGAAATCAAGGAAACTTTTTATTACAAAATTATAATGCCAATCCTGGTTATAGACCACAAATTAACTCTAATGACTATAGCAATTCCATTCAGTATAACAATCAAAGAAATCCTAGGCATTCCCAGAATCCGATGGAAATAGATAATTCTAGACAATTTAGGCAATCCACAAACTATAGACCAAATAACGAATACAGACAATCGACAAATTATAGACCAAATAACGAATACAGACAATTGACAAATAATAGGCCAAATAACGAATACAGACAATCGACAAATTAAAGACCAATTAATGATAGAAATTCTTCCCAAAACGCTTCCAACAGATCTAGGATGCAAGTAAATGAAATAAATTCAATAGAGGCACAAAATCAAGAAATTGACGAACCTAGAATTCCAGCAGAAGAACTGTTTTCATATGAAAATTTTTGGGAACAAGCCTCGAATCAGGCAGATACATAAATAGGTTGCCATACATCAATATAAAAACACCCAATAAAATTCTTAAATTATTGATAGACACAGGCGCCTCTAGCTCACTATTGAATCCATCATTAGTTAAACCCGAACATATTTCTAAAATAAAACCCTACGTAATTAAAGCTTTAAATAAAAAAGCTATTATCTCAGAAAAAGTAGAAACTACACTTTTTAAAGAATTCGGAGCTGATTCTCCACCCGTAACATACTATCTTTTTAATTTCCATGACTATTTTGATGGCATAATAGGCTACGATATTCTTTCCACATGCGGAATACAAATAGATTTAACGAAAAATATAATTAAAAGAAAAGAGAATGAAATACAGATATTTCATAAACCTTTAACAAGAACATATACTTACAACATTCCTTCAAATAGCGTAAGAAAACTAGAAATACCCGTAGATCAACAATATGGAGACGTATTTCTCGAAGAACAAGTAATTAACGAAGTAAAATTGATAGGTGGATTATATGAAGCAACGAACTGGAAAGCCAATATCCTTATAGAAAACAACAACAGCGAAGATGTTGAATTTAAAATAGAGCAACCATTAAAATGTATTTCAGTAAATACATTAGAAATAAATAACTTCGAAATTAAAGAACAGAAAAAAAGAGACCTATTGGAAGAAATAAGAACTAAACATTTGAACCTTGAGGAAAAAGAAACCTTACTAAAATTAATAAATCAGTACAGAGACATATTCTATGACGAAAATCAAAATTTAAGTTTTACAAATGAGGTAAAACATAAAATAAAAACTAAAGACGATACACCAGTTTACACAAAAACTTACCGTTACCCTTACATACACAAGGAAGAAATCAAACGACAAATAGATAAAATGTTAAACGAAGGAATCATACGACCTAGCTATTCACCTTGGTCATCCCCTATATGGATTGTACCAAAAAAGGCAGACTCATCAAATAAAACAAAATGGCGACTTGTGGTCGACTATAGAAGAGTGAACGACAAAACAATAGATGACAAGTACCCTATTCCGAATATTTCCGAAATTTTAGATAAGTTAGGACGTTCTGTGTACTTTACGACATTAGACTTAGCGTCAGGGTTTCACCAAATTGAGGTAGATCCTGATGATATAAAAAAAACCGCATTCACAGTAGAAGGAGGCCATTATGAATATGTGCGCATGCCTTTTGGGCTAAAAAATGGTCCAGCAACCTTCCAAAGGGTGATGGATGTCGTACTAAAAGATTTGCAGAAAATATGTCTTGTCTACATGGACGACATAATAATTTTTTCAACATCATTAGTAGAACATATTCAGAACTTAAAGAAAGTTTTTAATGCTCTTAGAAAAGCAAATCTTAAAATCCAGCTAGATAAATCGGAATTTTTATGCAAGGAAGTTGCATTCCTAGGACACGTAGTTTCGGATGAAGGTATTAAGCCAAATCCAGATAAAATAAAAGCCGTTAAAGAATATCCTATACCCAAAACCCCCAAACAGATTAAACAATTTTTAGGACTATTAGGCTATTACCGAAAGTTTATAAAAGACTTTGCTAAACTTACCAAACCACTAACGTCAAAACTAAAAAAGGGTGCAAAAATAAATATAAAAGATGAACAGTACAAAAAATGTTTTGAAATATGCAAGCATTTACTTATAAACGACCCAATTTTAGCATATCCAGATTTTGAAAAAGATTTTATCCTAACAACAGACGCGTCGAATTTCGCTCTTGGAGCAGTCCTCTCGCAAATGCAAAATGGAAAGGAACATCCCATTTGCTACGCAAGTAGAACTTTGAATGACCATGAAACAAAATACTCAACAATCGAAAAAGAGTTATTAGCGATTGTTTGGTCAACCCAGTATTTCAGACCTTATTTGTTCGGACGGAAGTTCAGAATTCAAACTGACCACAAGCCACTACGATGGTTGATGTCGGTAAAAGAGCCAAATTCAAAATTGATTAGATGGAAACTTAAATTAGAGGAGTACAACTATGAAATTGAATATAAGCCCGGAAGAATTAATAATAACGCTGATACCCTTTCAAGAATCCCAATACAGGAAGAAGATCTTGATAATATTTCAATGAAGCCAATGGAAATTAATGCCCAAGAATCAGAATCATCAGGTAATACAATTCATAGCGCAGATTATGATAGCGAAAGTCTTATACCTATCTCAGAATCATGTCTAAATCAATTCCAAAATCAACACATTATTTCATTAAAACAAAGTGGCAGTGCCTCAATTAAAACAGTAAAAATATTTTCAAGTACAAGAAAGACTATACAATTAAGACAGTATGATGAAGAAACACTCATTAACCTAATAAAAACACATTTCAATCCAAAACAGGTAAATGCAGTATACATTGAAAACAATACACTTTTCCTATCATTTCAAGAAGTTTATGAAAAATATTTTTCACGTAATAAGCAACTAAAAGTACTTCGTTGCACAAAAATTAGAAAAGATATAACATGCGAATTCGAACAGGATAAAATTATTAAAGATACCCATCTTGAGAATAACCATAGAGGAATAAATGAATGTTTTGAAAAAAATAAAAAGAACATACTATTTTCCTAATCTCAGAAATAAAATAACATTATTTATAAATCAATGCGAAATATGCCAAAAAGAAAAGTATGAAAGAAGACCGGTACGGCAGAAATTTCAATTAACTCAAACTCCTAAATTTCCGTTAGAGATATGCCATATCGATATTTTCTTTGCCAATAAAGGTAAACCAATCCTTACAATAATTGATAAATTTTCTCGATTTGCCCAGGCCTACCCTATCGAAACTAGAAATACACCCCATATCAAAGAAGCCCTAATGAGACACTTTAGCTTATTTGGAAAACCAAAACTTCTTGTATCGGATCAAGAAGGTGCAATTACCACAATAGAAATAAAAGAATTTTTAACTCAAAACGATATTTCTATCCACTATACTTCAAGTAACTCTTCAACTTCAAATTCTCCAATTGAACGTTTTCATTCTACACTCCTAGAACACTTACGCATAATAATGAATAATGAAAAACTGACATTTGAAGAATCAATTTTTAAAGCTATTTACGGTTACAATAATTCAATTTGTCAAGCGACAAAATATACTCCTTTTGAATTATTTTTCGGACGAAAGTACGATGAAAATCTTGAACCAAATCCAGAAAACTTAAGGGAACATAGACAGGAATTATATGAAAGTGCTAATTCAAACAACATTAGACAGAAAGAAAAATATATTAAAAAACGAAACCAAAATAGAGATGAACCATTAGATTTACCTACAGATAGAGACGTATTTAAAAGAGAAAAAACAATAAATAAATTACAACCAAAATTTAAGAACATTCGTATACAAAGACAGAAAAAGAACGTAGTTTATGATAATCAGGATAGGAAATTCCCTAAACATAAAATTAAAAAACCCCGACAATTGCAGGTTTCAGACAGCTTGGACACAACTTGAAATGCAAGATTTATCAAATAACCCAGGACTACTAGCTATTCGAACAAACAGAGCATACATTATAACAGGACAACATAAACTTTTCCATATAATAAATTTAGACAACTACAGGACAAACATAATGAAAATAAAAACAAATGTAGAAGAGATTATAAAAAACAAACATTTTGAAATCATTCAACAAACGATCAATACAAAATTGAAAACATTAGAAGAAACATTTAACATGATCTATCCAATAACGAGAAACAGAAGAGCTTTAATTGACATACTAGGAACAGGAATTAAATTCATAACAGGTAACATGGACCATAACGACGCACTAGAAATTGACGAAAAAATAAGACAACTACAAAGTGCAAACGAACAACTCATACACAATGACAACGTACAAATTAGACTTAATAACGAAATGATAGACAGATTTGATAACATATCGAAACATATAAACACACAACAAAATATTATTAATGAGTACCTAAGTAAAATACAGAACAGAATAAAAGAAGAAGAGCATAACGTCATTTTCACACAATATCTTTATCAAACTTCATACGACATTGACTTATTAGAAAACCACCTCACAAAAATATTTGAATCTATACAATTAGCTAAACTCAAAGTTATTTCAAAGAATATACTCTCTCCAAAAGAACTTGAATTTGCTTACAAAGAGCTGCAGCAAAAAGGATTTCCCATTCACTCAATGGAGCAAATATATGAAATTTGCGAATTACAGGCATTTTATAAAAATAATAATATAGTATTCCTTATAAAAATTCCCATTTTTAAACAAGCCCCTTTCCAAGAATATCTAATCGAACCTATCCCAACTTCTAAAAACCATACAATTGCTGTTCAGTTTTCAAACTTTTTACAAAATGATAAAAAAGCTTATTTTATAAAAGAAAAATGTTTTCAAGTAAATAATTTAAAAATATGTAAAGAAAAAGAATTACAAAATGTAACAAATGACTCATGTTTTCCCAAAATAATAAAAGGATTACCAAGTAAATGTAATTTTGAGCAAAACTATGAATCCAATATTGTAAAACAATTAAATGATAAATTTGTATTAATGAAAAATGTCAACAACCTAGAAATAAAATCAAATTGTTTACCAAAACGAAAAATTAATGGGAATATACTTATAAAATTAAAAAATTGTTCTGTAACAATAAATGATATCGAATATGAAGATCAAAAGACTGTGTTTTATGAAGATATCCATATTGTACCACTATTAAATTTGAACATTACAAGAAATAAAATACTAGAAAAATTAAATTTAAATAAAATACAAACATACAATTTTGAAAATAAAAAATTTATAAATAAATCAAATCAACAACACACAGTTCACATTAGCATACAATATGTTATTTCCTGTATAATTTTAGTTATAATAATTACATATTTAACAATTAAGATTAGAAACAAACCAATAAGGACACCATCAACGGAAAAGTCCAAGTTCCACGGTCCATCACATCCTCAACATAATTCGCCGGAGTCGAATCTTAAGGATGGGGGAGTTATGTGTGCACCTACACATCCATTATCGTATTCTTAAGATATCTTTCCTCTATCAAATTTCGTATTTTAAATGTTCTTTCATGTTAATCAAATTTCAATTCAAATTTTATTTTTATGTTCCCACAGTCGAATTAAATAATTCAAATTTAATTTTTATGTTCCCACAGTCGAATTAAATAGATATTCGAATTTCATACACTGTACGTGCAGGAATGTTGCTGCACAAGCAAAAATAAATCAGATGTAAAATTAATCTAGTTTTAAGTTCAGTTCAGTTAAAAGTGCGAACCAATAAAGACGTTTTTGAATAAAATTAAAATTTCGTTTTTTTTATTTATTTCCTCAGTCGTGTACATAACTATATGAGGCATAGGTGATCTTTGATCCGCTGTAACTTTGAGATTAATAAACACAGAGAGCTGTTTAATGGCTCATTTTTTAGATAATTTAATCGTCTAAAATCTGTCCTCTGGTCATTTTTTTTAAAAACGCAATTTCAACGAGTTATTAAACAAAAACAAAATGAACCTTGTTTTCAAGATGGCAGCCATTCCCTTTCCCCTACCACCCCAAAAACTTGATTTTACAATAAGGAGTTGTACTTAAACATAAATCGCAAAACAAAATTTGCCCAGCGATAAGCAATAATTTTATAAATTTTTTGGACTAAACTACCTGCACCATGAAGTTCTTGAACGTTTTTCTCTGAAACTATTGGTTCTACGAAAAAAAGTATGTTAACATTTTTAGTGTAGAATAACATCAGCTTTAATTTTTATCTTCACATTTTTTCTATAAAACCGATAGTTTAGGAGCAATTCCCAAAAAAACTAAACTTCAACCCCTTCCACCCCCCCCAAAAAAATTTAGCCTCGGGCCAAATTTAGGGTACTTTTCAGGAAATGCTTAAGACGTCATAATAAGCCACTCCACCAAAAATCAGCTTTGTCGAAATTTTTTCGAAGTGAAAGTCTAATTTTCCTGGGCTACAGTTATTGATTTAAAAGAAAATGGAAACTAATTCAATGACAAAAATAAATATGAGAAAAGTATATTTTTTTTTTTGATTAAATGTAAGTGAATTTTGAGTGCGCGTTAATTTTCCTCACAAATGTTTTGTAGATACTTCGTGAAAATACGAAGCGCTCTCGAAATTCTATATATTAAGCTGAAATATAAATTAAAAAATTATTAAAAAATCTGACTTTTACGTTGGCCTAACTATGAAACACTTTAAAAGTACGTGCATGGAAACTTAAAATTCGATTTCGAAAAATATTAGCATGTTGCACTTTGAAACTACGTTGAGTGTACTTTAAATGTTCGAAAAGTTGATTTCTATGTAAAATTGAATACGTTTCGCTTTGAAACTAAGTTAGCTTTGTTAAATCTACGTTGCCTATTTAAATCAACAGGTTTTTAACTTGAAATTAAATATGATTTATTGAATATTATTCAACTTTAAATCAAATATTTTCTATTAGATTTTAAATTGCATTTTTTCCCTCAGTGTACTGACATACATTATGATGTTTCAATTTATTAAAACCAATTTGTTCAATTTCAGCCGATTGTCATTTACAACGGATATTGAACAGAGTCTTCAAAATAGTCCGTTTTCGAAAACGTTATAATCTGCATCAAAAATGCATTTGCAGATTTTTTTTAACGCAAACTGTCGAAGTCATATGTTCGAAAACATAATCTGAGGTGCAGGTGTGCAGAAAAGAGACTGAGTAGACGATACAAAAAATTGAGAAACCCGAGAGCGTGTTCGTAGACACAAAACGCGTTTGCGAGTAAAGCTAGAACTATAATGCTCGGAGGGGCACTTAAGTGGTCGAAAGAAAACAAGCGAATACACGGAAAGCATTTGACGCGACTATAATTGCGAAGTGGAGCGTTTCGTTAAGTTTCGTTCAACTTTGGTTACGGAAGTGAGGTGCGCTCCCGAGCGCACCTCACTTAAGTAAAACTGACATTTGGGGAAATAGGAATGCCAAAAAGAGAAAGATGATAGTTACATTATGGGTGTGTTCCCCTTTTTTCGGTACGGAAAGCTACTTTTCGTTGGTTTTTGACATAAGCTTCAGTGCCCTTCCGACTATTATAGTTCTACCTTAAGTTGAATGACGTTGATCAAACCGATTTTGTCCCACTAAAGTGAGACATAAGTCCCAAAAATAAAAATTGGGCAATTCCCTGGGCCTTATATACCTGCGCCCACTAAACAACATCAAATTAAAACAATTCTCATTACATTTTTTAAAGTAAATGTTTATTTATTTTTTTTCCGTAATTTCAGGGTGTTAATCTTAAAGATCTGACCAATAAAACTCAAATAATGGACAAAATAACATTTATGTAAGAAAATGTTCTAAATAAATATCAGATTAAGTAGGTAGCAGTAAAAGTAGATATCTAAGATATACCTAAAATCTTACATTTCCCTGTTGCCTATTTCTTCTGCTTCTGATATTGTTCGAAAAAAGACAATTTTGCTTTAGAAAAGACAGTGGGCATGATTCCATAAGCTAATTTGTGTTCGAACCAATTGCTGCAATATTTTAGAAATCATTGAAACCAGTAAATAAAATTTTTCTATAAGTAAAAATGTACTATACATAAATCGTCAGCTTTCTGTCAAAGTCTTATAAGTCTAATTTAAAAATTTGCTTAGAGACACGAAAAACCGATTTAAATGGTAATAAAATGGAATTCTTAGATCAAAAAGTTCTTAAAACTGGTTGATAGGTCCAAATGGAACCATAATAAGGTTACGAGACATTGAAACTTGAATTCCGTGATTTACTACGTGGAAAGTTCTGAGACGTAGGAAAGTGTTATTTAAAAAAGTTAATGTTTTTGTTTGTGTCAGTTGATTGACAAATAATGAAAAAGGTTGGCATTATGAAATTTCATAAGTTGACAGGTTTTTAAAAATACATTGGCATATTGAAATTGGATCGTGCTTACCTATATAAAATTATGTCGGTATATTGAGATATCAAACATATCTTGTTAAAACTTACATATCCATCTACAAAAAAAATAAAAATGTCTCTGTAATGGAAAACTACTAAGAATTTCTATTTTATAACTTCAGGTGGAAAAAAGACGTACAAATGTACTATACAGCCAAAATCCCAATAGGGCAAACATTTCGAATGCCAAAATCCCGTAGGACAAAATCCCGAATGGACAAAACCCCGAATCGACAAAACAAAATGGACAGATTACCGAATGGCTTAAATCTACGGTTATCTGATTCAAAATGACGAAAAGGGGGACATCGAGAGTTTTCTAGGGGGAACAAGTGTTCAAAAAATGGGGACAAAATATGTTTTTTGAAAAATATAACACCAGAAAAAAAAGTGAGGTAAGAAAGTTTCATTTGATTTTTTATTATAAAAACAATATAAAACTGACAGATGTAGGAAAACTTTTGCATCTAAAGTGAGATGTAGTTCAATGAGTCGATGCATTCAGCTTTGAAAGGATTTTTTACTTAAATTAGTGTATTCAAAGAAAATCTTTTAAAGAACATATTTGTACAGTTTATAATTGAACGTTTTTTTCTTTTTGAGTTTTTACTTAATAAGGGGGACAGAGGTTTGTATAGAGGGGACAAATAGCATTTGTCCCGAATGCCTGAATCCCGAATGCCGTTATCCCAAATGCCTTAATCCCGAATGCCAAAATGCTGAATGGCTTAGTACCTACCTTTTTTGGTATTTAAAAAAAAAAATACTAAGATATTCGAGATTCTAGCCCTCAAAATTTATTTTTTGTAATGTTTTTTCGGTCATTATTGGTTCTTGTTGATTTCGATATTCAAGATGAGGAAATTGTTTTTTTGATTCAATATTAAATTAATTGTGACTTTTTAAAGTCTAGATTTTTATGTACGTTCAAAATTTTCACATTCAAGATTTTTATCCACCCCTACTACGATTGACAATTGAGGTCGTTAGGGCCATAGTGGCCTAGCTGCATTTTTCATTATTTTCAGTAGAGCAATAACAAACAGATTATTTTCAAACACTTGAAGTTCTAAAAAAATTTCAAATACTAGTCTTTTTAAAATAAGGAAACACAGTTTTGATTCTATTGAAATATGATTAAAATATTAATGGTTTTTGATTTTGTAATAATGATTTTTCGAAATACCGTTATAACTGATCAGATGGGCCACTACATTTGAAATTTGAAAACAATACCTTATCAAGAATGTTTTTAAGTAGAATTTGTATTAAGTTTCAACTATCAAAAATAATGATTGCAAAATACAAAACACAACACTTATTTTACACTCGGATCCCATAAATCTTTAAGACTTCACAATCAATTCGGACCCGAGCCTTATCTCTTCATCTAAAGTGGCACCTTCAACTGGTTAATTTGATTTAAATCACATCCATGTTATTTGTACAACAAAAATCAGCGGCGGCCAGGCCCAGGCTTAAATGAACAAAAAAAAAAACAACAACACGTTTACAAAACTAAACGAATGCAAGCCACAGCAGCACGTCTTAAATGCAAAACCACTTATTCGTATTCGGCGACTTCCGACCGCAGCCGAAAACTTTGTTTGTCCAACTCTGACACTAAGTGGTAAGTGGCAACCGCGTTAACCTATTATCGCCTATCATCAGTGTGGCAAGGTTGGCTTGGTACATATAGCCGACGATAATTTACGATGATCAACAGAACGAAATTCGTATTAAATTTGCATCCCAGCTCGTCCGCATCCGCTCGTCGTCGTCGTCATTCGTTTGCTTCATTCATTTTGGTAAATTATACAAATTTCCATGAAGCCACTATCATATGCTATGCACCACAGCCGCTGCCACCGCCACCGCAACCGCAAATCGGGGCATTGACAGGCTCGCTTAGATATAGTTTTACTTTTCGCCAACTTAAGATCGTTGATCATGCGCGAGAGAGCGTATCATTAGAAACAGTGAAGATACTATAGGGAAAGAAAAGATGCAGCATGCAGATCTCTCAGCTCCGTCAATATGGGTTCGTCTTCAAAATGAATCTTTGTGTTGTTATTAGAAAAGTCTGATTTTAAGTTGATCCTTGGTCCAAATATTGGATTTGTGAAAAAAAAAACAAAACAAGGGAGTTGTCCGTCCAAGAGAAGAATCAAAAAATAATTTTTTTTTATTAAGAAAATATTTGTAGCTCCAAAAAATAACAAAAATTAAATTATACTAACTGTCCCTAAAACATTCAACAGAATAAACAATGATAAATAAAAGAATACAAAAAACAACTTAATTTAAAAAAAAAATATATTAATTTGGATAAGGAATTTAAACAATGGTACCATACAATTCATTAACAAACGAAAAATAAATGAACAAGAAGATACAATAACAGACCACAGCTGCAGAAAAAAATATGTTATGTCATTGTTGGTTAGAAATTTCATATCACAAAAATTTGTGTCCGCCTAAGAGAATTAAATTTAACCAATTATGGCTAATATTCTTGTCTGCGTCCGATCAAGGGAGTGTATCCGCTTAAAGGAACATCAAATGTATGGAATTTAAGTCCAAGATCCACGCTCGCGAGAATTTGTCGTTTAAGAGAGCTGTCCGCTTAAGAGAGCTGTCTGTTAAAGGAGGTTTCACTGTATACAAAGTTAAAGTTTTTATTAATAAACATTACCACAAAAAACATTGATCCGATACCGAAATATTGAATGTTCCTAAAAATATTTTGTTAATTACTAAAAATAAAACGCACGACAAAAAAAAAACAAATTATTTACATCTATTCAGCCGATGAGAAAATTAAAAAAAAAAAAAAAAATAATTTATGGGAAATTCTATAGGGCAGCGGTTCCCAAACTTTTTAAGCTGTGGAACCCTAAACGATGCCCAAATATATTCGGAAAAAATGAAAAACAACACATTTCAAAATCAATTTTTATTTAGTGTGAAGAATGAATCTGTTTCATTGTTTGATTTATAATAATGGTTTTTAACTGAACTTCTATGTCCGAAAGTTGTATTCGCATGTCTGTGGCAGCGTCCAGCCTCGATTTGTATTTAGTTTTTCTGTAAGTATACGCTGAAAAGCCTATTTCACAGCGCCAGCGGTATGTTAAAACGAATCTGGCCTTGAAATTGCTCTATCACGTCTTGTTTTTGAGATATTCGAATCTAAAGATTTAAAAATTAATTTTTCTTTTCAAAGCTGCGAGTTTGTCTCTCGCAAAAAATACTGTTATAGATTTTTCTGCAGAGCTGTAGCAGTTTCGTTGATCTTATCGGAAAAGTCTGCAAGATAAGCTAATTTCGTAATCCATTGCTCATTATGTAATACATCAAAGAGGTTTGCAGTTGAAGACATATTTTTTCCAGTTTGAACACATTCAACTCATCACGAAGTTGAAATAACCTGGATAATGCTTTCCCTCTGGAAAGCCAATGGGTTTCAGTATGAAGAAGAAGCGATTCGTACTGACTGCCCATATCCTTACACACTAACTTTAACAATCTCGATTGGAGACACGGCCGTAGCCAGGCCTACGCTAGGGTGAGCTCAGCTCACCCAAAAAAATTCAAAGATATTTTAAGATTTTCCAACTCTTCCAAATATATTTTTTTGCTTTGAAATGAAATTTAAAATGTATGCAAAAAAAACAATCTTCCCGTTTTATACCCACACTTTGATTTCTTCGTCAGTAAAACGGGGACTCGGTGGTTCATTGCTCACCTTGTGTTCTTGTGGGCTCAAGCTCACATTGTCAGTCACTTGATCTGTTATTTTTCAGTCAAAGGTGTGCTCCAATTATGGAAAATTATTATACACAAAACACAAATAGATTCAACAATAGCCTTTTAGATTTTAAACTCATTGGTTTTCCCTTGTGTTCATAGCTTAAAAGGAGTTTAAGAATCTGTTAACATTTTGTAGGAACTGTCAGATATAGAACTGTGAAGCAAAAATAAATGTAGGTTTCTTATCTTATTACCTTTTTGAATGGCAATCAGGAAGACCATTTCGATACGGGTACGATTTTATTTTCAATTCTGAAATCAGATCCAAAAGCTTTTTTTTCTTCTTTTCAGGGCAAAAACTTCCATTGTTGCATAAATGGGAAGGCCGTTAAATGAAGTTGAAGTTTTATTTTAATATTAAGTTTTTAATTTTATTTTCAAAAACTTCCCTGTTTATCAAATCAACTATAAATATTAAAATTCCACATTTAAGATTCTAAAAACTGAGGATTTCGATGTTTGTGAATGAAAAAAAGTATTTTCAGAAATACTTTAACGCTATTTTCAGTACCAGCACCAAGCAATCACTATATGAAAATTTCTGGCTTTTAACCGGCAAATACATTTGTTATAGGTACCTTATACCTACCTATTGTTTTTAAAAAAGTTATTTTTTGTTGACATCATTATGATTTTCTTTTAAAAAAATGTGAGCACACCCTAAACAACCGTCAGCTCACCCATACGTTTGATCCTGGCTACGGCCGTGATTGGAGAGGACGACTCTTTACAAAATTTACTATTTTCACAGCTTCACCGAGACCTTTTTTTAAATCAGTTGGCATTCTTTTGATAACAAGTGCATAACGATGGAAAATACAATGACTGCTGGTACTTCTAGGAGCAAAGTTTTTAATATTTGAAGCAACCCCTTTAACCTTTCCCACCATTGCTGCGGCTCCACCGCTGCATATATCAATACATTTTCCCCAATTAATGATGTGAAACAGTTTATGACCTTGAAAGTCACACTTCGATTAAAAAATATAAACTTCAAAAAAAAAATTTTTTGTTCAAATTTTTTTTTGTGGAGATTTTCAATTTGTATTATTATTTTTTATTGTTTGTATTTTACTGTTTATACTTCAAGAAATTTGTGAAACCCTGAAAACTGTTCCGCGGAACCCTGGGGTTTGGGAAACGCTGCTATAGGGTATTTAAATCTTATAATATTCGGTGGTTAGTGGATCATAATTATTAAAATATCTGTACTGAAAAAATTTCATCAAAATCGTAGGAGCCGCTTTTGAGAAAAAGAAGATTTTCCTTAACAGTTTGCTAGCAGTTGTATAGAAGCCACTATTTTTCCTTAAGGCAACATTTTTTGTCGAAGTATTCTAAAAAGTTTTAAATGAAACCCTTGAGTATGAACCGAGTTTAAAATTTTTCAAACAAAAACAATTTTTCTTCCAAAAAATTAAATATTTCTTCTTTTCATATCTCTCGCAATTCAAAAATCTCGAATTTACATCTTGCACTGAAAAATCTCGCAAATATTAACCAAAATTTCGCAATATGTAATCCCTAGTACCTCGTGGCTTGATGGTTAGTGCGTAGGACTGTCATGCCGAAGGTGTGGGTTCGATTCCCAGCCGTGCCACCTAAAAACAGAAATGTTTTATTCGAGGTACTGCCTCTTGCGAGGAACTGACAAATCCTCCAAGAGTATACTTGTCATGAAAAAGTGCTTCTCATTTAGCCGTTCGGACTCGGCAAAAAACTGTAGGTCCCCTCCATTCCTGCCAACAAACACGCACACAGGAATGGTTGTGAGTTGTAAGTCACTAGGCCCTGGCTCTCCATGAGCTGTTGCGCCACCCAATTTATTTATTTATTTATTTAATCCCTATTCCAAAATCTATCAAATTCAAATCAAACATTGACATATATCGCTTTCAGTTTTGCACTGAAAAATTAAAATCTTGCGAAAGAAGAGACACGAAAACAAAAAAAAAAATTTTTTTTTTGGTTTTTCTTAACAATAAAAATTACACCTGGATATACAATTCCTTTGTCCTCTTTCTTGTTTTCTTAACAAAAATTGAAAAAATATTGTTTGCGGGATGTTGTAATTGCGAGATTGTTAAATGCAGGAATTTGTAATTGGGGATTATGAAAAGTGAAATTTTGTAATTGCGAGATTTTGTAATAACGAGATTTTTTAATTGTGAGATTTCGAATGCCAGATTTTAATTTGCGATATTTCGTACCCAACCTGTTCTTCGGAAGGTATCATTAGTTGCCATTTTTTTGAAAAGTGTTATCCAATAAATGATAGCCTTCACTAAAAGTAATTTACGAAATTTTCTTAAGAAAAGTTGTGGAGCCCTTTTTGAGAAACGTAAGATCTTGTAAAATTAAAAAAAAAATCGTATGCAAGGTACTGTTATTTTTGGTTAAAAAAAAGTGGAAACTACTTTGTATCCACAAGTTTGAAAAATTTGATTCAGCTTTTTAGGCTGTAGCCAAACAAGTAGAAAGACAGACAAACAGAATTGAGAGATTTTTTCGTCTGCCCTGTCATCGAAATGAAAAGTCTGATCAAAATTTCGAATTCAGCTTGTTTATTTTTAAGGATGCACATGTGGCCATATAGCTCCTTTATATACATTAGGGTGGTCGTTAAAAAAAGGTCATCCCGGATGGGTCCAAATCGGTTCTAAATGAAGAAAAAAAAATCCCTAATTTTTTCAGATTTTTATTTATATTCCCTATAGTCGCTGGTAGGGGTAAATTAAATTTCCCCTTTTTTTTGCATATTAGAAAATTCGCGTAAGATCTGCCAAAAAAATTCAGAGCATATAGGTGTGAACTAGGCAAGAAAAAAATCGTATAGGAGGAGGGTAATATCTCCGCCGCTTGGACGGGAGGAGCAATTTTATAAAATATTTGCATAAAATAGAAAAAAAAATAATTCAAAAACTATGGCAATACTTATAGTAATGTTCTGTAGCTTTTTGGATAGCCAGAAGTCCATTCTTACGGCTTGTTTTTATATTGAGTTTTTTGAATGAACAGTTTTGCCAAAAAAATTTTCAAACTCAACATTTTAGAGAAAAAATATTATATATTTTTTTAAATTATAGGTTTGAAAACATATTTTGCTGAAATTGTTTATTGAAAGCACTTTATTTAATAATCAACTTTTGGCTTTCCAAAAAGCTATAAAACATTACTGCAAGTGTTGCCGTTGTTTTTAATTAATTTTGTTCTATTATATGTCCAAGCGATGGGAGATATTACCCCCCTCCAATATGATTTCTTTCTTTTCTACTTCTCACCTACATGCTCTGAATTTTTGCAGATTTTACGTGAATTTCCAAAAGAAAGAGGGAATTTAATTTACCCATACAGCGACTATAGAGGATGAACATAAAAATCTGAATTTTTTGTTTCTTCTTTTAGAGCTAATTTAGGCCCATCCAAATATCAAAACTAAAAAAAAAACCATTATAACGACCACCCTAATATACATACATATATCGCTAGTAAAAAGTGAGAAAGGTACTTCAACCAAGGGTTAGTTGGTAAGAAAAGTATATTTTCAATCATTTATGGAAGCTAGGAGAAGTTTCCAGTAGTGTGTCCCACACATAAGTTTGGGTTTTATCAATCGAGTGATTCAATTGTCAAAGTATCAATTAAGAACAATAATAGTAAATAGTGTAATAGAAATAATATACCCATTCTATTTAATAAATACAAAAATATTATAGCTACACTTTCTAATAATTTAATTTTACTCACACATGCATACATTTTTTTGTCTAACTCCTAACCCTATACTGTACTTATTTACTTAATTACTAATAATAATAATCATCAACTACATAGGCATTTGATCTATACCGTCCTTTTTTGCAATAACAAAAGCTATAACACTTTTATTATAATGGTACACTGTGGCGTATGAATACTTTTTCTCAAAACTATAAAACAGGCAAATTGCTGCAAATAAAAAAACAATGACGGATTTATTTAATGATGGTTTTAAATTGACCAAAACCATACATATCGGTGATTTTTGTTAGAAACTTGATAATTTCTAAAAATTAATTTACGTTCTCACGTCAACTTTTCATCGAGCTGTTTAAATTTATTATTACATAAATACTGACAAAATCAGAACTCATTGATTGTGGGCTGTATTTGGTTAGTTGAAATGTAACCAGTACACATAAACTATATCTACTCTGTATTAAGAGCTCGCAATAAAATCCCATAAATTTTCTAAAAGCCATTACTCAAACACAACACATATACATACATATATAGGAAGATATAAATTAAAAGTCATTTTTACCCACAGTACACATACTAAAGGTTATATCATTAGCGTTTTTATTTTTGTTCAGTTCTGCGCATGCATCAAAATCAGTGGAAAATGGCGAATCCCGTGACCCCCACTCGTTAAACATCAAAACTTGTTATGTGCTATGAACACATTTGTTACTTATTTACTAGCAAATGCAATTGTTTCCAGCTTTTTAGTGTTTATTAACATTACTTTGTCATGCAAACAACATTCCTTCCTGGTTTGTAGTGTTATTTAAATTGTCCTTTTGTGTTTGTTTTCTTCATTGTTGTTGTAATACAGCGCACGGGGTCACGTAAGGCTGCCATCTTGAATTTCTTTGACAGTTCTCATTTCGGACAACATGCGCAAGATAACACCTTAGATATGTGTACTGTGGTTTTTACTGATTTTAACTTTCGATATATGTAGGTACTATAAGGCAAGTTTGGGATTCGTGCAAAAAACAATTCGAGATAACAATCAAACATGACATTACGATGAAAGAGAACACCAAAAAAGTGGGTGGCACAATTCTGTCTGTCTGTCTGCCTAAACGGCTCGATCGATTTTCTTCAAACTTGATACATGGTGGTTTTTGATGATTATGCCCACAAATTTTTTTCATATTTTCGACAATTCGACAACTTTTCTTAAAAAAAAAATAATAAACTACTTTTAGTAAAGGCTACCTTTGGGTGGAAAACCATTTTTCAAAAAATGGTTATTAAAAGTACCTACCTCCCAAAGAACCATGTTTTAAATTTTCAATTTTCTTCAAACGGTATGACTGACTGTAATAATTTTTTTATACGGATACATCCGACAAATATAAATAGTTTTGTGTACAAAAATTTTTGATAAAATATTTTTTGGATTTTTAAAAAATGTTTAAAAAACTTTTTTGAAAATCAAATATTTCGAAAACAACAATATCGATTTTTTTGAAACTTAAGCGTTTTTAATAGTACTTAAAAGTACTTACTAAAATATTTTTGGAAAAAAATTTAAATTTATGAAAAAATAACGGTACTTTCCACACAAAAGTTAAAAAACTGCAAAGGAAAATATTTTTTTCTCAAAAACGACTGCTATATTGCATATCAAAATTAAAAAAAAAGTTTTTGGATTTTTAATAAAATTTTCATTTTTTTTTTGAAAATTCGATATCTCAAAAACGGGTTGACATTTTTTTTTATTTTTTTTTATTTGCACATAAATATATACTTTAGATTTGCATTCCAAAATTTGTCCTAAAAAATGTTTTAAGAATTTTATACATATATAAAAATTCATAAAAAGATCTATGGGTGACGAATTACAGAAAATAGCTGACCTTTTATGACCGTAAAGTGGCATTTCAAATGGTATACTTTCTTTTTTTAAATTACCCAAAAGCTTTTTTTGTAACCTCATAGAAAATTACTGAAAATAGTTGACCTTTTATCAATATCTTTCGGTAATCACTTTTTGCGAACTTCCCCTAAATGAGGTGCCACAAATCGCACATATTACCTTGCGTGACCTTGAGAAACCTTAACCCTTGATTACGAGTTTTCTTAGGCTGACCAATTTCTAGGACTAGTTGACCTTTTCTGACCGAATGATGGAATTTCTTTTCTTCATATTCCCATTTATGAGGTCCAAAGGTCCTGACCCGTCTACCCCAATATCTCGAAAGCCAAGATCTCAAAAAACAAAATTTCAAGAGACAAAATATCGAAAACAAAAATCTCGAACAAAAAAAAACAATTTAGGAACCAAAATCTCAAGTACAAAATCTTAAATAACAAAAGTCAAGAGAACCAAAATCTCGAACGGCTAAAATCTCGAAAAACACATTCACTTTTGAGGCAAATGGCTAAGCTTTGCACTCGAATCTTAACCGTTGTCTTAAAATTGAATAGTTTTTCGAGATCTTATTAACTCTTAGTGCCCTTTCACACGAGGAAACTGAGTTGCCAGCAACTTTTAGTTTCTAGGTGAGAAGGGCAGGAGGAAAGGGGGGTGAACAAAATCTCCCCGGTCGAGGATTTGAGGAGATTTTTTTGACATTCCCTTTCACATCTGGGATCAGGTGTGTTCAACCAATAGACTTTCAAAGGAAATTTCAAAAATTGCCTGGAGATTTGTTTCCTCGTATGAAAGGTACAAAAGATATTTAAGGAGATTAAAAGAAAACATCAAAAAAATGTCCAGCAACTTGTTTCTTCGTGTGAAAGGGGACTTACGCTAGTCGCGCACATGCAAGTGCTACTGCAACAAAACAGTTTAGTCAAAAGTTTACCGATGAGCGCGCACATGAGCAACTCCACAAGCAATCGCAACGAACCTAACCAACAAACCGACAATAATTGTTATTCAAATTTTCTACCCCATGCATACAAAGAAAAATACTATCGCCTTTGTCCTATTCTTTTGCTCAGCAAATAAAGGAAAAGATAAATTTGTTCTCTTTCGCACAGAGAACATAAGTCACTTTGGAAAGAAAAATATTCAACGATGGGTTAAATATCTGCAGTTACGTATTATTCTATCTATATGAAACAAATTGAAAAACCGATTTCGGGTAATAGTTGCAAAAGTTGCTCGAATCGACAACTGAAAAGTTTCTGCATGTGCGCGCTGTCCCATATGAGTCAATAGGATTCATTTTTGCAACAAAACAGTTGCGAAACTGAAAGTTGCATGTGCGCGACTAGCCTTACTTTGCCTTATCATCAATTGCAATTAGCAAGGAATAAATTGGCATATTGGAGATCTGCAAACGATAATCTTGCCTGTAGCCTATTTATTATCAGAGTTTAAAATCCAAATCAAAACAAATTGTTATTTTTCAATGAAGTAACAGTATCTACTTGGGTGGCCACTTCACGGGTTCAAGGAATTGTACTCCCTTTTTGAGTCATCTGTACCGCTCACGCAACTCCGAGACATATGTCGTTGGAAAGGTATTTTTATGAACTACAATAGTTACTATGAGGGCTTACTTCAAATCGCTGTGTGAAAAAAGTTATTCGCTAAATAGAATTGTGTTTTGTTGCATTCTAGAATATATAAAATATATTTAGTATGGCCAAAAATTTATGAAAACTGGTCAAGCAAATAACAACAATATATATGTCATTGGAAAGGTATTTCCATTACCTACAATACCTTTAATAGCAGTTTAGTTCTAATCACTGTGTGAAAAAAGTTATTCGAAAATTAATGAATTATTGTGGTTCATTTTATTGTGAAAAAATGCTTTCTTTTTAGTATGGGCAAAAAGTGTGAACGCAAGTTCATCCAATAACAACGGGACGTATGTCGTTGGAAAGGAAATTGTATGTACTAAAATAGTTAATAAGGCAGCTTATTTCAAATCGCTGTGTGAAAAAAGTTACCCATGCTCCATAAATTTTATCTGTACCAAAATTCCCTAAGGCAGCGAATAACTTTTTCCACACAGTGATTTTAAATAAGTTGTTATGGAAACTATTATTGTTCATAAAAATACCTTTTAAACGACATACATATTATTGGTATTGGTAAGACCACTTTGTATAAATTTGTTCCACACTGAAATGTACCAAAACAAATCCTTGGTTAGTAAATAACTTTTTTCACACAGTGATTTGAAATGAGCTGCCATAGTGACTATTGTAGCGCATAAAATTGCCTTTCCAACAACATACGACTCGTTTTTATAAGTTGCTAGACCACCTTCTATACAGTTTTGCCGATTGTCCTTTATTTTGAGATTTTTTCTATTAGAGAGTTTTGTCATTCGAAATATTGTCATATGATCCCATAACAAACAAATGATTTTATAAAAAGATACCACTGACGAAGCAACAGCGTACGACCCAGCTGTCTATTTTACAAACCATTCTATCATGTTAAGTTATAGTGCCCAGTTAAACAAGGTGTTAAGCTTTTTTTAGCAGCAATAAAACCAAAAGATGAATGGTGATGATGGTGAGGTAAGCTATATAAGGTGTCTTCACTTAAAACACAAACAAAAACCGAATGCCTTCAGGGCATGTTTGTATAGTATAAGTTTTGAATAGTAATTCGGAACATTCAACAAGGCAATATTAGGTTATTTAGAAGGATTTGTGTGTTTTACAAATAGCTCATTTAGATTTGGAAGTTTTGATTAAATAATATTATAGGTGCTTTGCGACCCCAAAAACAAAGTCTTAATAAGTATGTTTAGCATGTTAAATGTGTGTTGGAAGCGTATCAAGGAAAATATAAGTTAAGTTATACCTGATGCTCCGTGGAATTGTGATAAAAAAAGAGTTTTGCAAGATGTAGGCTCGCTGAGGATGTGTGAAGGTTGAAATAAATTGAGCACCTTTTTTTTCAAGCATAACTTTTATCCTGAATACCTAACCAGCAATTGAAGCTTATTTATTATGGCGAGATTTGAAGTTTAAATTTTTATAGAAAAAATATTTGTTTAAGTAAATAGGTATTAGAAAGATAGTCATCATCCTCATCCTCATCCGTTCTTGATGCTGAAAAGAGCATAAATGCAAATAAAATATCGCATCTGGCTGAATTGATGGCACCCGAATTTGACCTTCTGTCTAGATAATTCTATGGAGATTTACTCTCGGGTAACTTTTTAATCAAAGCAACTGCGAGCTGACTGTGTCCACCCCACTAGTGATTTTTTAAAACTTTTATAAGAACTTTTTATAAGAATACATTGCACGGCCTTAAATAAAATTTTAAAATCTTTTTCACCCGAAATATTTTCTGGCCGCAAGTCTCAACTACACCTTTTCAACATAAAATATTATGTAGAGGTAAGCAAATTGCGTGAGACTGGGAACTGATTACTTTCGATTTAAATTTTAACCCTTTTGTTATCGCCTCAAATTAGTTTCCATTTATGTTGCTTTAAGTAACACACCGATGTATCTTCGATAAGGAGAGAGATCTCCTACAACAAAAAACATTTAACTAAACGAGAAGGTGCATGACACGAAGTTTAACCTCAGCAGTGAGTTGTTGTTAATACAACCATTAAACGCAGCTAATTACTCGATATTTACAGTGCCACATGATAAGGCTTTGCCCAGTGCTTCACCACTTCTCGATTAAGCAATTAAGTGAGTGCGAAGCACCAGTATCTTCTTCCAGAGGAGACCTGTTGCTGTTACACTTAAAAGCAATCTTCACTTAATCGATTCCGTAATTATTGGCAATATTTTCGATACGTTTGTGCAACGTTTTCTTGGGGGAAAAAAATATTGCGATGTCGCAAGTTGCGCAGGAGAAGAATAATGTGACCAAGAATCTATTAATGACAAACGAAATGTGAGCCGACCTCAACAAGCACCCTTTATACCATGGAATTTCATCCCGGACTTGGTAATAATAATTTTTGATGCAAGTGGCAACAAGTGGTAGTAGTTGTAAGATGTAGCTTCAGAGATCGTGCATTTTGGATCAGCGGATTCCTGTTTGGATGGAAGAATGTCGGCTATAATCAGGTGTATGCGGGGGGTATCACATAGCAATTCGAAGAAACCGCACGCAAGCACGAGGCACGACATCCAATAATAATGCATCATTGAAATCGCTGTCCCCCCGTGTTGCAAAGGACAGTGCCGCCGCCACCATACTGTGCTGCTGCTGCCGCTAAGGACTGACGCGCGCTCTGTTTGTTTTTGCAGGTAGGACTTGTTTCGTTATTAGTAATTAAGTGGGGAAATGGCGGTGTTGATGCCGCCTGGCGTGTGCCTTTCTCTCGCTGACTCATTACACACTGCGAGCAACGTGAAACTGAAACAGGTCTTTTGTTGCAACACTATACTATATGCGATATACTCAAAGGATGCACAGTACCTACAAAATTTTGATACGCAATGCAAAATGATTTGAATAAAAGAGCGAATATAGGACATTGGTTAATATCGGCGCAGGACTGGTTGGCTCTGGCATCAGTCGTGTATTACGCATCAGTTGATTCTTCGCGACGACCGACGCGACGCGACGCGACGCAACGGTGGCATTCAGTCAGTGGCCACTCAGCGCAATGAATTGTTACACCTGCTTCATTGATGTGAAGCTTATATTCCTGCAGCAGGATTCAAGACTTTCTATTTTATGCTGGTGGTTCTGTTTTTTTTTAACGAACATGGGTATCATATTGATTTGCATATTTACTTGTCAAGGGACTTAAATACCGTTGTTTTTTTTTATGCAGTCCTTTGACGTAAGCGGAAGCTGTCAGTAGAATTGATTTCCTTCCAGAAAAGGATGTTAAAGTTGGCAAATATGTTAAATAAGCTATAAATAAAAGAAATAGTGAAATCTTACTTATACTATAAGGTTTTGAGAGAATTAAAGGTTCAAGTAAGTTACTGCAATGATAACTTTAATGGGAATATAGAATAGATATACAGAAGGGATTTAATTAAGGCTCTATGGCACGTCAAGAAAAGCCTTCAAATTCTGTCAATTTGTTGCACGTTACTTCCCTTCTAACAAATAAACATTTAAAGCAAATTCTAATTATGTATATCCTATTAAAAGTATATTTTGTTTGTATATATTGTATTGTGCACAAATAATAACGAACCTCCAAAGGACCTTGCCTATTTTTCAAGATAATTACTGGTCTGTGAATCTGCACGTAAACTAATACAATCGAGTTAAGTTGATATTATTGAGCATAGGTGGCTCCTTATTTGGCTCAGTTGATGGTTTTCTATATTTAAATGAATCCCATATGAAACAGCCTATGCTCGATTATATCAAGATATCAACTCAAATCGTTTCAAGTTACGTGCTGGCACCCCTGAGATCTAACGGGTGTTTCTATTTACTTCAAAAGAATCTGATATCATTCCCGCAAACGCTTTAAATTATTCTGTTTTCTTAACTAATATCCTGGCTAGTCCTGGCTTGTCCTCTAAAAGTATTTGAGAGTGCTAGGACGCCATACGGCCCTAGGCTCAATGATAGGAAAATCCCTAATGGATAAGCAGACAACCCAGCTATGCTGGTCAGGGCACAAACTTGTCCTTGGGATGGTTAAAAGCCCCCTTAAGACAGATGAACTGCAGGTGGCGGTCAACGGCATGATAGTCTGGTGGCGGAGGAGCGTATTTTTGTTAAAAAGTCAACGGCAGCAGTAGGTAGCGTCTGTATGGGCGGCCTCGAGCAGTTATGTGTTTGACCATACAAAAGGCGGGTGTGCCTGTCAAATCTGAGCTTATGTATTTTATTAATCGTATCTCGGAAAACACCATGGAGGAAGGATATATGCTAATACATGAAATATGACAACAAATGGAAATGAGTCCCCAAGAGGTAACCATTTTATGGAGAATCCTTCGGCAGCTTCGGCTGCTGTGAACCGCACATCGGATTTGGGGGTGCGGCATCTTTCGTGTACCAGCGTCAATCAAGACGCCATAACAATAAATGAATCGTTAACCAATAGAAGAAGTCTTTTAAAAAGAGCAAATGATACTTTTGGCTACCGCATACATACGAAAATCGGAGCATGGAACGTTCGATCCCTGTATGGCGAAGGTAGATACGAGCAGGTTCAGCGTGAAATGCTTCACCTTAAGATCAGCATCCTGGGCATCAGCGAAACTAGGTGGAAGAGGAAGAGCCGAATACAGAGCTGACTCTGGGCAAACGAGAATGCTGTATTCCAGGGAGGATGAAAGAGAGGGTGGCCAAAGGCTGCATGGTGTCGGAATTATGTTGAACAAAGAAGCGAGGCATAGTCTTATATCCTGGGCGCCCATTTCTGCCAGAATAATGACAGCAAGGTTCCGTTCAAAAATTCGCAACGTCACAATAATTCAGTGCTACGCCCCCACAAATGAAGCGACCGAGGAAGACAAAACCGCTTTCTACACTCATCTTTACTCAGTTTACAGTGATGTTCCAAGAGCCGACATCATAATTGTCATGGGGGATCTCAATGCCCAAGTCGGATCAGACAACTACGGTCTGGAACGCGTCATGGGGAAAAATGGCTTGGGGTCACGAAATGAAAATGGCGATTTGCTGGTCGATTTTTGTAACGCTAATCGTCTTGTACTGGGTGGGACTGTGTTTAAACATCAGACTTGCAACAAAATCACCTGGGTACATCCGGATGGTCAAACTGAAAACCAAATTGACCACATCATGATTCAGCAGCGATGGAGGAAGTCAATGTGCGATGTTCGAAGCATTAGAAATGCCGACATGGGAAGCGACCACCATTTGGTTCTCATGAGTCTCAAGCTATGAACTGCAGCTGTACAACGTCAATCACAGGGTGCAGCAAGGAATTCGAAGTTCAATACAAATGCTTTAAGTGATCCCAACATATGTCGTTACTATGTCACCAACCTTAACGACAGAGCTTCGTCATTAAACGGAATACAACATTCAACAACTGATGAGATGTGGGGTGATATAAAAAAGTATTTTTATGGATGCTGGATTCGAAACTGTACCCAAGCAGTCGAGAGTTAGAGACTCTTGGATATCCCAAGACACCTGGGATAAAATCGAACTTCGCAAATCGTTGAAGATGCAAATAAATGCCGAACCGGATGCTCAACGAAAGGCTGAATTGCGATGAGAGTATCGCTTAGCACAAGGCAACCATCATTCTGGAGCGGATAAAGGTTAGAATCGAGTCTACACTCAAGAGGCATCAAGCTGGTTACCGGAGTGGGCGGTCTTGTGTCGACCATATCAACACTCTGCGTATCGTTCTTGAGCAGTCTGCGGAGTTTCAATCACCGCTTTACCTCATGTTCGTGGATTTTGAGAAGGCCTTTGACCGAGTCAACCGTGAATGTATATGGAGATCACTTCTTGGTAGAGGAATTCCCCCAAAAATTGTTGCCATTATAAGAGAGTCCTATAACAACGCAAGATGCTTTGTTTTACACAATGGGCAGCTATCCGACTCTTTCGAAGTGCGGCAGGGTGTGAGACAGGGAGATGTTCTATCGCCAATTCTCTTTCTGCTGGCGATTGACGATGTTTTGACGGCCAGCGTTGGAACAGCAGAGAGGCAGGGCATTCAATGGAGACCGTTTGAAAGGCTTAGCCACTTAGACTATGCCGATGATATATGTCTCTTGGCAAATAACATCAGCGGGCTGAACGGCATGTGTCAAGCTCTGAAGGTAAAAGGAGAGTCGAGTGGTCTTAAAATAAATAGCAAAAAGACAAAAATAATGCTCACAGGCCGCTCCACACATCAGCGTATTTTAATACAGGAGACGCCAGTTGAAGAGGTTGAACAATTTAACTACCTTGGAAGTATTGTTTCAGCAAATGGTGGTACTGATCTGGACGTTCAAAGTAGAATAAATAAAGCTCGCGCAGCCTTCGGTTCTCACTCCTAAATTTGGAAATCATGTCAAATCTCCTTGCGCACAAAGTTGAGATTCTTCGAATCCAATGTCAAATCCGTGCTGTTATATGCTTGCGAAACCTGGAAAGTCACGACTACCATCTCAAAGAAATTGCAGGCTTTTGTGAACCGTTGTCTACGCCATATTCTAAAAATTCGCTGGCCACAAATTATTTCAAACGAGGAATTGTGGCACAGGACAAGCCAAGAGCGGCTGGACGTTGACATAAGAAAGCGTAAATGGTAATTGATTGGTCACACACTGAGGAAACCAAACGATGAAATTGCAAAGCAGTCATTTGAATGGAATCCTCAGGGTGCACGGCGGGTTGGAAAACCAAGAACAATATGGAAATCAACAGTTCTAGCAGAAGCAGACTCCCGGAGAAAGACGTGGCCACAGTTAAAATATCTATCTGCAGACCGTGAAAGATGGAAACGATTTGTTGGCGCCCTATGCCCCAACCGGGGTTACAGGACTTGATGATGATGATCCTGGCTAGTCTATTTTAAGTGGTAGGTACAGATAAAATATGGCAATTTATCGAAGTATTCTTTGGCAGGAACGTAGTCCATTCTAATTCAAGATACACAAAACATAAAATGCACCACGAAGGGGCAGTGCGGCGCTGCATAGAAGGACCAGAGCTGCTTGCGAGCGCTATCTACGAGCAGAAGAGGAGAAAGGAGCACCAGCTTCTTAGAAAAGAAAGAGCATGAGAAGCATGCGATTGATGAAAAACAGGGGTTCCATTGCAGGAATGAAGTTTGGAAGTTTTACCAAAAAGTCAAACAACCTTCCATGGTTACAGGGCCCGAACCGAAACCTGCAAGGACGATGAAAGCAACTTCGTGTTAGAAATGCAGTTGATGCTGAGGGTATGGAAAAATAATTTCTGCAAATTGTATAACAGCGATAACGAACCGAATTCCGCTACCATGCAGATTGCACCATTCAACCTATGGACGACGACGTAATCCAACAATTCCGTCCGCTCGATCTCGACAAATTAAAGATAGCTATATCTAAACTTGGGTCCAATAAAGCTACTGAAGCTGATAGCAATCCTGCTGAACTATTCAATGTGGCTGGCGATGAAGAAGCTAGAGTAAGGAGATATCGGTCGGAGAAAAACATGACCAATGAATGGAACCTCAGCATTCTTTGTCCATTCTTCAAGAAAGGCAATCCTCAGGACTGCACCAACTACAGACACATCAGTCTCCTTAACATCGCATACAAGATCTCTTCTGCCGTACTTTATGAACGCCTGACGCCATTCGTCAACAACCTGATAGGTCCATATCAGTGTTTCTTAAGGCTAGGAAGTTCATCATCGCACTACGGCAGATCTTATAAAAAAGCCAGGAGTTTCAAATCGATACCCACCATCTTTTCATCATTTCAAGGCCGAGTTTGACTGCATTTAGAGAGGAGCTATACAGAGCAATGTCTAGTTTTGGCATCTGTCTCAGAACGATGGAGAATGCACGCTGATCCTCTATCAAAGCCGGTAAAGACCTCATCGATACCTCTGATTTCAAAAAAGATTTTAGGTAATGTGACTTCAACATCGTTCTTGAAAGAATAATGCAAAACTCTCACGTCAACTTTAGGGGCACAATCTTTCAAAAGTCCGTCCAATTACCCACTTACGCAACGATATTGACATAATCAGACGAAAAAGGCATGATGTCAGTGGAGCTTTCATGAGTATTAAGGATGAAGCCAAGAAGATGGATTTTTATAGCTAGGCCACATATTATGCTGTCATCAAGAAAGGGCACCCAACACCGAACGTCTCGGACGAAACGTCACTATAGACGGCTTTAATTTTAAGGTGGTCAGGTTTGTTAACCTAGGATCATCTATCAACTCAGGAAATGACAACAGCCGTCTCTCGAGCAACTAAAATGCCTCTTTATAAGACGCTTATCATCCCGGTCCTGACGTATGGCATGGACTCTATTTACGATGGATGAGAATGCTTTAGTCTGTTTTGAGAGAAAAATTCTCCAGGTGATTTTTGGTCCCATCCACATGGATGGAGAATGGAGAAGAAGATATAACAACAAACTATACCAGCTGTACGGCAGCACCGACCTAGCTACAAGAGTGAAAAGCCAACGACTGGGATCGGTGGTTCACCTAGAGCGAATGGACATCATTGATCTGGCCCGGAAAATCCTTGAATCCAACCCTGTGGGACGGCACAGTAGAGGAGGACAACGAAACAGGTGCCACACGCAAGTGAAAGAGGACTTCAACGAACTTGGCGTGCGAAACTGGAGACAGCGAGCCGGTGGTGACTGATGAAAGAAGCTGGTTGGTTGAGGCCCTATTCTGTTTAATGCTTCGTTTGTTCTTGCCTATGGGTGCAATTGCCCCCTCCTCCTTGAATGCGCGCCTGGATGTGGAAGACATTTTAATATAAGACAGGTGACGCATTTAAAATAAAAAGCAGCTAATAAAATGTTCAACTCACAAAAAGTCAGGGAAATTTTCCAATCAGTTGTTGTGACTTTTTTTTTGTTGATATCCCGAAACCTGTCATTGCAACCAGAGGCAGCGCTATACCAAAACGATGCGTTTGAGAGATACATTTGCAAAGAGAAGAGTTAAAAGCAAAGTTTTTTTTACTTGAAAATTAGATTTAAGTAATTAAACCTTAAAGGACTTGTTTCACAATGTCTAATCAAGCACTTCTTAATCATCGTTTATTTTTTCCCAGAACGATGAACAAATTTTTAAAAAAGCTGTCTTCCAGGATGTTTTGAACGATTTTCCACCTGGCTTTTTGAACAGAGATTTATGAGGACATCTCGAAAGAAATGGCATTCATAAAAAATGTTACGCAAATCACTCCCAGTTAGGGTTTAAAGTTGCAACGTTACACAAAACAGGTTAATGGTTTTTTCTTCAACGTTAAAAGTTTGTAAGGGTGTTCAAGCAATTTTTGCAGGGTTGTCAAGGAATTTTTGTCGAAACGAATGGCTTTCAATGAACTTTTAGGCAAATTACTTGACTTAGGCTTCGTTAAATCCCATTTTTGATCGTGTTTGCCACTACTTTTGTAACAAAGAAAGAAGCTGCCGCTTTGATTTTGCTTTTGAATTGGCTCTTATCTATTTTGATTGAAATTACCAAAATTACGCACATAAATTGACTTGACTCATTTTTTCACACCTCTACGTCGAATTTAACACCTGTTCGTCAGATGTTCAGATAGGCTAACAAGCGGCTATTTTCTGATTCAAGACCTCAAAGGCTATCCACTGGATAGGACTTACAAAATTACGTGACTATTATGTCGTTGGCTTAGATTAATTTGGTTAAATTTCGCTTAAGTCATTAGATATCTGTTTTGCTGTGGGGTAACAGCTCAATGTCCCCAATTAAGTCAGATTTATTCGTAGAAATAGTAAGCAATTTTTCATATAGTTCTTAGGGTTGAGAATCGCTGCTCTCATTTACTCGGATATGTGTAAGTCTGTTGAAGTTACAAAAAAAAAAAAAAAAACAATTTTAAAAATGTGTTTTATTTGTCAAGTGTGACGAAAGCTTCTGAATTTAATTAAACTATTCATGTAAAAATTATCGACTTTGAAATGTGAAGACCTTCCGAGGCATTGCGGGGCCCTTCGAAGCGCGGGGCCGTGTGTGGTGGTACATACGGCACACGCCTTCCGCCACCTCTGATTGCAATCTCTTCATTAAACATAATATTATTCAAAAATAAAATCTTTACAATTAAAAAGTGTTTTGACATTTAACACTTTAAAAAAAATTTAATGATTGGCAGTTACACATTCATTTTATTTTAACTCGAAAAGGATTTTTATCAACAACAAGATATTTAATTTATGCTGATTAATAAAATCGTACATCAATCAATCAACACGAGAGTCTTTCCCGTTTTCCTTCATCGGACATGTCGCCTGAAATAAAAAAAAAATGTATTCTTTGTTTGCTCACTTCATTATTTTCTCTTTAAAATGTAAATCGTCGATCTTAAAAATATATCTCGATACAACTCCTTTCAACGAGAAAGCATTTGATAAAAAAAAAACAAAAACTAAGAACAATGCACTAAAGGTACACAAAAATCATTTATGTCATCTTGCAAGTGTGGTCACTTGGACGAGACCAATTTTATCTTAAACTCAAACGTTTAGGTGGTCCTTTATCGGTGGCTGCTGTAGCATTTTCTTTTTTGGGGTAAAGGAAAAACAACCCTGAATCAGTTTCGACGGCTATGATAATAGTTCTGAATGAAGTTGTAAATGATAATGTGCACTTAATTCTCAGCGGATATAAATAAAGAACTCTTATCCGGTTAAGATTATAGACTGCGTTTACTTTAAGACTATATCAACCACAAGCTGGACAATAGTTTTGGCGATATGAGTGACGCCAATGTAGAGGTTATCTAGGAAATAGGTTTACGCTTTAATTAAAAGGATACCTATGTTCCAAGATATCCTTTATAGCAAGTGATTCTTTTTATCAAGGATAACAGAGGTATAGAATTCATGGTATATTAAAAAGTGATACTCATAGTGATAGTTAAAAGGAAAAAAGGCTCTGAAAAGTATTGAAAAAACGCAACTATAGCATTTTAAATAAAAACAACGACTTGGTCGAACAAACATGTACATCACTTAATTTTTTATAATATAAAGTAGTTAAAAAAAGAATGTCATAAGCTTTCATAACACAAGGATTTTCTTTTAATGTAAGAGGTTGCTTAGATTGAAAACCAGCTACCAATATTTTTCATCCAAAACAGAGTCCAGAAGACACCTTTAAATTTATTAAACAAAAATGTGCTAAGAGCCTTGTGCTTTTGAACACAGGATATCTCTCTTCAGTTGTTCACTTAAAAGTATTTTAAATTACATAAGTTATTAGGTATAGGTTTATGGAGAAAAAAGCAATGAAAATAACTTAAACTATAACTAAGTGAAGTATCAAGTAAAACCAATTCAATAATATTTCAGGCTTTTATTTTTTTTTTTTTTTTTTTTTCAATATCAAATAAATTATTATGTGTATGTGGTGCATCGGATAAACTTGAAAGTCACGAAACTGTGACCATCAATAATTAACAATTAAACGCTTTCACGCTTAAGAGTTCTCGATGAATATTAAACGGAGTCTTATTACGCCCTTTTCAAATCAGCGGGTGACTCCGTAATTGTATTTTGACACCCTGGGTGCCAACGCACCCGTCAGATGATGCAAAGATATTTCTTCCTTCACTTTATAAATACCTATACTACCTACCATCATAATATATATGAAGATGGCGATAAAAATGGTTGCGCAAGAGCCAACAGCTTACAGCAGCATAATGCTGTCAGCATATCTCTTCTTTGGTATACGAGTTCCATTTTAATTTTTGCAAGCTCACCGTTGCTCCTGCTGTCTGACGATGCTGTGCAAGATTTATTGGTTTAATCCACGAAGGTGTAAATTAATTTTATATGTAAATGATATAATACCTACCACCTTTAAACGTGAACATTGCCGACACAATGACATTGAAGGATTATATTTTATTGCACTCTAGTTCTTTGACAATTTTGTTTATTTAAATAGGTTATAAACCGTTCAACATTTTTATTGACAAATTTTGAAACCATTTAACTTAAAAAATCTAGTAGGTATACTCAATTTACAAAATCTTTGTGGATTTTTCGCAAACTTTTTGTAAAACTGAAGCAAAAAACTTTAACATTATTCAATTCAATTCAATTTTATTGGATAATACAGTAAGACTGAGTCTTTTGTACTTTTTTTTTACATAGTGGTTAGACTAAAATTAAAATAACTGAATAGACTGGAAAATGAGGAGTATAAAGGAACAATTACGTGCAAGGGTTTTTATTATTGAATATGTTTGTTTGGCCCATAAGCATGAGAAAAACCGAAAATGCTGTTTCATTCACCCATACTTTTCTGCGAGAATGGTCACACTGGCCACTCTTCAATATTTTTGGTAATAATCGAAAACTAATCCGAATTTAACAATTTCACATTTAAAATTGTTCAGAACTAGATTCTTTATTGAAATGGATAGTTAAAAAATTTTATTAAAAATTTAAGCAGGAAAAATAAACAAAGATCAACCTAAAAAATAAAAAATCAAGGATTTATAAATTTTTTAATAAATTGTGCATAACTTTTTTTGAAGCAAAGATAAGGTCAAAACATGCATAGGCAAAATAAAGTAGAGACTAAAAGCTTTACCTAATATGGCGTATTTAAAAAGTAATATTTGTTCAAATTTGACAGAGATAAGCCCATTCAAACCTTACCATTTCTTATGATGTTTCGCAGCATTTTTCAAAACAATATTTTGATACAATATGACATTACTACTACAGAGAATATACAGGGTGTCCTGTAAATAACGGATAACCTTGCAACTCGTTATAGCAGGCCTCATGACCTTTCCAGAAAAAAATATAAAAAAGTAGCAAAAGTTGTTAACAAGTACTATACTTTCCTCAAATACGTGAACGCTACGACCATGGACGAACAATTTTTATTATTTTTTTTTTAATTTGTGTTATATTCTAGAATAATTGTTGTAATAGATAGGTGGTGAAATTTAATAGTAATTATTGCAGTTTTTTTATTATAATTTTTTTAAATATTTTTTGTAAGATGTTCAGTTTAATAATTTTTAAAAATAATTAAATCACATGCAAAATAAGGATCATGCAAAGAAAAGCGAAGAAAAGTTATAACAAGCCAATAAAATAAAAACGAGCTAGGTACATTTCAATCGACTGCTTTATTGAGTTGAGACTGTCTTAAATTTAACATAGAACATACAAAACTTAAAAAGAGCTTTCACATAACGCAATAATGAGAAACTTTATAAGGCAACAGTAAATTGAATTTATATAAGAACAGTTTGGGCATCGTTCGATCGTTCTGTTATTTTGAGAGACAAATCATTTAATACATAATTATGTTTACTGTTTTAGCAGTTAAGAATTAAAGCTTTTAATTCGGAGACGATGCAAGTGCATGTAATTGTAAATGATGGGTTGCCAGGTCTATTATTTACATTAAATATTTTCATGTTTCGATATTTATATCGTAAGAGATGAAGACTCTTACATTTTTTCAGTACAAAAATTTATTTTCGAAAAAGTTGAATGAATGAATGAATGAAATATTGAGGTTGTCGCACTGCGACCTTAAGATCTATTGTGCCCCCGCCTAAAAACTGGATGAGATTGCTCATCTAACAGTTCTTCCTCCACCTTAATTTCTCTCAGAAATTTGAGTATTTGGAGGACTTTTAGAGAGGAAAGTTCGCCCTCTTCCACCTGGTAGTGTCCCAGGTGTTTTTTCCTTTGATGCATGATTGCGTCACATTTTCCCAATATATGGTCTGGCGTTTCCTCCTGTGCGCAGCAGAATCTGCATGTTGGACTGCTTACTAGACCAAGAATGTTTAGGTGTCTATTTAGTCTGCAGTGGCCAGTTAGGAGACCAGTTATTTTTCTTAGGTTGTTCCTACTTAGGTTGATACAGTCTTTAAAACGTGTTTGGTTGTAGTTACCAAGCAATAGTTTAGCCTACCTCAGCTTTGGGAGTTTCCAGTTTTTGGATCTTTTAACCTCCTCTTGTTCTCTTATTTTGTTTTTTTATCACATTTTCTCCAATGCCACAATAGGGTTGAGGCCCCATTAAGGGAGTACTTGCCCCTATCTTCGCTAAGGAATCTACCTTCGAGCTGATGGTGTAAGAGCTCAGCGCTTTGAGTGCGGCATGGCTGTCTGACATAATGGCAATGTTTTGGTTTCGGTAATTTCTTTCGAGATTACGATCTGCGCATTTCGCTATGGCGTGAACTTCCGCCTGAAAGATGCTAGTAGACTGTCCCATCGGTATAGAAAGTTTGGTTCTAGGCCCAAAGATTCCCGCTCCAGTCGTTCTCGATCCATCAGTGTACATCTTGATGGCATTTGTTTTGAGATTGTAGTTTATTGTTTCACCTACCCACTCCTTTTTGCTACTTAACTCCGTTTGAAAGTTTTTCTCGAAGTTGTATTTTTTAATCATGCCATCTCTTGGAATGTCAATAAGGTCTGTTACCGCTGACTTTGGAATGCAAAAAGTGGCGAAAAAGTTTGACCACCTCTAATAAATTAAAATTGTATGAGAAAATGAATGGCCAGTTACTTAAAAAAGTTGTCTATTAAATGCACTTTCCAAAACAAATGCTGCTTGTGTATTAACAACATAACCAAGAAAATTTGTTAATCATCTAATAAAGCAGCTTTTAACATTTTCGCAAAATGTTTATTAAAATATAACAATTAGCCTCCCAATTTGGGTTGGACAAGGATTTTCTCTTTTGATGTGTAAGGGGTTTTAGTGCAAGTATAATACTCGATTTTAGGTGTCGAAAGGCCCACCATTTGGCCACCATATTGAAAAACGAGTTCTTAATAGTTTTCCGTGGCAACTTAAATTTAATTAGTCTTAGAAAAAAACTTTGGTTCAAATTTGTAGCAAATTCAATTCTCTTTAATTCTAATTATGTTAACACACTTTTTACCCTATAGCAACGAAATTTTTAGTTGGTCTCCAACTAGACAACGAAATGTTTACGAAGACGAAGCGGAAAAATATTCATTGCACAAATTAAAACAAATGCAAATGCAAAAAAAATCACAAGCAGCCATGCCGTAATGAAAGAAACAACAAAAATAAAGACGAAAAAACACAAATGTCATTTTTTCGCACACAATAAATGGTCTGGGTAATTTATTGTGTGCGAAAAAAAAAGAGTGTAGACTTCTCCAAATAATCTGCTACAATTATCAATTTTGCTCATCGAACAGCGTTCTGCAGGTGCAGAACGAAAAGTAGAACAATATTTTTAGTTTATGATTTCGTTGTGTCATTTTTGTATGGGCTTTTTCGTTTCGCATCAGCAGCGTACTAGTCTTAAAGCTGTAAATAAAGAGTTATAATCAAAAATATATGAATTTTTCAATGTTTAAATTTTGATTATAACTTTTTTATTTATAACTTTAGGGTAAAAAGTTTGTTAACATAAATTGAAGAGAATTGAATTTGCTACAAATTTGTACCTACAAAAGTTTTTTTTCCAAACAAAAATTTAAGTTTTCTTGTTTGAAAAATTTTTGAAATAATTTTTTTTTTTGGAAAAATGTACTTATTATTTCATTTAAAGTCAAAAAGTATCTAACTAATGCAAAACTTTGAAAAAATCTACTGTAATTGCGGCTTTTTTGTCATTTTGATGACGACTACGCATTGTTTAGGAACAACACTATTTTTTCCCTTACCTGGTTTCTAAGACTTTGAAGTTTTGGTGAGAAAAAACGGTTCGATGGATCAATTTGAAAATTTACAAGAATATTGATGTTTTAAAAGTCTACAAATTTGCATACCAACGCAAGCCATGCAATCAATATTTGCAAAGAAAAAAAAGATTTACGAAAAAAACCACAAAAAGTCGGTTTATAGTACTTTTTTTATAACTAACGGTGAACGGTAAAAAAAAATAATTTCTACAAGATCTTAGAAAAATCTTTTAAAACGCTTTCTCAAATTTCCAAAACTGTCTTTGAATTTTTTATAACGTCATTACCTATTTGCTGAGATATTGGTAATCAAGGTTAAAAGTATCTTTTTTTATTCAAAGTCAGATTATCATGAACAAAAATTTTACGACAACAAAAAAAAAAGTGAATTGAAGCTGAATAAACAAGGTATCTGATCATAAAAAATAATTTTTTTGTCTCGTCTCATTCTTTGCAATAACGCAATAACGGTACTTCAAAAAAATTTTGCAAACAAATATCAAAACAAAAACATAAAGCTGTAAAATGCTTTTTGTTTCAACTCAATCCGACTAGTCGCCACAAAGATACAGCTCTTCAAAAAACACTAATAAAAATTGAAAAAAAAAAAATTGTTCCTTTAATTTCGTTGAGTATTGTACATAATTATATTCACAATTTTGTTTTTTGGCAGTTTTTAAATGCTTTCAGACCTACAGACCGGACGGCTGGTCCGATTCATATAAGAAATGGTACTAGGTGCTAGGAATGTTAAGTTTGCAATAAAGTACCAAAAATAGGTTTTCATGCAAAAAACTGCGAAAAATGATAAAGAATGGTAAAGTTTGAATGTCTATATCTCTGTCAGTTTTCAAATAATGTTGTTTTTTAACATGTCATATCAAGGTCTTTAAACTCTTCTTTACTTTGTTGAAGAATGTCTTGAGCATATCTTCGTTCCGAAAAAAGTAATGCGCTATTTAGAAAAAATATTAAATTGATTTTCGATTTTTTGTATGTTTGTTTTTGTTAACTTTTCCTTATAAAATTTTTTCATGAAATTTTCTCAGCTATCCACTTCGATAGAAAATTTAATTTTGAACAAAAAGTTTCATACTTGAAATTGTCAAATTCGGCTTAGTTTCTGAGTTATACCAAAAAAAATGAAAAATGGCCAGTGTGACCAGTCTCTCAGAATCGCATGGGTGAATTTAGTAGAATTTTCAGTTTTAAGCATGCTTGTCGGCCAAACAAATATATTCACTAATAAAAATCCTTGCACGTAAATGTTCCTTTTTAAAAGGTCTATTCAATATCTAGGCTATACCTATAATAGTCCAGTCAATTTGTGCTCAAAAAGGCTCTTTGCGAGCTAATTGTGGGGTAGTTTTGATTTGTTCGCTCCTTTATGTTTTCGGGGGTGCTGAATCCGAATCTGTGGTTTGCCAACAAAATTTCGAGACGCAACATGGAAAAAACGCAAAAATGCATTTCCTGGGAGTTTTTTACTAATAGCTCGAAAGCTACCAACAATTCGAAAATAACATCAATCTTCCATTGAAAGCATATACAATTTCCAATAAATCTCTTTTCAAGGTTTTTTTCTGCTACAACCCATTTGGACTCAAGCGCTAGTCGAAAATCGATGTATTTTTACTTTTTTCGAAAATCCACTCGAAAGTGCTAAGAAATTACTTAGTGTGACAAAATTTGAATTTTTCCTTGTAACATGAACCAATATATATTTTTCTGATGGTCTTTGATGCGCTGAGTTCGAATTTGTCCTTGAAATTGCTCTATCACCTCACGTTCTTGAGATATTCGAATCTAAAATATTAAACAAAATGCAAATTTATACAAATTTGGGGTTATTTTTTTAATTTTTTTCGAAAAAATGTCTATGGTCATTCAGAAGTATGACCATTTTACTTCAAAATTCTTTTTGAATCTTTCAAATACTTCTATTTGTCTTCGAGAAATCGTTGGTTTTCGTCTTATAACCTAATCTTTTTGGCATATGATTTGTGAATTGAACATTATTAAGTTAGTTCACTTGATGGCACTACACAAGTGTGCCAAGTTGCATTAAGCATAATGCAATTAGTACGTGGCAATTGCATGTGTGAGGTGAACATGTTGCATGTAGCATTTGGTATAGTATCTATGAGTTTTCGAAAAAAATGCATCGTTTTAATAATTTTGCTAACCATAAGAGAAAACAAAAAAACGCACTTTTATCAAAATCCCTTATATCATTTTAAAAACGTAAGTCTATTTTTCTCAAAAACGGCTGAAATTGGTATGTTTTGGAAAAAATAATAAAACGGTTTTTAATTCTTACTTTTTGCTTATAGATCAAGCTTCTAAGGAGCCTACCCCAAAAAGTAAACGCTGTAAATTTTACAAAATATGCTTTGAATGGTTAAATGAAAGTTTGTGTATTAAACAGCAAATGCGTTCACACGCACACATAATTGCATGCTTAACAGCATTCGCTTTCATTTTTCCAATAAAATTGTCAAAATGATCTCTATTGCTTGTTGTAAAATAAACTAGCTCAACTTACTAATTTGTTACCTAAATCTACAGATTTCAAAATATAAAATCAACTTCGAAAAATTGTGACATCTATGTACATTAGGGTGTGTCATTTATTTCAACTCTGGAATATCCACATCTAATACCTTCCAAAAGTTGCTTTACATATTAAAATTAAATTCTTCATTTGGAATAATTGTTTAAGTTTATGGCTTTGGCTCGCTAAAAAATCTTGAAAAGAACACCAAAAAACGTTTGTTTTAGGCTATTAATTATAGTCTGGGAGCCGACCGTAAGATTACCTATCTCATCGCGACCACGCAAAAATTGGATGTCAACTGATAGCTTTAGTGCAAACATTTACAAAACTGCTGGTCGGACAAGCTTTATCTGGTCGCAATGGTAAGAAAATGCACTTTTCAGGTTGCATTTTCCGCTAAATGTATCTATAATATAACAAGCAACTGCTATAAATGGGGTATCAAATGAAAGGTGGGACTATCCTCTACACGATACCAATGGTCGGTTAGAACTTTTTTGGCTGTTGCCACGAAGCCGACCACTTTTCTAAAATTAGGGATTTGTGCATGCTTAGATGAAAATGAAAAAAAAGTGGTTAAGGCCACTTTCCTAGCTATTTGATATGATTTTACTCAATTTTCCCTGATGTAAAACGCAGTGTTAAGAAAATACTATTTTTTTAAAAAATGGTCTGACTCGTCGCAAAGCCAAAAAAAATCTGTCCAACCATTGGTATCATGTAGAGGACAGTCTTTAATATCCCTTATCGGGGATGCAAAACACTTTTTATCTTGGGTTATCATATTAATGATTGCTCTCAATAACGTTCAAGAAAAATTTGAATTAAGACTTTTAGCTTGAAATATGGAAACAAAAATGGTGCAACAAATAACATGTTAAGATTCCATCATAGTTACCTTCTATACTCTATCCAACAAAAATTGTCAGTACACGTTTGCCTCTCAGTCTGGTTGCATTGGCTTGCATACATCTGTCTCTAGTTAAAGCTCTCATAGGGTTTCCATACTTTAAATTATAAATTGCCACAAATCGAAGAACAATATGCATATGGTTACAATGGATACCATTTCAAACATATTAAAAAAAGATCAATTTATCTTTTTTTTTCTCACACTACACCCTTTTAAATGAATTTGATCACGTAACGCTTTGTGAACGTTTCAAAACTTAGCACAAATAACTTTTTTTTTTTCGTAAAGACTAAAAATGTACAAATTTTTACTGCATTTTATAGGGGTATTCAGAAATACAAACAAATAGTAAGAAGATAATCAAAACGACAACACTGTTGGCTCTCAACCTTATAAATGTTGTTCTCAAAAGCTTCAAAACCGGAAGTTCTTTCATAAAAACCACTGAAAAAGCTCTGTTGTATTGATGCGACTTGGCAAAGGCAACTCTGTTGGAATGTGAATTTTATTTCAAACAGCGAAGGTAGAAGCTGTAGGAAACGCGGCAAGTCGATACACGATTACACGTCCTATCAAATTCGTTCTCACTCATTTGTTCTATAAATAGTATATTTCCAACCTAAACTGAAGTATAAAAATACAACGAACTTGTTGTCAAACAAAAACGTACATGTAAACGTCAAAATCTAACACACACTTCAAGTGTAAACATTCATTGAACGTTCTCCACTTTCACTCCAACATCAACAGTAAAGAGTCACATTTAAAGAGTAGTAATACTGCATAAATCATGCTAGTAGGAAATGAAAATGTCAAATAAGATATAAAGAATCTCATGAGAATAATGAAATTTAATTCTTTAACGCCAATAAGAATACAAGAGATAAATAAACTTTATCAAAGCTATAAATTAATATGAGACAAGATAATGAACGCTACCAATCTGAGTGTGTTCGAATATAGAAAAGTATCCAACGAACATTCACTATTGTGAACACGTCATGCCACGTCGACACGATTGGGGTTGTTTCAATCTCAAACAATTCCAAGTAGCCGGCGCAAATCAAGTAAGTTTCTTTTGTCACGACCGACCATCTTTCTTTTGTGTCTGGCCGTCGAACATTCAACATCTTTTTCCAATTAGGCGTGAAATAACCCAAGGAACTGGTAAGATAATATATAAAACGTTTATAGAAAATCTTTTTGTAACAAGATATCATAAACATTATTAGGGATTCCTACCAGATAATAAAGGGCATTCATTTTTATTCTGGCAACGAAAATTTTTGTCTGTCACACGAGAGTGGTCGTAGACATGCAGAATACCCACTCGAAGCAAATAAATTCAGCAGCAGAAAAATAGTGTTTGAGAATCAAGAAAACCCTAAAATAACAAGGTAATTATTTTGTTAATTATGCTAGAAAACCTGAAAAGAAATAAAAAGAACGAAACCTGAAAAGAAATAAGAAAAAAAAAAGAAACCTGAAATAAAAAGAACATTTTTTTTGGGGTAGCACATGTGAATTCGCAAAATTCTAAAGTCCATTCTATCTTTGTAAATCCACAGGTGCGACGACGACGAGGAAATATGATAAGGCTGACAAGAAAACTTTCAAGAAAATTTCGCGACGGCCAGACGAGGATTATACATTATACATACAATATTATTTCAATTTTTAGATCCTCACATTTTGTCCAGAGTTCATTTGGATTCGCAAGATTCCCCGTGCAGAAATTTGTTTCTCGATTTACATACGTACCAAACAGTAAAGGCGACAAACATGTGCACGTGAATCTAAACCAATTTTGTCATCTTAAAAAGCAATAAAAATTATGCAATATACATCCAACACAAGCTTAAAGTAATTTTCAAAGAGATTGATTCCATTTGTGAGACGCAATTTGTATATAAGTGCACAAACACCTGCCTAAAATTTTAAGAAGCGTAACCAAGTAAAGCATCAAGAAAAGCATCAAGAAATCCTGTTTCTGTTTTGCGGACAGAACACTAGATACATATCTAGCAAACCGTAACGCATTTTTTGTTTGTCCCAGTATATCGAAATACATATACATACCTATACGCCACGTTGTTCTCGAACACCACCGGTGCTCCAGAGAACGAATGTAAAGAAAATATAACAAATTTAACATCGATTTGTGAATATGTGTAAAAGTTTCGAATCGTATGAAAGTACAGTCAGTCAAGTCTATTTCTCGTACAAATCGTCCATTACTACATCAGTCAAGTCATTCATCTGTAGAAATTATCACATTCAACAGTCAAGATCATTACATCTGTAGCTGGGGTCATGAAGAAATCTTCAAGTCAGTTTCACCTCACATACGCACCTGTACCTGTACTAAATAACCAACCCTAAGGAATAATAAAACAAAAAGAAAAATACAAAGTGAAAAGAAAGTTATAACAAGATAAAAAAAGGAGTAACTGGTATTTATATTGTTATAGTAAGAAAATTTCGTAGTTGGAGATAATCTGAAAAGGATAGTGCAAAGAGTAGAGTAGTGCAGATTAGATTTTTGAATTTTCTGATAAGAAGAATACCTATTTTTGTTTTGATAAACAAATAATTTTCTAATAAGATAAAAGTAAATTTAGTGTGGATAGTTTTATGTGAAAGTATCTGAAAATATGATACGATATGTTTTATGTTTGTGTGAAAGTATCTGAAAATATGATACAGAAATTTTAACATCTGAAAGTACCTGAAAATATGGTACGGTTATAAAAAAAGTAAAGTTCATGAAAATTTTGAAGATCAAATATATCGTAAAGAAAAAAAGAATTGATACAGTAGAGTTCCAGTATCACGAAACCGATACTGAATTTTAGTTTGAAGGGCTTAGTTAGAGTAGGAAATTATTCTATTTAAGTAAAATAAACTTGTGAATTCTTCCACTCAATTGAAGTAAAAATTTTCAGCCAATTTAAGACAACTAAAAATCATAATCGCGTGTACAAGATAAAGTTTTGGAACACATATATATTTCAACTAATAACCATCGGATATTAACAATTTTCTTTAATAACGAAAGCAGAAACCACAATCATCCAAGTTCGAGTGCACTTCGACGAGGAAAAGATCTGGTGAGTGAATTTTTCTTTAGTAAATTATATATATTATATGTTTTTGATAACACATTTTATTTGATCTATATTATTTGAAATATATTTTGAAATTTTGATATCGCGAAAGATCATACAAAGAAATATCGTGACACATTTTTGAAAATCATTAGCGAATTACATAACGATAAACGAACGTAGGTTCGAAAGAATTTTAATCGGGGATCAATCTTATTTATTGATTACAAAAGTTTTAAAAGAGTAATTACAAAAGAAATATCGAAAGAAGCGAAAGATACAATACATATATACATTTTATAAACGATTAATAACGCGACTGATTAAGAGGAGACGAAACCTCTAATACGTCCTTAAACAATTCAATAACGTTTGAAGAACTTTTGAAGCAATCTTGTCGAGTTTTGATAAAATTTAAGATAAATAATAGTAAAGACTGAGATTCAGATAAACATAATCGAACATTCGGGTGGAAGAATATCTAGTTAAGAAAACATTTGTTAGATAGAGTTCAAAAGATACATTGGTTTGAATATGAATAAAATAAATATTGTATGAAAGATTTTAAATTCAGTTTTGTGGAATTCAGAAAGTATAAAAGGAATGGTTTATCGTTTTGTTCAATCAGAGACGTAACTGATTAAATATGGAAGAGTAAGTTTTAAGGTCGATGGGTCGAGAGAAGGAGGATTCAAGAATTTAAGGGAAGTTAATTTCTTTTAACTTCTCTTGTCCGTTAAGGGGATTCTCATTAAAATTATTCCGCCTTAAGAGAATCAAATACAGGAATATAAGGAAGATCGATTCCTTATATCAATAGGGTGGGTAAAGAAAGGCAGAGAGCGCAATGACAGCAGCGACTCTCGATAAAGGGGTTTCTGAAATTTAATTTCAAATGGAAACCAAAGGTTTCATATCAGGTCGTACATCTGATATGATAGGGAGGGGTAAGCTCGATTCAAGGGACATGACCATCTATGTTTCCCTACATTTAAAAATTCACAAAACGCAAGCTTCAATACTAAAACAAAAATTATGAAGGATAGGTACAATCTTTCGATCGTGTCGATAAACACAAGATTTCGGGCCCTAGGATTTTTAACATTTATTACTAACCTACAACATCCAGGTTGGCTGGTCGAAAACAATGTAACACCGTCTCGCTCCAACTGCAAGAACCTACCTCTATCGGTGAGTTAAGCATACGTGCAACAAAAGACCAGGTGGTTGTAGCAGCGCAGACAACCCTTGTTTGAAAACTGCGTGGACATTCTATTAGACGTTGATAGAACAGAGCGTAGCGTGTAGGATGAGGTATGAATTCCTTCAGAGAAGCAGGTATTCAGAGAGTAGTTTCATGGTCTCTTTTCTGAAACCAAAGTTGCTTAATCTCGACTTATGTTTTTTTATACACTCTGTGATGCCCTCAGCTCTCTCAGGAATATGTTCGGTGAATTCAGCGAGTTATAGTAGTCAGTTTGATTTGAAGTGGTCAGAGGGAACCTCACGAAATCATATGAGTTATTATGACTCGAATATGAGAGGAATTCGGCAATTTTCGAAACCACAGATAACTCGGCTGTTGAGTCGGCATAAGGTGTTTTTGAGAATAGTGTGTAGTAACATCGAAACATATTCAATAAAGGTGGTGTGAGGAACTGAGGTTTCCACATCACTTCTGTGAGGAATTTGTAGGCGCTGTATTTTCTTTTGATCTATGATACTGGAGTCGACAAGATAATTCGCTATCAAAAGGAGGATTGGCTTTGGGAATTAATAGAAGATGAAAGATGCAGGGTCTCATTATTTATTTGTTCGTTACAAAGCGAAAGCGAGTATACGATCAGATATCAGAAAGCTTTTGGCATTGAAAGACAACGGTCATGTGGTAGCGTAGAGAATGTTTCAAAGAATTACAACAACAATTCCTGTATGTTAATCAGTGGTTTAGTATCTTTTTCAGTGGCAGGTTTGTTATTTTATTTTTGTGATGGTATACACAGGCACCACTGTTTTTAAAAAAGCTCTCCCATAAGCCCTGTACTGACAATTTTTGCTGGACAGGCCAGTGGCGTAGCGTGAGTTTCTGCCGCCCGGGGCGGTGGAAAATTTTGCCGCCCCCTCCCAAATTTGTAAATATTCAAATAAAAAAAAAACGACTATAAACAAAAAAAAAATTAATAAAATTTTTCGGCAAAGCTAAATTTATTATTTATTTATTTCCACTTCTTTCAAACTCAGTTACCACGCTTGCGTCAACGTGTAATAGCGGGCATGAAAAAGTTGTAGATCTTACGATTTTCTACAAAAAAGCTTAAGAAGACACTTTTTTCTAAAACTGTCTCATTTTCCGAATGAATTTTGTATAGTAATATTAATTAATGCTTTGTTCTAAGTTTTGGTCCAAGGAAAATTTTGTTTATGAAAAAAATATCCAAAGTGATTTCTCATCGTCGAACTCGAGATTTTGATTGATAGGGAAGACGAAAAAGTGGGTCTCACAATAATTCTGTCTGTCTGTTTGTCCCTTCCGCTACAACCTAAACGGCTGGAAGGATTTTCCTTACAGTTGGTATATATTGGTTTTGGTCATTCACCTCATATATTTTTGTACTTCTGCGTGTGCAGTTGACATAAAACAAATTGTCACCCTACAGAGAAAAACTAGTAACTCCTTTCTTCATTAAAAAAAATCTCACCCAGAAGTGTTCAGAATTTTGAATTTATTCTCGTTGTTACTAAAATTCAATCAAATTGAAAATATTTTAAAGATTTTTGAGTTTAATAACCATTTATAACTATCAAAACAAATTTGAATTAAGCGGCTTTTCACTCTAAACGTCTAAGCTGACGAAATATGCAAGCCTCTTCGAGCTGCAAAAATGTTTCTATTTTTATTCATTCCGGTATGCTTAGGTACATTAATGTTCTGTTATAACTCGCAGTTCCTAATTCTGTTCTATGAAATTCTGCAAATAATGAAAAAAGTGGTTTGGAAAATTTTTTCAATGGAATTATCAAAAACAGAATTTTGAAAAGCAGAATTAAGAAAAATTGAATTTTGAAAACAAAATTTCTCCTCAGGCAGAATTTTGACCCCAGCCCAATTTTTGTTATCAATTTTAACAAATCTTATTTTTCTGAAAAACAGCTCAACAACAATGATTTTTGGTTTTCTTGAAAACTTTGTGACTGATATTAATCAAAAACTCAAAAGAAAAAGTTCAAGAAGTACATTTTTTTTGAAAACATTTTAAAGGGAATAAGTGTTTTCTTTTTATTGAATGGTTGTTTTGTATGTACCCGCCGTAATATCTGCAAAGTTCTTAAGAACACCATAATATTTTGAATATTCAATCATTATTTTCTTACTTTCTACCTTTGTACCTATCTATTGTTCAAAAGAATTTTGGTAATAATTTTCTGTTTACGACAAAACTTTTGGTTTTATTACCACCCTGGACAGAATTTTCTAGGGACGCTAAAATTTAATAACTATGCGAACAGAAGGGCACCTTCGGTAATCAGCAATATAGTTTCGCAAATCGGTATTTCAATTTATGGAGTCTTGAATGCGGTCATTGAAATTCCAGGCGTAGCCTTTCTGATCACGTAAACTCCCGCCTGGATAGCAAATTCAGTAATTCACATGAATACATTTGCTGAGGGCGGCAAAATTTTTCAGTCAATACCCATTAGTTATTTAATTTCTCCGCCCCGTATATAGTGCCGCAAAATTTGCCACCCCCCCATAAAGTGCCGCCCGGGGCGGACCGCCCCCTCCGCCCCCCCCCCCACGCTACGCCACTGGGACAGGCTATAACTCCTTATTCTTATATTTATATGAACATTTTCATTTTGTAATACATAATCATAATCTTAAATCTCGAAAGTAACCTGCTAATTTTAGTTATTAAAAGATTAAGTGTGCTCTCGGCCATATTTATTTTTAACCAATTAGGCTCGGTGAAACACAATATTTTATTTATTTATAATTATAAGACTCTATTTATTCGCTCCACTTAACAGAAGAATTTTATTTTCTCATTTTCTTTAACTTTATTAAGCATACATTCTTTGCAGAACCTACCTTAAGAATGTTTTTTTAAACTTAAATGGAAAAATTATTTTAAACTACCTGTTGTGTATCAAAAATTCATTTTTTTAATTATTACTAGGTATAGCAGCAATAATTAAAATTTAGTATGTTAGTGTAGGTACGGCGATTCTTCTTACTGACACCTAGACACGTTATAAGAAAATCTTCAAACATTCCGCAAACTGCTTCAGGCAAAGTTTATGCCTTTTGCTTACACTTTACCTATAATCATTTATTTTTGAAATTCATTAATATTCACGCTATATCAAGCTTTCAAGGCCATTCCTTCATATTGTTTAAAAACCCATCAGCATCCTTCCTCGAACAAAAAAAATAACAACCAAATCATTCAATTTCAAAATCCTTTACCATACAAAATTTTTGAGCAGAGTTTGATGATGGCAGCACAAATGGCGATGACGACGCTGACGACGCCAACGATAGCTTCCACAATCACCTCCGAGCACGGTTGGTGGTCGTCGAATCCCGCAATAATATTACATATATATAGAGTCCACTCTCTTGCCAATAACAACCCAAATCCTGCCCACTAAAAGAGTGATACTTCTTAACATGACTCCCTGGTCTGAATCGAATCATCAATCATTTGGCGCATGCCCTTAAATTAGAAACCGTTTAGTATAGGTAGCTCTTGGTCTTATGAACGATCACTGGTTAAACACATTGAATGAATAAAACCAAACAAAAAGTTCAGAGGAGTTAACTGTTTATTCAGTCCTTGGAAACATCCATAAAATTTGTATACGCATGTACCCGTTCGGCGAAATAACCTCATCAATCCGGTGAATAGCGTGGTCTTTATAGGAGAACGGATATTGCTGGATAAGGTACATACATATACGCCAACAACCATCAGGGATCAATGATTAATTGAGTTCATTAATTTAGCCAAGCAAAACCATTGAACTGCATAAAGGCTTTGATTGATGTGAAAACATCCACGAACTAAGTGGCACTGGTCGAGAAAATTCACCAGTTTTGCACCGCTTTATCCTTATTATCGCATCAGCCACCATATTCCCGACATATAGTTGGCCACCAACGTAGTTGTAGGCAGTAGTTGCTGTTAATGTAGGGTTTTTGTGACTCGGTCCTGCATTACTTTCCCATAAAAGTTTTAGAAGTTTAATTAAGTTATGTCATCGAATTGATTGAGAAATTGTTATCATCAGGACAACCGAAAAGACAAGACAAGTATTGATATCCGAGGATAGCTTGAAAAGTTTTCTACAGAAATTCTTTGACGGGTGTGAAGTCACCTAATTTTTTAAAATTTGTATTAACATTTATATTCCCGATTTTGAAATTCACCAAACAACTTCATACTTAAGATTGTAGGTCGCATCGTGTACCTATCTCAAGAACCAAGTATGCTAGGTGCTTAAAGTAACACCCCAAATTTGCAGTTTTCTTTTTAATTTCAACAAATAAGCTTCTTTTAGCTGACTTGGTTCCTAGCTAGCTGTTTCCAGATTCACAAGCCAAGTAAGTTGGGGTGTTTTTTTTACCGCGTCTTTCCACGGGGTTAGATTAAAAGGCTTTCTGAGCCGTAGCATTGATGTCCATTTGCTCTAGGTAACTCAGCAATCTCAGTCGTTGGCTTTACACTTTTGTGGCTTGATCGATGTCGCTCGTACAGTTCAATTTTGTACCTTCTTCTCCATTCCCCCCATCTATGCAGACGGGACCAAAGATCATCCGAAGAATTTCCCTCTCAAAACAGCCTAAAGCGTTCTCATCCACCGTTAATAGTGTTCATGCATCTGCACCATATACCAGGACCAGGATGATGATAAACGTCTTATACAGGGGCACTTTAGTTGCTCGAGAGAGGGCCGTGCTCCTCAATTGCCTTCTAAGCCCAAAGAAACAGCGATTGGCAAGAGTAATTCTTTGTTTGATCTCAGCATTATTGGCATTGTTCGCTGAGATGATAGTAGATGATGGGTGTCCTTTTTTGATGACAACATATAGCTAATTGGTCTTTCCTTCAGTAACGGTTAAACCCATCTTCTTGACTTCCTCCTCAGGAATCACCGCTGACATTACACTTTGTTCGTTCGATTATGTCCATATCGTCGGAGTAAGCAATTAATTGGACGAACTTTTGAGCGTTTTGGACTGTTGATATGAGAGTTTTGCACTATTCTTTGAAGAACGATGTTGAAGAGGTCGGATGATAGTGCGTTGCCTTTTCTAAAACCTTTCTTAACATCATCAAAGATATTGGTGAAGTCTTTGCCAACCTTGGTGGAGCAGCGTGCATTCTCCATCGTCATCCTGCAGAAACGGACAAAGCTGGGAAGTATCAATACTAGACATTGCTCTATACAGCTCTTCTCTATAGATCCTGTCATACGTGGCCTTGAAATAGATGAAAAGGTGGTGGGTATCGATTTGAAACTCCTGGGTTTTCTCCAAGGTCTGCCGTAGTGCGAATATTTGGTCGATGGTGGACTTCCCTGGCCTAAAGCCATACTGATATGGGCCTATCAGGTTGTTGACGAATGGCTTCAGGCGTTCACAAAGTACGACAGAGAAGATCTTGTAGGCGATATTAAGAACACTAATGCCTCTGTAGTTGGTGCAGTCCGGAGGATCGCCTTTCTTGAGGATCGGGCAAACAATGCTGAGGTTCCATTCATTGGGCATGCTTTCCTCCGACCATATTTTACAGATGAGCTGGTGCATACTCCTTACCAATTCATCGCCAGCCGCTTTGAATAGCTCAAATGCAAGGCCATCCGCTCCAGCAGCTTTATTGGACCTAAGTTTAGATATAGCTATCTTATTCACTTCGTCGAGATCGTGTGGACGGAATTGTTTGCCTACGTCATCCAGGTTGAATGGTGCAATCTCCATGGTAGTGGAATTCAGTTCATCGCCGTTATATAATTTGCCGAAATGATTTTTCCATATCCTCAGTTCTGACTGCGATTTCACCACGATGTTCCCCTGAGGCCTGATCCAGCCTAAGACCACACTGATATAGACCTACAAGTACAAGGATGTTGACAAATGGCTCCAGGCGTTCACGGAGTACGACAGAAAAGATCTTTTATATTAGATGTTAAGATATTAGATGACAGAGACTGATGTCTCTGTAGTTGGTACAGTCCAAAAGATCGCCTTTCACGAATAGGCTAGGACCAAATTTTGAAGTCCTTATGTAGCTAGGTAGGTAGGTAAAAATGGTGGCCACCAACATTATACTCACTCGGTGACCCAATTAGCCTTGGAGTGTGCCGTTTTAATCCCATAGTTAGTTTGATCTGTCGAGGAAAGTGGATTAGAGTAAGGGTTTGAGGACATATCCTCTGAGGATCATCTTCCATGCCTTGAATTAGGCAGCAAATGCGAGACTACAAAGTTTTTTTGTCTTGTTCAAAGAACGGATACGATCAATCAGAGGTTCATCCAGTAATATGATTGGATGTGAGATGTTCGTTGGCCCCGTCTGCTCATTCCGCATGACATGAGGTTTCCAGTCAAGGTCAACATCCGCCCGTGGAAGTAGATATGTTCTTTGGTTTGAACCGAATGTGGGGTATGGTTGTAGTATATTGTGAGCCAGCCCAAGCTCTGCACAGAAGGCGGGTCATAAGACATTCACTCAATTGGAACTACGTTATGCCAAGAGTGGTGGCGAAATGGTCACAAAGCCCAATCGATCCAACAGTATGATCATCATTGTCATTGAGCAAACATAAATAAATAAATTGGGTGGCGCAACATCTCGTGGAGAACCAGGGCCTAGTGACTTACATTTCTCAACCATTCCTGTGTGCGTGTTGTTGGCAGGAATGGAGGGGACCTACAGTTTTTTGCCAAGTCCGAACGGCTAGATGAGAAGCACTTATTCATGACAAGTATGCTCTTGGATTCATGACAAGTATGCTCTTGGAGGATTTGTCCGGTCCTCGCAAGAGGCATAACCTAGGATAAAACATTTCAGTTCTAAGGGGTCACGGCGGCGGGGAATCGAACCCACACCTTCAGCATGACAGTCCAACGCACTAACTATTATACCACGAGGTTGAGTAAACATGAAAACCCGCAGAACCCTGAATTCCGAATGAACACGGTCTAGTGAGTCTGGATGGGATGGTACGGAAGTTAACGACTTTCGTCTTATATTCGTCGTGTTGAGAAAAGAGATCAAACCCTTTCATTTCGGAAAGTTCGATAAGGTCGTCAAAAAATGTAACTCCAAGTGATTGTGCTCTCATTTTGGCCAGAGCAAGACATTTACAAGGAAAGTGAATGACTGTTTCCTTGGTGGTCCCCATAGCTATGAGGTGTATGGAATACCCAGCATCGCCGCATGCTTTCCTACTGTCCAATGTTCAGTATAAGTTGCTAAGACCCTGATTGTGTCTTGTTTGGGTCTACACATCAGATCAATTGATCTGGATATTTTGCATTTGGTTAAGCTGTTCTACTATTGGATTCACTACGGAAAATTGAGAAAATATTGCCCTTCACAGCTGTCGTTAGGATAGCTGTATTATGACCAGGGTTTGGGTCTAGTTTAAACATTTTTCATTGCCAGTAATTCAGCTTGAAATACAGCAGCCAAATTGGATAGCAGCTATGTTAAGAGACTCATAAAGGATTTCTGAACTAACACCTCACTCCATTTGTTAGCCATCAGTAAAAATAGTTGTGTCGTCTCGTTTAAAGTCTTTTATTTGAAAACAAATCTTTACTGACTGACTGGCCACATCGTATAACTCAGGAACCGAGTATCCTAGGAACATGCAGTAAGGCTCCAAATACGCATTTCAACTATAGGCTAGATTTGACAAATGAACGTATGTACCTACTTGATTTTTTTGTTGGAGTCGATAGTTTACCAGCCCCTGGAACATATGCCCCCTCCTCCCCACCGCTGGAAAAACCTCTTGGGCGCCCTTGTACCTTCCTCATGTTTACAATTACAAAAAATAGCCTAGACCACTCCTTGGGTAGTTTACTTCATGCAGGTACGTCAAAATCTGTCGTACAGCCATTTCGGTTTCTTATAGCATCTCTAATGAATTCTGAATTGGACCTGATTCCATATATCGTAACCAGCATGGAATAACTATTGCAAAATCAATTTTCAATTAAACTGTGTTTCGACTTATGTTATTTTCAAAACACTTCAAAGTAACAATGTAAGTACTCGTTGTCATCATCATTTACAACGGTTAATTATTTTCCAAACTTGCTAAATTGAGGTCAACTCATTTACCTGTCTCACGAATCACGATCCTTAAGGTCCCAAAATTAAAAACTCAAATCACTTCACCTTTTTTTCTTTCTTTCGTTTGATGATAATTCTCTCTCTTCCATCATCGATAGCATGGATGGCGGGTTGAGATCGGGATCGGGAATGCCTTTTACCTCAATAATAAACCTACCTGGACTTTCATTAATATATTCTGGATTCCACTATAAGATTTTTGGCTTCAAGCCAAAAATCATGCCTATAGGTAAACACATTCATACTTTAGTGTTTATAATACGAAAAAATTCTTCTTCTCCGATATTCTTTGCTGCTGAATTTTTTGTCTCTGCGCTGCCGCAGCCGCTGGCCGGTCACTCTCGTGCGCAATCAGATGTCGTGAGCACTTGCTATATACCGCTCTACAGGTGTATCTTGATGGATTGTTCACACCTGATCATTAAAAATATCTTTGGCATCGATTTAGCGGTTAGCCAGGTAGGTAGAGGTAAGGTATACCAATACCAACACCAACCCAGTGTAGTGCACTGCATTCACATTGGCATCATCTCGCATGTGTTCTTTGCAAAACTGTTCGTAAGTAATGTTTAGTGCGGACAAGGAAGAGCAAATGGTTGTGACCCAGATTTAATTAGTATCAGAAATTCGATATTTCGTTCCGTTGTACCAGCCTGGCCGTATAGCTTGAGTGGAATTAGTCGAAGGACATAATTTTTTGTGGATAAATTGCTCATGAATTATATATTAATCGATCAGCATTGAAAGGTTACGCTTCGCAATTGCCTATCGTAGCGGCAATTTCTTGCACGCAAACATTTACGCACGCCAGAAATTAATAAATATAATCAAAATGATTTGAGTGACGGATAGCAGTTATTGAGTTAAAAAATAATTGACTGGTAATAAAATTATACCAATGTCAGTGTTGGGTAATAATTGCAAAAAGGATCGAATAACTTTTTTATACACATGATGATGGACTTGCACACAATTTTTACAATTTACTTTTTTTTTGTTCTAAGATTTACTAAAAATTTGATTAAAATCGAGTATGCAAAAAGAGTAATTACGTATTATCAAATATAATCATTGACATGGTAAACAATTTCTATGTTATGTCAGAGGCAGCGCTGGCTTGCCTGCCGCCGCCATACACTGGGGCCAGTTGTATGGAAAGCGTGCTCAAAATACAAAATTGAGATAACCGGTGTCTTCCTAAAAACAAATTGTTTTGCTGCAAAGTTGAGATAATTGTCGATCAGTCTGTAAAAATTTGAAGGTGGGAGAGGAAGAAGGCTGATAGAAAATAAGCGTAAAAGTTGTGTTTTCGGAAAATGGAAAGATCGTTTATGCTCTAGTTGGTCAATTTAAAGTTCTTAAAAAAAAACTTACCCTTAGAAATAAAACTCGCAGAGATAAAAAATAAAAGTAAAACAAAAAACGCTAAAACAAATGTCAATTTCTTTTTCCAAATTGCAACAGAAGCTTTTGAAACTGATTACATAGTCAAGTAATATGTTGTTCTATAAATAGAAACAGAAGCTAAAAGTGACAGCCTATGTTGTAATTCGGAGAATTTTATATGGTTATAAAAGCACTTTAAATCGACGAAATATATATTTTTTTTTTTTTTAATTCACTACAAATTGTTTTTTTATAGCTTTAAATTGACCGACTAGAGCACAACTGATCTTTCTAGTTATTTGCCAAAAAACACAACTCTGTCGCTTTTTTCTATCAGCCTTCTTCCTTTCCCACCATCAAATTTCTTCAGATTGATATTCAATTATTTTAACAATGCAGCGAAATACTTATTTTTGAAGAAACCATTAATCTCTTGCATTTTGAGCATTATCTCCATACAACAGGCCCAGTGTGCGCCCGCCGCCCGCTGCTCCGTTTGTTAAAGATTATTAAGGCAATTCTATTATAATTTTGTAATTAAAGTCGAGCTCTAATGAAATATGTAGTATGTATTTGGTAGCTTCGGGTGGGGACATGCCGTGGTATTGACATTTGGGGTACAAAATAGATTTTTTAAATGTATTCACAATATTGATTTTTCTTGCCATACATCGAACACACGATTTACTAACTAATAGGTACAGTGATGGTAGAAAGTGGAGAAAATGCTTAGTAAATACCTAAAATCGCCGAGGGACATAAAAGTATCAGTTCGCTCAGAGTCATCCATAGGTATATACATATGTATATGTACAAGAAAAATATAATATTTTTCATAAAATCTATATAAGAACATTCGTTTGCCTTAACGACAAGAGTGGCAAAATTTTATTAAAGCGGGTTTCTTAAAAATTAATTTATTATTTATAAATCCTTGTAACTTAAAAATAAATGATACTGCATTGCAAAATTGAAATTTTGACTGAATCGGATGAGCAGTTAATGAAAAAATGGAAAACCACAAAAAAACGATGTATGTACTTGTACATATATATGGTAGGGTAGAGCCGGAACCCGGCACCATCTGACAGCGGAGCACCTCCGACTATTGGCTATTTTTGCGAAAAGACCTTACAAAATTCTGAAATAAATAGTTCTAGTGGGTTATTCTAATGGCAAACCCACGTCAATAATATTTGCTGTCAGATAAGAGTCCGTGTCAAAAAGAAAAAGAAAACGAAAAAGAGGCTGGGTGCGACCTACACTAGTAACTTCCCATTGGTGCTCTCGGAAGCTAGAGGGCCAATGTTATTTTTTTTTATTACAAAATCGCCAATTCTCGACCTTCGAAAACTTTTTCAGGTGTTTAAGGCAATCAAGTGAAGACCAAAGATTGGTTTGCCTTCGATGTATTAGAGAAAAATATTGTTGAATAATGTTTGTAACCTTTTTCTTTAAAAAAAAAAACTGTTTATTACTTTTTTTTATAAATTTGAACTACATAGTATGTAGAGTAAAACTATCCCAATGCCCATATCAATGTCTGTTCTAGAGATATTTGAGACTAAAAAAATGTTCAACAATTTTTGGTAGGTAAAGTTTCTTGATTTTTTGTTGTTGTTTGTTGATTTTTTTTGCAAAACTTATCCTTTATCAGTTTATTATAATCTAGTAGGTATATATAATTAAATAACCCTGAAGATGAATATCATTGTTAGTTCTCAAGGTATTTGGGGCAAAAAACAAGTTTTCAACAATTATTGATAAAATTTCTTGCAGTTTTTTCACTTAAAAAAACTGTTAATTCAATATTTTTAAAAATTTTATGATTTTTTATATATACGTATAAACTAGTGCATAAATTAAAATTACTAGTGTATAAGTATTAAAACTATAAGTTGATATGTTTTTATATTTTTACAAACGTCAATATGCGTAGAATAAAATTAACCCGAAGTCGATAGCATGATCAACAACTATTTTCTAAAATTGCTATAGAAAAAAACCCGCAAAATTGAATTTTTTTTAAAGTCCTTTCTGATAAATACGATTTTATCCTAGACGGTTGTATAGCAAGTACCGTTATTTTTGGACCCATACAAAATTTAAATTTAAGGATTTACCAGTAGGTAAACCTTAATTTTTAAATTAAAAGAAAATCGCTTCAGTGGCTTAAGCTGTAGCTGTAGTTTGAAGGTTGAGGTACAGACAGACAGACAAACATTTGATTACTATCTTATTTTTTTTGCACGAATCCAAAACTTACCCTATAATTCCTACAATATGTACTTGTATATGAACAATACACAGATATATATATATATAATATATGTACAACCGCAGTACAGTGCGTCGATTGTATGGAGATGGTGGACAAAAATCAATTTTCCAAAACTAAGTTGACTTTGCAGAGTAAATTTGTTGTAATTTGTTGTAAATGTAATAAAAAAGAAATTTTCTAAAATCCAACGAAATTTTCACGCCCTCTGCCACGCCCACTTTTGAATATGGTTTATAAAGTAAGAATGGTAAGCACGATTTGAATAAAATTTAAAGCATTTGACTTTCTAGTTGACACAAAAAATATTGTGGACCCTATCCGCCCACTGCCACACCCACTTTTTTATATTGTTTACTTCTAATAAACCACTTGTAAGATTCGAATAATATTTTAAAAATTTGAATTAGTTAGTGAGTTGAAAAACACAAAATATTGTTAACGCTATTCGCCCCCTGCCACGCCTCCTTTAAATAGTGAAAAATACTTCACAAATACATGATTTTAAAATAATATTTTTTAGATAAATTCTGACAACACAAATAAACAAGACCAAAAAATACACAAAATGAACAATTCTTCTTTAAAAAATCAAAAATCGGAGTTCTATTTTCAAAATCTTCAATGGTAGAATTTAGCTCTTCGTCTTCAGTATAGAGTTAGATTCTAAAAGCTCACAAGCTCTACGTTTTTTGGTTTTCTGAGATAAAACAGAAAATGCTTTTAGCGGTCTTCCACGGCTAGTACTTAGTTTTTCACAAGATATTGCATTTTCTAGAAGGTTGAGAATGCTTTTTGGAAGAATAAAAGGAGTTTTTATCCAGACTCCGTGGCGTCTCGCAAAAAGAGCGTGGTTTCGTGTACACGCTTTCCACCTACGTTCCAAATTTTTGTCAAAAAGTCTCACTTTTTCCGCCAAATCACTCTTAGTTGTCCCAGGACAATTTCAATTCATTTAATACAAATTGAATAACACCTTCAATTTTAGAGTTTTTATCGAAAGAAATCCATTTTTAGAAAATTTTTTCATTTTTAATGGTTTGACCTTGTCCTACAAAAAGTCAAATATTTTGAAGGTTAGCAAGAAGTAGCAAGAAAAGTTAACATTTTCTTAGAGCACAATAACAACAGAACATTATGGCATAAAAGATTTTGCTGCCATTTGCCAACATTTTTTTTAAAGCTTAAGTTTATACAGTTTATAAGCCTTAAAAAAGAGCATTTTTTCAAAAAATCACCAAAATTCACATAAACAAGAAAAAAATAAAACAACAACTCATACCAGTACTCAATGTATCCATTTTCAATATTTAAATAAGAAAAATTATAAAAGCAAGATATTTTTCTCACACGAGCTAAACTTGTTCGTACAAAATATCAACCTTTAATTACACTGCAGCTTAAATTACCTCAATTGCTAACGAAAGACCCGCTAATCCACGAAGAAGAGAAAAACAAAAAACTAAACAAAAACAAATTTAAGTACTCCAAGATGTTCCAGAACAGGTTTAGAGCTTAAAACAAAGAAATTGCATTTTTATTTTTCTTATTTTTGTCCACTAGTCGACGCACTGTGCGCAGAGTGCTATTAAATGAGGGGGTGCATTTTGGAGAGGAGGGGAGCCAAAAGCACCCATTTTGATTGTATGCATATACAGTAAACGCTCGATTTAGTGAATCTCAAAATAGTGAACTATCCACAATAGTGAACACACAAAATCTTTATATATAAATCTGATTCCCCATTTCCCTTTGTCACGCCATAACTTTAAAACGCCTTGACCAATTTTAATGATTCTTTTTATGTAATCTTTGGTATTGGTCAGGGAGCCTTTTTTTGAAGTTTGTTAAAATTAGGTCTTGCAGTTTGCCATAAAAAGACATAGCAACGCATTCTGAGTACCTGTTTTACATAAATAAAAAAAAATAATCAATTGAGTTTGAAATCAAATCAATCAATTATGAAATATGGTTTTCACAAAATAATATTTATCAAATAATTTATGAAGTTATAAATTTATTGACTCAGTTTTTTTGAGTTAGTTCGTTAGTTTGTTGGTTAATTCATACCAATCGCGCCTTATGTACATATGTATGTATGTACATATATTAAAAGCTTAAAGTTTAATCTTATATCGATTTTTGGTAGGTTTAACAATTGGAGTCAATTTGTTATTTTTAGTTGAATTTTGGTTCTTAAAAATGCCATCAAATTAAAGTACAAGGAAGCGCACGAATAGTCAACAAAAAAAATGTCAACTGGACAAATACATACATACATATAAATTTCATTGACTGTTAAAATGTCGACTGAAGTTTGTTCGACATTTCTTTGTCGATCATTCGTACGCTTCGCCTTTTTATTTCTTTACTAAATGATAAACAAGCCCGTCAGTTACTATTTTGTTTTTATTTTTATTTGACTAAAGTAAAGTAACACCGCACTCCATTTTGTCTTTTTTCATTGAATTACCAATATGAACTAATGTTGAAGGTTACTTTGAAATGATATAAATAATACATACATACATTGATTTGTATTGACTTCCCTAAGGGTTACAAGGCTCCCGCTTCCCTACTCTACTCCCTCTCCTCCCCTCTCTATCATCTTATCTTTTCTCACTGCCTCCAGTTCCTTTATCCACTCTTCCCCCTTCCCCGTTTCGTCCATTATTTCCCTCATCATTTCCCCTATTGATTTTCCTTCATCTCCGCAAGATCTGCATCTTTCTAATACATGTTCCCATGTCTCTTGTTCACCCTCACATATTCTGCACATTCTCTCCTCTTCCCGTTTCCAGTACCATCTTTCTCTCACCTCATTCCCTAGCCTGACTCTTGCAATTCTCCTTGTTCTTTCTGTCTTCCAACCCGATATAAATAATACTCAACCCTATTCTGATACACGATTCGATCGAAACTTTCCATTCACGCGAATGTTTCTTTCAATTTTCTTCAAATTATTTTTTTTAAATGTTTTGTCTTTTTTTGTTGAAACTTTAACCGATATTTCATTATGGAATCATCAAGAGATTTTTAAGGCAATTTATGTATGTATTTTGCAACAATTCTTTCCCTCGGTTAATGGGGGAATGGTAGTGCTGAAAAGTACCACCACCAATTTTTCCAGTACCTACCAATATTATCTATTTACCTATGCAGATTCAGGGTCAAATATATCATCTAACAGGTTCCTAAGGACCCGTTGTACAAACGTGGTTCAAATTTTGATCCGTGGTTCAAATATTTTTACTGACTTCGGCGGAATTACTGAGGTTTAACGATGGTTCAAGGTTCAAGTCCATGACCCGAAGTCAGTTAGTTAAAATTGCTGAACCACCATAAATATATGTACAACTGGCCCTAATGCTTTTTGCCACCGCTGGATAGTGACAACAAATGTTTGAAAATTTATTTTATGGGCAATTCAGCAAGTCCAGTTGATCAGCGTTGTCCACACAACAATTCTGCGAAAAGACCAATAATTGTGGAACAACTCCAAGCATTCTTCCATCAACACATAACTTACAAAGTTGTCATCAGAGCCGATAAAACGCCTGCAGGACAACACGCAAGACGTTTAAATGTGCCAAAAATTATTATTGATGAAGTCGCTACTGTAATCGTGGGTGAAAATTTAGAAGAAAGAGATATTGTTTTACATCGGCAGAACTAGGTATAAACTACAGCGTGTGTCCGGAACCTATCGATATTATGATGCGTTACAATATCCTTCCGTATTTTGGCAAGGTGAAAATGGGTATCATTTTTCAATGAAGATTGTAAATCCAGACCCTATTCCTCTTTGTGACGCCATAACTCAGGAATGGCTCTACCGATGTGGATGCTTCTTTGCTGATAAGATAATATTTGGTATTAGTCAGGGAGTGTTTTTGTGAAGTTTGGTTTGATTCGGTCTTGCGGTTTGCTTAAAAGGTTTAGAAACAAACTTTGGGTACCTGTTTTATATAAACAAAATTAATTGAGTTTGAAAATGAATCTATCAATTATGGTAGTCCAGGCAATATATGATTTAACATGGGCAAAATTGCAACAGAAGCTTTTTAAATTAATTTATGATCAGTTACCACTACTGAAAGACATATCCAAAATCGGACAAAATCCCTCCATGGCAACACCCCGAAAAATGGCGGATTTATTGGTTTGTTGTTTTTGGTTGTTATTTTTACTACGCTGTGATTTTTCCTTTTAATTATATTTAATTATCACTGGTGGATCCGCTATGACATTCCTGAGGCATTACCCCCTCCCCCAGTCATGACCCTTCCCCATCTATTACCCCCCCACTTCCTTCAGAGCCCTAGAGAATATGATAGGCGCGACCAATCTTCACGGGTATAGAAAGAAACACTCCCCATTTATGATCCCCCTCATTAATGACCCCCCCATACATTTATTAACATATATACCATATCTACCATAAAAATAATATATTTTATCTTAATATACGTTAAATCACAAGAAAAAAGAAATGAATTTATTCAGACAGGCAAACTAAGCTAAAAATACCGTGAACATGGGCAAAATAGCAACAGAAGCTTTTTTAATTGATTTTCCATCTGTTACCATTACTAAACAATATATCCAAAATCGTACAAAATTCGACCATGGGAATACTCAGAAAAACTGATCTCAAAATGGTGGATTTACTGGGGTGTTGTTTTAAGTTGTTATTATATCCATTACGCAGTGATTTAACTGTTTTTGTGTGTTGAAATCAATTGCGGATAGTTAATCATGAAAGACCCCAGTCATGGTATCCTCTGTCACGACCCCCTCCCAGTTATGACCCATCTGCCCTCAAATCTTAATTTTCCCATAAAAAAAACTGATGACAAAAAGAAAAAAAAAACGAAACACACACTATTCACGACCCCCCCAAGCCATGTCCTCCTCCCAGCAAATGATAAACACGACCAATCTTCAGTAATGGTCCTAGAAAATGAGGACATAAATATATAAATAAGCTTTTGGCACGCTTACATACACACATATATTCTAGGGCTTGAACCGTTTCTTAAAATTCTTTCATTAAATACCTTTGCTAGCCCTGAAAAATATAGGCCATAAAGTTTTCGAAGAACCCAAAAGGAAAAAGTTTATTTGAAATTAAGGAACAAATTATATTCTTGGTAAATGTATTAATTTATTATTTATTTATAAATTTAAAAAAAAAATAGTAACACTATTCAAAAATAACTCTCGAAAAAATTAGAGTTGTATTAGGTAATATTGAGTACACACATAATTGAAGTTATTTTGTGCATACGCATACAAGCCCAATTGTCTGCCTGAGAAGATTCTGGTTGTGATATCACGGCCCGTGAAAGCAAATAGAAATAGAAGCAAGTTGCGACTTTCATGACCTAATAGAGATTACAATTTAAGGATATTATACACTGAATTTGAAGTTGGTCCAGATCTTACTACGATGATTTAGTTAGATCTCATTGTCCTTTGCATGGTAAAAAAGCAAAATCAGAAGATCAATGTCGTCTTCTATCACAGTGGTATGAACACATTCTGAAGATGAGTTGCGGTACAAACTATGTCCACATCAGCATCCCAATTTGCGTTACTTACAGAAGATCCTTGTTTCTTCAGCAATTAACCAAACAAGGCAGTTATTAAAGTTTGCTTGTTATTTCGATAGGCTTGAAACTGTTCTATTTACCGACTAACTTCATGACTAAGTCCGGGATGCGACTGCAAGTTTAGGTTCATATCTCATCGTAGCTTTTGAAAAACAGGAAACCAATCGGTAGATTTTGTCCAAAAATTTACAAAACCATGGATTGGGCTAGCTTTTTCAGTTAGCTTTGGTAAAAAAAAAACACTTAAAAGGTTAGGTTAGGTTAGGTTAGAAGGGGTGATCTCGGATCTCAATGGATTCATTGTGCTCCCCAGGTTGTGGATAATGCAGGAATACGAGTGGTAAGAGGAGGGATTTAGTGGAAGTTTTGGTAATGGGGGCCTCCTTGAACCATCCTGAGCTCTGAATGAAGTTCAGGATGCTCTTAGTGGCAAAAGAGAGACGTCGCCCACTTCATTGAAAAAATATTCTCCGAGGGCTGTTTTCCTTGTTCTGGCTAGGCTCGGGCATTTATAGAGGAAGTGAAAAGAGCCCTCCTCCGCCTCTTCGTCCTGGCACCCTGTGCATAAGTAAAAAAAAAGGTTAAGTATTATTGGGGTACCAAATTGAAGCTAAGACTGTCGATATACGATATTGATGTTTGGACAGCTTTATTGGTTTGTCTTGACTCGAAATACTTTTTTTAAAAAAAGCTCAAAATTAATATCTCTACTGGTCTTTTTGTACCGTGCTTCGAGTCATTCTTGATATACGTGCTTTCCGTAGAGGTCCACGTTTAATTGTAATAAGACCCTGCAATTTTTAGAAGCGCTAGGGAGCTCATGACTGGTGGGGGAGGGGCTAGTTGACTGCGTCATTACTGTGGTATTTTTCTTCAGTATTTGTTGACTATAGAAGAATATTTTTCGTGTCTATAATTTTCTCTTGGGCTCTTATGAGATCATTGTTGAGACGAGAACATGGGTGGAGGGGGTTTTGAAAGAGGGGGAGTCGTAAATGGGAGGGGGTGTTTTTTTCCTCAGTTTCTTAGACTTAAAGTGAATAGTCGAAGTATCCATTATTTCCTCTGGGGGTCGGATATGGGGGAGGGGTTATGACTAGGGGAGGGAGTGACTGGGAATATCATGACTAGTAAGTCCTCTCCTAGGATAAGCAACTGATTTCTGCACAAAAAAACAGTAAAAAAAACTGCGTAGTAAAAAAAACAACCTAAAACAGCAACCAAATCAATCCGCCATTTTGAAATCAGTTTTTGAGGGTGTTCCCATGGACGGATTTTGTCCGATTTTGGATATGTTGTTCAGTAATGGATACTGAACAAAAAACCATCAAAAAAGCTTCTGTTGCAATTTTGCCCATGTTTGGGGTATTTTTAGCTTAGATTGCCTGGACTATGGAATTTTGTTCTCGCAAAATAAAATTAAGAAAAATAATACAGTCAAATCTCCATTATAAGGAATTCGATTAATCGAGGACACATATTTAAAATATTGTTTTGTGAATTTTGTTTTAGAAGCTTTTGCCTACCAGAGCGGAGTCGGTCGGTCCAGCTTGTTTTATATAAAAACGTATTTTGTATAAAAATGTCACGCAAGCGTTTAACATAGCTTGAGAACACTGAGGAATTGTTTCCGTTTTTCTTTTTCGACTAAACCTGAGTGAAAGCCTTGTTTAATGCTAAATTAAAAAAATTGCCAAAATCAACACATTTCCTCTTACGTGACCGGTATGAATGAATAAAAAAAATTGTTCCATGTAGGTTTTAAGGTCCAAAGTGCATGCCAAACGAGATCAACGTTTTTAAAGTAGGTAGGTATTGCAAAGAAATTCTTTTTTTAAATTTTGTTTTCAAAATTGTAAATACCTGCACAATATGTACATATGTATGTATGTCAAAACTAACAAATCTACTTTTAAATATAATCTAGACTTCCAAAAAACTCACCAAGTAAGAGTGCAATAATGCAGATTTGCCTTTTGTTTTAATAAACAATAATCCATACACTTTTGAACGAGAAATCATAATACAAAGAATCTCTGAATTCTGCAACGATGCAATGGCGAAATTGGTATAGTAGACTGGTTATATGATTCAAGCAGCATCCTTACAGATATAATATAATTTCTTAATTAGGACAATGTATCGCTCAATAAGTGCTTCTGATGCTTCTTGCTGATCACACAAGACCGACACATAACACAGTGCGTCAAAGATAAGAACTTTGAAAAAAACTTGTATGCCGCCTTGTTTTAAGTAAATTCCAATGGATCTGATGATGCAAGTGGAGGACCATTACTTGACATACAGAGAATACATACATATGTAGATATATATTATTTCAATTATTGCTAATTGGATTGGTTAACGGCAGAAAAGTATTTGAGTGTGAAACAAAAAGGCGCCCATCGAAATTCTTCTGAGGAAAATGTTGTAACCCAAACCTTAATTAATTATTATTCCCATTATATGAGTAATTATGAAGAAATATAACTCCAATATTTATGGCGTTGGGAATAAAATTTCTTGATCTATGAGAAAGTCTAACTATCCCGCCCTAGTCCATCGAGTATGGAGCATTCAATTTTACGTAAATACATATTCTAAATGCGTTTTAACCCTTTGTTTTCTGGTGGTTACAGCCTGAAACCACCTCATCGAACAATTTTCTCTCGGATCTCTATAGCTTTGAATTGAAACCACCTTATTAACTATTGCTCTTCGAAATAAGGAACAATAATAATTCGGACAAAAAAGGGTTAACGTGGCCCACTAAAATTTTTCAAAGCAACCTGGTGTTATCAATATCTACACTTTCGGATACTCCAACATTCTCTTTTGATTAAATTTCAGTTTAAAAACTCCACTTTAATTAGGTTTCTGAGAAATTAGATGAAGTTAGAACTTAATCTTCAAACGTTTTCAGGTATACGTCTTTACGTGAATCATATACAAATATTTTGATAAGATATCAGCTGCTTAAGCAGGTTTATACCAATATTTAGGTATAGCGTATAGATACGTTCCTTGATTATTTTTTGGTTCATAACAATAGATTTATGAGTAGATGGAAGCTTTTTATGTAGGTACCCTCACACATGGACTCAGACCAGACATCTTGTAGGTAGGTATGTAAATCTCAGAACGAAACGTGTTCGGGCATATAAAAATTAACCATACCAATGTCTCTTTAGGAAAAAAGATGGTTGGCGCACGCCAACTTTATGGTGGCATCGCTGGACGATGGAGACACCTGGTCTATGAAGAAGAAGTTAATTAATTGACAACCCGTATGCATGTGCACAGCACAGATCATTAGCAATCATAAACTATGGAATAATTGAGCAGAAGCTGTCACATGGCTCAATATTTATTCTGAGTGCGCGCCGCGGCCGGCCGGTTTTGTTTATAGTCAGACACCATCAGGTACCTATACACAAAGATACGAAAACATTATTGACCTTGAGACATTCATTAATTTCTTATGATTTGGCTTTTATTTCTGCTTTAATTCAATACGTCATGGCGTGGATCTCCGTGTTGGTGGCCATGGCCAGCGGCGGCAGCACTTACCACCTCCACCACCAACCATATAATCGAGACCGGAAAGACCAACTTTGCGGATGTCTTCAATCCAAAGCATTGCGTTTTGTTTATGACGAAGAACAATTTTGAATTTTACATGGAAGTCAGTTCTTTTTTTTGTATAAAAATAAATTCAACCATTTATTTTCATTTTTAAACATTACGTTGTCTATGTGCGACGGTATCTACCTATAACGCTCAAACTACAGGTATTGTGACCATCCGTTCTAAATTAAGAAAGTACCGGACTTTATTTTTGATTTATTTAGGTGACCAATCGTCCTCTTTTTTGATAGGACAATCTGTTGATTTTTGCAATAATATTCACTCTGACTTTTTGCCAAAATAACTGGCTTATTTTTAATGAACTGACCTCCAGATGTCCTCTTTTTCCCTCCTATGTAGTATTTTTCTACGATGAAAAATGTCAAGTAGGTACTTTCTTCATTTATTAAACATCTATTGGCACTGGGAATAATTAATAAGTTTTCCAACTAACAATTTCATTCCTATATTCATCCATAGATGCTTTTTATTTTCCTTCATCCTACGCATAAAAACATTGCATTATACCCAAAGTGTAAAAAAGACGACCTTTTTCACTCCCTTTGTACCTTTTTTTTAATAATTTAACTATATGCCTGTAAGACCTAAGGTCTTTTAAATGCAACCTGAATTGCACGGCACTAGTAAGAAAGAGTAGGAGGATAGGAAAGATTTAAGAGACTTAAAGACCTTAAGAGACTTAATTATGAGATTTATTAGAGAGGTGCACATAAAATGAAATAAAAAATAGCCGTTGTACATCCAGGAATCGAAAAGCTTGTTCAAGAATAATATAAAATAAAAGAAACAAAACACATATTGTTAAATAAACAAATAGACAGATGATTAACTAGTTAATACAAGGTTAATACCTAAAACATTGGCTGATAATAGTAAGAAATATATGTGGTCGGATGCCAATATGAATATAAATTATAAAATGACCAGTTATATCTTTAAGTGCCACCATATTCACTAATACAGGCAATTTAGAAGCAAACTAACATAAATTAACAAAAGGATTGTATAATAATTTTACAGGATGGCAATAGAAGTGGAAGCTACTTGATCATTTCATAAGAGTAATTAAGAGAGATTAAAGAAACATTGGTACGCGCTTCTATTATGCTGTTTAAATTTGCACCAGCAAATATTTAAGGAATAATTAATGCTTCAATATGGTATTTACTTCCCGTCAGAGGTGTAACAGGAGTGCTATAGGACCAAATTACACTTTAATGTCTGAAATGCAAAGCAAATTTTGTCAGTTGGGATACCTACTGTGATTTATTTAAATTCTATAATCTGCGTATCACTTTTGGGAATTATTTTGCTTGATCTTAAGATGAATTACTTCCTTTGAATAGAAATTTACAAATAGCCGTTGTGTTATATCAATAACTAATTGTGTTAAATGTTTAGGTTAATAGTCATAGTCGATTCTGAGGAACCAATTACAAGAATTGTGTGTTTGTAATAGATTAATAAATATGTACATACATTCAAAAATCCATTTTTTCTTCCAATACCACCGAGAGTCTCGGTTGGTTTCGGTTCCAAAATAATTAGGGTATCGTTTTTGAAGCCTTGGCCGTCTCAGTATCGTTTTTCTTTTTTGATACCGATACCGAGATTTGTCTGGTATCGTGGCTTGTCTTATGTAAGTGCCCAGTGGAGGAAACATTTGCCCTACCCTTTGGCTCGGAAAATACCGCGCTATAAAAACAGCCTAGGTACACAAAGCTTTTGACCACCTCAAATTTATAGCTATCTTTGGTGATGTTCTGTCCGAGACGTCAACCGTTGGTGCTGGTGTCCTTTTTGTTGATAGCATATACATACATATCTATACATATTTCATCTTGGCTTCATTCACCGTTAAACTTATCTTCTTGGCTTCCTTCTCAATACCCACGAAAGCACCACTGACATGACGCTTTGTTCGTCTGATTGTGTCAATATTATCTGCGTTAGTGAGTTATTGGACAGAGCACATCGCCTTTCCTAAATCTTTTTTTTTTACATCAAAGGTATCGGTGAGGCCCTTGCCAACCTTTTTAATATATTTTATCCGTACTCTACTTTATACTGTGTGCGTCCTCTATCGTCATTTAACCCAAACGAGCGTGGTTCTGAGGAATACCAAAAGTAGACATTCCCAACATACAATTCAAATCAACCAAAGAATCTTCTCATAATCATTTCTTGCAATCATATAAGCATTATATAATCGTCCATAGAGTTAAGAAAGCGCACTTTTTAAGCTCCTATTGGACCTTTATGGAGTAAACTCGGTTGCCCCTAAAACGCTTACTGAACTCAATTTGGAGGTCTTACAGAAGAAGGTGGAAAAATTAAATAAAAATATTTCACAATTGATTTATATTTATTTATTTATATTTATTTATATTTTTATTTCTATCCGAAATGCAATCTTAGAAATTATTAGATATTATTTAAGTTATAAAAATTAAAAGGTTTCTGTGGGATTCGAAGTATAGCAGTATACCAAAGTGGATTGTGTTTTCACTAGTATAGCAGAAATGGCTTGGGGCTGCACTAAGCCAGTGACAGAAACTAACATAGAGATTGTATAATAATTTTACAGGATGACTATAGAAGCAAAAGCCCCATCGTCATTTCATAAGAGCAATATAGAGAGATTAAAGAAACATTGGTATATCGCTTCTATCAAGCTGATATAATTTGCGCCAGAAAATATTTAAGGAATCAGTACTGCTCCAATAGGGTATTTACTTCCCATCAGAGGGTTAATAGGAACGCTATAGAAACAAATAACACTATAATGTCTGAAATGCGAAACAATTTTGTTCGTTGTGTTACTACTTACTTACTTACTTACTTATCCGGCTCCCGATCCATGAAGGGTCTCTGCCTGAGATATTGTGGTCTTCCATCGGATGCGGTCCCCCGCACGCTCCTTCCAGTCATCTAGACCAAGCGCTCTTACGTCTGTGACCGCTTGGTCCCTATAGCGGAGGCGGAGGTTCGGTCTTCCTGGTCATCTCGAACCTAGGGGCTGGGATTCGAAGATTTTCTTGGCTGGAGCGTTGTTGTCCATTCGCTCGATGTGGCCGAGCCAGTGTAGTCGACGTGTTTTGGCTCTTTGGACTACATCCACATCTTGGTACAGCTCGCACAGTTCACGATGGAATGTTCCGCTCCAATCGCCCTCTTCGCATATAGGACCAAATATCCGCAGACATTGCTCTCTATAAACATATGAGATTGTCTCTATAGATCCCGTCATACGTGCCATAAAACCAATGAAAAGGTGTTCAATAGTGAAATTTTCTGTCCTAAGTCCACACCATCAGGCTGTTGACAGATGGTTGCACGTGTCCACAAAGTACAGCAGAGAATATCTTGTTTGGGATGTTAAAGAGGCTGATGCATCTGTAGTTGGTGCAGTCCATGGGATCACCTTTATTGAGGATCCCGAAAACAATACTGAGGTTACATTAATCGGGAATCGGGCTTTCTTCCACCCGTATTTCGTAGATGAGCTGGTGCATATAGTGCATACCCCTAACCAATTCACCGCAAGGCCATCAGCTCCGGGAGTCAAATTAGATTAACCCCTTCAACAGAATGAATGTAGCTGCAGCTTGAAGCAAGAGTTGACTTTTGTTTAACTTCTGCCAAACCATATATTTCTTGCTACATTTACAGTGTTTCTCAAGCCGCAGTGCTACATGATACACCATTCTGTTTGGCCAGTTAAGTATTGATATAGCTATCGTGACTTATTCCAGATTAGGCGAACGGAATTGTTGCCCTACGTCAGTCATCCAGGTTAATTGGTTCCAATTTGCATGGCATAGTAGTGGAGTTTGATTCATCGCTACCGTAACTTCAATATTCCCCTGATTGTCCTTTTTCAGGGTTCAGTTTGACCATTGTTACCTTTAGAGGTTGTTTTTACATTTTAATAAAACTTCTGGACATATAAATTCTCCAGTTCCAGCATCCCTCTATTCCCTGAACCGCACGCTCCGCATGGTCCATCTTTTTCCTTCTGAGAAGTTGGTGTTGCTCTCTTCTCTGTTGCGCGTAACCTCGCGAGCTGCACTGGACTTTCTATGTGCACCGCTTTATATGCGTGTTGTTTTGCTACATCCACTTGCCCGCACATTATTCGTCAAACCAGGGGTTTTTCTGTGGTAGCCATACAAGGCCCAGCACTTCAGAGGTGAAGAGGACTATTAAAGAAGTAGCGATAAACTTGATCGGAAAAGGACCTAACGATTTCTTGCGACTGTAGCCGTCAGACGTCGAATTTCCTCACAGTATTTCCCTGTTTTGACTTTGGACTAAAATCCATAGCATTAACTTGAGGTAATGGTCTTAGTCAACGTTGGCTCCTCGGAACGTTCGGACAAATTCTTGATGTAGTAAGTCTGGTTAACGGATGATCGACATGTCCATTTATGGAAACGAGATGTTGGACCAGATCCACAAAAATAAACTGCAAATGACGAAAGAAGAACAAATCGAGTCTTCGTTTTAGATAATCGAAATCGGAAATGTCAGAAACCTTTAATTTTATTTAAATATTCTTTTAAACGACTCTTTGGAAAAAAAAATCGCTTTGAACCTCCCAACTTGTGTCTTCGATTACATTATTTTACTTTATAGGTACTACCTTGCTTCGCCCACAGAAAGCTTTTTACCACTACTACTACTTTTTTAGAAGTTCCTTATAAGGCAGCTTTTGTGTAACTTTTTTAATTAAACTTATTTTTATTTTGTTTTATTTGTTTTAAGTTAGTACATTGGTTTTATATTATGGTCACCATATTCGTAGGCTGAGATCATTGCACCTTTAAAAATAATTTGAATTCATGTTGACGAATGACAATGGCAATGACACGTGACACGATGTTCATTACATATTGAGTCTTCTTATCAAGCTAACCGAATATAATCAGTTCATTACTTAAGTTTTAGCGAATGTATTAAATTTAAGGGCATTTGCATAGGCTTGAGTGCACCATATAGCCTTGATCTTAAAAAAAAAACGTCCTCATCAGACAGGTAGCAATAAGCAATAAGTAAGTGAGTGTGGCTTGCTTTTACCCCAGACAAACTAACTTAGTTTTGATTTCACCTTGATTTTCAGTTGACTTTGATCCTTTCGGAACCGCGAAAACTTAAATTAAACATCCACGCGATATCTTTTAAGATGTTGCTCTGGTAACAAAAAAAAAAATATAAACATGTATTTATTGCACGCGGCATGCAATAATGCATTTATGTTGTAATTCCTGAAGCTGATGTGAGCGCAAGTTAGTCCTTGCAACAACACCGACCTTTACAAACGAGAACATTTTTTACAACGTTATAGGTAGGTTCGTTTTTTTTTTACTCGATGCTCAAGATAATTATGATTGTATATAATATATGTTAAAACATTTCAGCAAGCGTTTCATCAATTATTGCTTTATGGTAATTTCTTGCAACAATGTCTTATATAGAGTTTTTTTTAACCATGAATGATTCTAGAGCACTGGGGATTCCTATACTTAATAAAATCATACAAATTGATACGGGCTATGAAGAAACTGTAGGGTTTTTTTCTCTTTTAATTTTTATTGAAGGTTAGCGGAACCTTTAAGGAGCATAAACTTAGTAATAATTTATACATAATATAGTATTAATTGAAACTAGGGTGGTAGGATCACGATATTCGAGAACTTTGAATGCAGGTGTATTGTTCCAAAATTGTTACATGTGCTCATTGCAAAAAATATTAGGCATCAACTGTCAAAGGTAAATTGTACTCAATAAACTTTTTATAAGAAGGAACGGGATGTTATGCGACACAGCTAGATCGTTTTTACCAGGATCCCGAGTAGGACCATCGGCACATAGGACATAGAGCTCTCGACGATAAGTGTTGATTTGAAGGTGAGTTTTGACTTGAAAATGTTTGGTCTTTTCCGGGATTTGCTTAAGTCTGAACTCTGAAGATATATATAGGTTGATGTTTGACGGAATGGATCTCACACAAAACGTTGGAAACTATCTTATATAAAATTTTAACAAGATGTACTTTCGACAGTTCTAGTAGAACATAGAATGACTTTTGTGTAGATGAGGCAAATGGATAGGCCAGTCCTTTAGCATGATTCGCTCCACGCATACTTGGTCGATGACTCGATGCATGCAGCATACACCCAAAACCAACACATCAGATCCGTTTTTGAAGAGTTCTTCTGGTAAGCCATCAGAACCAGAGGCCTTGTTGTTCCTGCTCATCCTTAGCCCAGTGCGCATGGGTGGGGCTTATTACTGCGATAATAGGTATATGGAGGTTTAACTTTAAAGTAAAAACACTACGCCATATGAAACACAAGTTTCATTCCAAAAAAAAAATGCCAACCTAAAGATCTTCTATAAATTTATTATTTCTAGCCAAACAAAAAATTAATTTCTTCTTAGCCTTTAGGTTAGGTAGGAAAGGCTGTCAGTAAATAATATGACACATTTTGACCAAAAATGGTCCGTTGGGATTGAATCTAGTTAACTTCTTTCTTACTCGTTTAACCATTAAGGGCCAGTTTTTCAGTGCGAGATCATCCTAGTCTCGGGGTTAAACCTGATTTAACTCCAAAAACGTGTTTTTCTGCCAATTGAAATCAAAAGTTAACTTCGAGTTAACTCGTCTAATTTAGGACCAGTTTTTCAGTGCGAGATCATTCAGTCTCGGGGTTAAACCGGAGTAAACTCCAAAAACGTGTTTTTCAGTCAATTGAAATCGAAAGTTAACTCGTCTAATTTGGTGAGTTAACTCAGGCACCAAATTGAGGTTTTTTTTAGTTGTGGCGCCATCTTGATTTCGATATTGAAAGTTATTGCCAGTGCAATTCGTTGTGGCGCCATCTCTATTCCTATGCGTAAAAGGCGTAGAAGGGTGATATCCATAGTGTCGCACATCGTTGGCCTCAGATTTTTGACAGCTGAAAGATAAAGTTAATACTCAACTGAAAAACTGTTCCTGAGTTAACTCAGGGTTAATTTATTTTCAGGATTAGCTAACTCTGATTTACCTCAGAGTAAAGCCTGAACTGAAAAACTGGCCCTTAGTGAGTTAACTCAGGCACCAAACTGAGGTTCTATTTAGTTGTGGCGCCACCTCGATTGCGATATTGAAAGTTATTGCCAATGCAATTCGTTGTGGCGCCATCTCTATTCCTATGCGTAAAAGGTGTTGAAGTGTGGTATCCATAGTGTCCAGGGGCGGACTGGGCCACCGGGCAACCGGGATTTTGCCCGGTGGGCCCCCGAGCAAGCAAAAAGTTTTTTTTTTTAAATTGGCATAACAAAATTGGACGCACACTAAATATAGACATTTTGTAGATCAAAATGGATATTTGGGGCCCCTAAAAACTCGCTTGGTGGCCTCTACGGATCTCTGAAGGCCTCAAAAACTCGGATGGTGGCCTCTGAGGATCTTTGGAGGCCCCCAGAACTCAGTTGGTGGCCTCTACCGATCTTTGGAGGCTTCCAGACCTCGGTTGGTGGCCTCTACGGACCTCTGGAGGCCTCCAGACCTCGGTTGTTGGCCTCTACGGGTATCTGGAGGCCTCCAGACCTCGGTTGGTGGCCTCTACAGATTTCTGGAGGCCCCCAGACTTCGATTGGTGGCCTCTACGGATCTCTTGAGGCCACTAGAACTCGGTTAGTGGCCTCTACGGATCTTTGGAGGCCCCCAGATCTGGTTTGGTGGCCTCTACGGATCTCTGGAGGCCTCCAGACCTTGGTTGGTGGCCTCTACGGATCTCTGGAGACCTCCAGACCTCGGTTGGTGGCCTTACAAATTTTTGGAGGCCCCCAGACCTCGGTTGGTGGCCTCTACGGATCTCTGGAGGCCACCAGAACTTGGTTAGTAACCCTCTACGGATCCTTGGAGGCCCCCAGATCTCGTTTGGTGGCCTCTACGGATCTCTGGAGGCCTCCTGACCTCGGTTGGTGGCCTCTACAGATCTCTGGAGGCCCCAAGACCTCGGTTGGTGGCCTCTACGGATCTCTGGAGGCCACCAGAACTCGGTTAGTGGCCTCTACGGATCTTTGGAGGCCCCCAGATCTCGTTTGGTGGCCTCTACGGATCTTTGGAGGCCCCCAGATCTAGTTTGGTGGCCTCTAAGGATCTTAGGAGGCCTCCAGACCTCGGTTGGTGACCTCTACAGATCTCTGGAGGCCCCCAGAAATCGGTTGGTGGCCTCTATAAATCTTTGGAAACCTCTAGAACTCGGTTGGTGGCCTCTGCGGATCTCTGGAGGCCCCAAGAACTCGGTTGGTTGTCTCTTCGGATCTCTGGAGGCCACCAGAACTCGGTTAGTGGCCTCTACGGATCTTTGGAGGCCCCCAGATCTCGTTTGGTGGCCTCTACGGATCCCTAGAGGCCTCCAGACCTCGGTTGGTGGCCTCTACAGATATCTGGAAACCCCTAGAACTCGGTTGGTGGCCACTACGGATCTCCAGAGGCCCCAAGAACTCGATTGGTTGTCTCTTCGGATCCCTGGAGGCCCCAAGAATTTGATTGATTAACTCTATGAATCTTTGTATTCCTCCAAAACTCGGTTGGTGGCCTCTACGGATCTTTAGTTATTCAAAAGTTGATAGAAAAATTTTACAGTTCCAAAAATTTAAATATGCAAAATAAAAATAAATAAAAATGACTCTCAATGATGAGTACTTTAAAATGTCTGAAAGTTAAGTGCATAACCTGAATTCAAAAGATGAGAATAAATTGCCGTATTTTATCTGATCCGAATCAGATCATGATATATAAAACAAACAGGATCATAGTGACAGGATTTTTAAATACCCATCTCTTTTTGCCTTAAGTTTGTTTTTGCTTCATGCACCTGTTGCCTCTTTTCTTTGCGCTAATGAGATAATTCACATAGAAATTTTTGGATCACTGAAATAGATCCAGATAAAAAGCAGAATCCTATGTTGCTTTTGCAATTACTTGTTAAAAATTAATCCGGATCATATCATGTGAATAATAAAATGCGGCTAATGATGAGGCAGAGGACGAACCTCAAGAAACAGAAAGAAACAAGAACACTGTGGAGATTGCGCAAAATGCTGCTTCAATGTCCTGCGACGATATTATTTTGACGCAAAAAGGTACAAAAAACTTTTCTTAGCATATAATTTGATACTGAAATTTTCAGGTACACAAGCTGCTTGCAAAAGATCATTTTCAAATTTTAAATACATCAAAATCGATGGAGAAATATCATGACGCAAGATCGCCTTGAAACCGCAATGCTAATATCAGTGGAGTTTACTGTCAGAAAAAAAAAGTTAGTTAGAAAACTAATATTCTATTCTTTTATTTGTTTTTTGAATCAAGTTTTTTTTAGTGGAAGGTTTTTGAGAAATTAAATTTGAAAGTCAATATTTTTGAAACAAATTTGAACTTTTTTTTTAAGTTGATTGTTATTTCAAAATTTTGTGTAGTTAAGCACCATTTTTTTATTTTTATATTCTTTTTCTTACTTTTTGAGAAAATAAAAAAAAATAACAGAAGGTACGTTTTCCAATTTCTTGTTTGTTTTGTTAAGTTTATAATAGGCAAATGCAAAGAAGTACGATATATTATTAAATCCTTTTTTGGGAGAAGGTACCTTTCGTTTTTTTTATTTCCCAAAAACTAATAAAAAATAATACTACTTTTGTCGGTTCACGATTCACGAGATATTTGATAAAACGTGATTTCCAAAATGGCAGCTGATGCTAACCAACTTGGATTAACATTTGGGGGGCACCCCTGAACATTTTCGAACAAAGATCAATTAAGTAGTTGATTGCATTATGAACCTACTGTTTTTGCTCTGGTTCTTGGTCTAGCATAGGGCCAGTTTGTTCACAGTGGGTTAGATCGGCAACTAGATTATCACTGATTCTGTTTAATCCATAGTTATGAATAAATGTGATCATCTTTGAGTGTTTACTCACTCAAATTTCAGTTTGAACATGGTTTTTGAAATAAACATCTTCTCATTTTCCAGTATATCTGTCAAATCTATTGTTAGAAGTAATCAGTCACTCACCATAAACAAAGTTCATGTTTAGCTTTTTATGGCCTTTAGTCCTATAAATTGGCGTTTCGTTCGGCTTACTCACTTGAACTCATCAGTGACATAGTGAGGGCTTAATGATTAGGAATTCTAATCTTGTTGAATATAGTTTACAGTGGATTTTCGTTGAAAAATTCATGTAAGTTGAACTGAACTTAATATAAATTGCGTATGACAAAGCCCTCACTATGTCACTGATGAGTTCAAGTGAGTAAGCCGAACGAAACGCCAATTTATAGGACTAAAGGCCATAAAAAGCTATTTTGAATCAATAATTCAACAAGTCCAATCCTTAATGCTAAGTCTTCTACTTGGCTGATTTATTTCAGTAGTATATAGAATTTGTATTATAAAACCTTCTTATAAAGTTCATGTTTGTTTATGGTGAGTGAGCTTTAGAAAGTAAAATTTTTTGTGTAAAAGAACACGGACAGTTAGAAGTGAAGGTAGTGCTGGTATTTTGTGATACCTAGTGATAAAATTTTGTCCAAGTTGTGGTTTTTCTATAAATTTCATCTAAGGCCCTTGCAAAAAAGCACATCGTCTTAACCAATGATGAGCAAAAGAAATTTCAGGAAATCTTTGATTAAATTCTACTTATCAAACAGAATCAGCAAACTAGTGATTTCTCAAATAAAGTGCTCAAATTATAGATTTTCTGTTGAAAATTTTGCTGAACAAACGCATTCAATGATAATCAACTAGAATAATCATTGATTAAAGTTGACGGGGTGTGAACATACTTGCCCTAAGATTAGGATTGTTCAATAATTGAAAATTTATATATATTGATGATCAAAAGCACCAGCCTTTATTTTTTCATTCAATATCAGACATTTCAATCAGAAAAATCATGCTACAGTGAAAAATTGTGAAATTAAAGCTTTTAATTTATTTCATTCACTCGAGAAAAAAAATTAAAAAAAATTCGACTTCAATTTATTGGGAAGGGTACAAAATCCCGATAGCCAAAATTCCGAATGGACAAAATCCCGAATGACAAAAAACCCGAAAACATTTGGGACTGAATCCCGAATTTCAATACTTTTTTAGTACAATTCAGTAATTTCAAAGAAATCAAACTGTTTTGTATGGCTTTTGATTTCTGCTCGCCTTGGCATCACGACATTGTCTATACAAGAAATTTTTAAATAAATAATCACTTATAAATCTTGAGCTATAATACATTAATTGAATTCTTCTTTAATGATTTAAAAAAAAAAAAACAATAGCTTCCAATCGTAACTTTTATTTAGTTTAAGTGTTATTCAAACGAATCTATGTCTACTCTTTACAAATAATGAGAAGACAATGTTCTTGTTCTGTTTCCGCGTAAGGTGCCAGTTATAGCTATCATTGAAACCCATCATTGAAAATTTTAATGATTGATTTTGAGACGTTTAGGAGGCTAAATCATTTATTATTTTGATGGACGGTCAAAGCTCAAGATTTCATTAATATTTCTAGCCAAAAAAAAATTCAAACAGGCCCAACTTTCCACAAAAATTGACTTTTAATCTTTCAATGATCATTGGTAAGGTAGTTCAATCATTGAAATAAGAAAAGTCTTTTTATATGGAAAGTTGGGCCTATTTGAACAAATTTTTGGCTAGAAATATTAATTAAGTCTTAAGCTTTATTTTTCCATCAAAATAATAAATGATTTTACTTCCTAAACTTCTCAAAATCAATCATTTAAATTTTCAATGATGAGTTTCAATGATAGCTATAACTGGCGCCTAATATCTATTTTTTCTAAAACAAGCATCGCCTACTTGGACAAGTTGATTTTGGGATTGTGAAATAAATTGTTCTCTGCTTGGGTTGCTACACACTCTTATTATGATTGCCAATTATCAATTTAATATTAGATAAACATTTTTCAAAAGTAAATTGTTAAAAAACTAACCAACTATTCATTGAAAATAAATAATATTCTTACGAAACATTACAAAATGTATATTTTGAAGGCTAGAATCGAGCGCGCGATTTTTAATACCAACAAAAGGAATAAGCCAACTGGGATTCTGGCATTCGGGATTCTGTGCATTCGGGATTTTGTCCATTCGGGATTTTTTCTTTCGGGATTTTGGCATTCGGGATTTCATAGCCAACCCCAATTTATTTTTTGAAAATATTGAATGCGTTTCATTTCTTGTGATTGCACAACCGTAGCTTAAAAAAAAATGTCTAACAAATTTATTGAAAATTAGAAATATGAACATTTAGAATACTTTTTATTTCATATTTCCCTTAATTCCCAAAATTTTTTGACTAGCGTAATTTTGTTTTGACTAAACTTAAAGTCAAACCCACTTCAGGTCGTAAAATTAATGTAATATAACATCTTTGCAATTTTGTATGCTTGCTTGAATAAAAACTCAAATTAAGTACTGCCAGGTGACGCAGCCATAAACTTAAAAAAAGCTGTTTCAACAAAATTAAATTCTTACCTTAGAATTCAAAACTATACCGTATACTTAAATCCAATATATATCAATCAATATGTTAATTTAAAAATCAATAAACATAAGAAAATGACTTTCGAGAAATGTCTGAAATATCAACTTTTATTTTTAACCATTTTGAGAGTTATTGTATTCTGTGGCCCTTTTTCTTAAAGTCCCGGTAGGCCCTTTGACCCCCAGTCCGCCCCTGATAGTGTCGCACATCGTTGGCCTCAGAATTTTGACAGCCGAAAGATAAAGTTAATCCTCAACTGAAAAACTGTTCCTGAGTTAACTCAGGGTTAATTTATTTTCAGTATTAGCTTACTCTTATTTAACTCAGCGTAAGGCCTGAACTGAAAAAACTGGCCCTAAGAGCTTTTGACAAAGCGTACGAGACTATTAATGCCTGAGGTTGCCAGATCACTATGACCGTTATAGAAGTAGTCTCCAAAGTGACGCCTGCGTCTGTGGGAAATAGCAGGGCATGTACAGAGAAGGTGGGTAATCATTTCTTCCTCCTTCTCATCCCATCCATAGGTATACAGCTTCTGCAAAAATAGTTTTAAAGTATGCCAAGACGCGTTGCGTTCCTGCTTATTAAACAGTGCCCTGTTATGACACCTAAGCACTTAGAGCGATTTGGATCAAGGTTCAGCCTTACTTGTTTCGGCTATTCTAGAGTTTATAGAGACAAAGTCCAGAGACTTACTAACGGCCTGATCATCAGAGAACATGTGGATTGTTACACTTTTTTTTTATAACGCGAACCGAATAATTTATTATTAACTATTATTTACAAAAAAAAGAACGACGAAAAGAAATACCCGACCGGCACGTTGAAGAAAAAAAGACTTATGTCTTTTGGTTGCAACACGAATGTCAACACAAAGAGACAAAGCGATATTCGAAGATCGAATTCGAAGTGTAACCCCGAGTAGCACTTGGATGCTACCACCACGGCTAATTCAGATTAAGGGGTGGGTTTCACCAATTAATTTGATCGCGATTAATTATTTTCCAATTAATTTGGATTGAAATTGAGGATTTTGATTGCCACAGGGGCGTAGTACCTGAAAAGAAGAATTAAGGGCGCCAGCAATTTTTTTTGTTTTTGAAGGAAATTACAAACCTTCTGAAGCGAATCCGACGGTGAAAGCTTTTTGAATTAAATAAAACGAACAAGTTTATATTCCCGAATTGGGAAGTGAAATTATTTATTTGTTTGGGAAACCTTGCTAAACGGAGGGCTAAAACCCAAAATCTTTTCAACCAAATATAACAAAGAAGTATATAAGATTGAACGTTATCTCTTTGTCCCGAATGAACAAAGGAAATGTTACGGGGTCACGAGTCCTGCAATTCCAGGATAAAATAGCGGAAACAAAAACCAACCGAACTTTTTTTTAAATTAGCACAATTTTTCCACCAAATAACGAACTAAATGACTCAAAAACCTACCTACTAAATAATACACTGTACTTATCTTTTTTTTCTTTGTTGGATAAAGAAAAATTGCCAACTTCCTTTCCTCTAGAAAATATTTCCTTTTTGCAAACTTTTCTTTTCCCTGCTACGAAATTCTCCTTCAATTTTTCTGATTCCAACCACTAGTTTCACTTTTTTTTCTTCTCCAAACTACTTTTCTGTACTTAACTTTTAATAACCAAAATTAAATTCTTTCAACCTTTTTCACTTTTCTTCCTCTTCCGAATTTCTCTTACTTCTCGACTCGTTTTAATGCTCTTCTGACAAGAAGTGTCCGTCCAGATTTTTCGATGTCTATTCGAACCACTTCTTGTTCTCATCCCCCGTGCTTTCAGCCAATCGGAAGCCGCGGATTTGGATCACGGCATTTGTAAGCTACTCTCAGCTAAGCTGCTGAAGAGCGCTACCGTTTACGCAATCCAGCGGTCCTACTTACTCGCATATATATTTGGTTTATGCCTTGTCATCCTCTAATTCGCCGATCGCTGGTTTAACTTCCAGGAGCGGCGAATACGATGAACGCATTCAACCATTTTCCCATTATTTTTCCCACTGTTTTTGAGAAAATCAAAAGAAGAAAAGAAAGCGCAAAAGGTCAACAATTCAATTTCGAATGAAGACTATCTACATTTTTCCCCTCCAAAATTCTCAAGTAAAACCCAAAAAATCAAAAGAGAACTTCGGCAGCGAAAACAAACAATAAGTAACCATAACCAGTATTTTTAAATTCGGAGAGGTAAGTTGGCAATTTCCCTACTCGCGATTCTAAGCAAACTACTTCGGTGGATTTTTGTTAGATTTGAGGGGCTTGGGGGATAAGACGATAACGTTCCATCTTTTACAGTATTATTGTTAAGTAAGATATGTTGGGCACTCGGCCATTCTCTTGAGAGTCACATCGTTATCGGGAAACAAATGTTCACCGAAATTTTCACGTTTCGATAGTGCGAAGTTGTGTTGGGCACTCGGCCATTCTCTTAGGAGTTACATCATGGGTTTGGGGACCAACTGTCACCCAAGCTTCTTTTTGGATTATAGTTTAGAACAGACCGCCCGTCTGTCAGTTACTTGTCAATATTCGGGGAACATCTGTCACCCGCGTTTTGGATACAATCAGAACAACCGTCTGTTATTTAGTATGGAGTGGATCACTCACCCACTTTAGTGCCAGGAGTGATAAAAACAATTTTTGTTTCATCAAGATACTGAGAGAGTGAACCAATGGCTGATGGACCATGGCTGCCCTTCTCTCTCTCAGTACATTGAAAGAAACATCTATAAGGAAAGAAAAAAACTGGAAAGGTAGGAACGCGGATTTGGGCAACAGAAAGAATGATTTTTGTCACGGCAAATTTTACCGTGACAGGATATCCGAGGTTGATAGGATGACGGAATGAGATATTTAAATTTGGTCTATCAGAGTACACACCTCCATCAACCCCTTTAGTCTTTTGATCCTTCAGTGTAGAAGTGAATCGATTGATCTTCTAAGTAGGTATTCCACATCTTCACAGGTGCATCTGGAAGGTATGGTAACTTCTAAGTTTTTATCGAAATTCAGTAGTGGGATAGGGATTGTGTAGTCAGAGTTACTTGGAAGTTATCCGAATGAATTCAGAATTGCCCAATATCATTATTGATCCACTGTGAGGACGCTTTGAGGTGAATGGCTGTGCTAATGCCCATTTGATTGCATAATGAAGTAGTCGACTGAAGTGCTCCATTTATAGTCATGCTGTTCTTTGGACTTTGCTTAGTTTATCGTGATGTATCGCTTTATCCAAGGCAGTCCACCACACTGCCACCACCGTAAGTCAGAATCGGTCTAATTACTGAAATGTATAGCCAGTGAGTAATGCTTGGTTGGAGGCCCCATTTACTATCAACGGATTTTTTGCAAGCCAAAAATTGCCACAGTGGCTTTTTTAACTCTTTCTTGTATGTAAGGTTTCCTGCTTAACTTCTTATCTAAACTGAGACCCAAGTATTTAGCTTCGCCTGAGAATGTTAGTTGAACGCCTTTAATAGAAGGGGGACCTATTTGCGGAACTTCTAAAGGCCATAAAAAGCTATTTTGAATCAATAATTCAACAAGTCCAATCCTTAATGGTAAGTCTTCTACATGGCTGATTTATTTCTAGTTTTCGTTTGTTTATTCACATGTTTTGGCTTAGAATCTTAAGCTAAGACTATTTTTTTGTGACCGAAAAGCAACGCAAGGAGATTTTTAAAGATCCAAGTTTTAGCTTAAGCTATTTGTTTATTCACAAGACCCATTGTTTTCATGTTAAAAGAACTAGCTAAAGCTTTCTAGTTAAGGGCCCAGGAATCTTGATATTTTTGTAGCTTTAGCTATAATATTCGAGCTTAAACTATTATTAATCACACCATTTGGAGCTTAAGCTGGAAAACAAGCTTAAGATAGAAGAATCACAACAAAAACCAGTGAACCCACCAAATTTTAATCAGTAATCATTAATTACCAAATTTATGTCATGATTTGGAATTGTTTCGATATTACTCTACATAAGATATTTGATATTAAACTCATCTCATTACTTTTTTTGGCTGACTTTTTACGCACAAGTTTCTTGTACACATAAGAACCTGGCTCCTTTTTTAACATTTATGTTTTTGTTGTGATTTCACTCCTTTTTGCAAAGATTTATTTTGCCGGGTAAAAGTCTCTACAAAGTTTCATAATTCTACGACAACCGAAAGCGCTCCATACAAATAATAGTAATTCTGATAAAGTGGGTTTATGGAACCCCCCCTGAATGGACCATTCCAAATTTTCGATTTTTTCCTTTCTAAGTACTTCAAGTCCTACCGACCTACCAATTTTCATCGTTCTACAACAATCGGAAAGGCTCCATATAATTTATAGAATATTTAAGAAAGTGGGTGGATGCCACGCCCCCTGAAAAGAAAATAGCAGATTTTCAATTTGTTCCTTTGTATGTACCACAAGGCCTACCGTTGTGCGAAATTTCAAGTTTCTACGATGTCGGGAAGTGCTCCATAATTTTGATGATCTGTCAGTGAGTCAGTCAGTTACGGTTTTTGCGATTTTTGAAGTCCTATATCTTGGAAACTACTGATGCTAAGGAGTTGAAATTTGTCGAGCCACCTGTGTTTGATTAGTTCAGCAAATACTCCGAATTTGAAGTTTCTGAATTTATTGGTACTGAAGTTAGAGGGGGGTTGAAAATCGCCTGAGTTTGTTCCTGTAAAAAGGGTGTAGTGCCGCGAACTTGGCTGGGCACTACCGTGCCCTTTGATCTAGCTTTAGCTATTTTAAACTAGCGATTACTAGAGGACATCTCTCAGTTTCTAGTGAAAGCTTGTTTTTAATCACACAACACATAGCTTTGACTTGAAAATCCAAGTTATAGCTTTAGCTTTTTTTTTATTCACAAGACCCACTGTCACACTAAACTCAAATATGTTCAAACAAAAATTCAATAAGATTATCGACACTCTAACCCACTTACCCAATTTCTTTTAACTTAAAAAAAAAAAAATAATAAACAAAAATTCTCTCATTAACAGCACTCTGCCCGAAAGTCATCAACTCACTTAATCACATCCAAAGTCCTCTCGTCCTCAATTTATTTTTCCCAACAATACTGGAATTTTTCATCTCTTGAACTTCGAACATGATCAACGACTGCTATCAATCAAAATCCCTTTTAAAGCCGCCTGTACCTATATCGGCAAGTGAACAACCAAAAAAAAAAAAAAAAAAATCGAATTTCCCTACTACCAATTTTGCTGTCCATCTTCCTTAAAAAAGAAAAACATAATTCAGCGTATTGGCAGCGGAGGCCCGCGTGGCGGTGGCTCGCGCGTACGCCTGCTTGATATTCAGAATCTTGTATGTCAAATCAACCGAATGTCAAACCAGCCGAAACCTGATACGCAAACTCTACAATTATCCTCATTAAAAAAAAAGTAAAAACACGGAGTATGTAGGTACTATCGTTCCAACGCCCATATGAGGCCTCGTATTTGGAAGATGACGCGTGCACGCGTGTCAGGCTACTGGGTCGGTAATTTCACCTGTTGACACAGTAAAGAATTTCCGTAAGTTTAATATTCGAAAATAACGCCTTAAGGCATCGACCCGATGCCTCTATGCTGACCACCAGAGTTACAAAGCTGAGAGCCGAATTGCCGGCCGTCAAAAACCAGAATTTCGCCTGATTTAAAAATAAAATAAAGGGGCAGAAGGAGGCAAGGAAACACAAAACGAAATTGTAGTGAATCTTATAAGCAGCTTGATAGCTTGTTTTATGAAATTTAACTGCCAGACAAAGTACGAGTAGATGTAGGTATGTATAATAACCAAATCAATATTATTTTTTTTTTTCCTGAAAAGATTTTATCCAGACAGCTTTTGGAAAACATGGAGGGAATATATCGGTGTCTCCCATGTCCCATAGCCTTGCTTGGTCTTTATGACACCAATAGGAAGTCAATACTAGATAGCTTTTATTTCGTTAAACTTTTTCAATTGTATCAAATAGGAAAGGATTCATGGTACTTACATTCTGAACCTTTTAAATTCGAATATGATTATCATTAACCCACAAATGGTTTAAAAACTATTTTTACTGTAAGTAGATATCTATTGCTTTCGCGTAAAACTGAATTCTTGTTTTTTTTCCCAAACATAGCCTGCACGGAAATAATTCCGAATACAGACAAAATTTAAAAACCTTCAGAAGAGCATAAAGATTACATTAACATTAAATTAATACCCATGAATTTTGTATGCGGTGAAGATAGTCAACAATGTGATTTCGAACAGACTGGGTGATGTTCTCAATTCGAAAAATTCCAAACAAAAGATTTTTACAGGCTACCCTATGCAATCTGTAGTTGTTACAAATTAACAGAAAACCTTTAAATAGAAGTCTTTTCCAATCATCGTCAAATTGTCACTATGCTACCAGAAATTCTCTGAATATTACTGTAAGGTAAAAAAAAAGCAAAACCCTGATAAGATTGAAAGAAATCAGCATGCGATATTTTTAAATGGTTTCAGTTTTATGACACGGGCTATTCATTTGCAAAACAATAACTCAATGCAAAACCGATCATCTAATCAGCATGAGCACTCCTCTGATGTCATAAATTCCATCGATTCCGGAAGAAAGCAATGAACCATAGATAAACCCATTTTGGCACTTACAACAACAACAACAGTAGAGCCAACAAATATGGCGCAATAAGGAAAGAATATTTTTGTCAAGATACCTGGCAGGAAAATCACTCCAGGTGGATGTTAAACGTGCGGATATGTCATCTAAATGACTTTCAAATGGGATTTTATGACTTTGTTACTTTTGTTTTCTTAAAAATAGCATTGACAATGTAAATGGCATTGAACATAATTTCTATAGGTACTTTTTTGAAAAGTATTGGGCGTGAATTGTTGGTTGCATGCATTTTCATTTATTGTTATTTGAAATGTCGAAGTGAATTTGTACCACTTGTGAATAGGTTTATTCTTTTTTGCTAAAAAAAAAAACAAGGATAATATTAACAGCAACTCAACTTCGATTTCGAAATCCTTGAAAAAGAATCACATAAATCTTTTGAACTCAGATGTGTATAGACGATTTTACTTTAAGAGAAGAGAGATTGACAAATAAATTTAGTTAACAAACAAAAATTGCAACAAATTTTGTTTCTGAGAGATTTAATATTTTGAAATTTCCATTAATATATTAAATATATTTATTTTTACCAAATATAAAGTTAAATTTAAATATTACATATACTTAATTCAAAAGCTGAATTTATTAAATGATCATGCGAAACCTACTGAAGAACTTAAGTCTTACCTCAAAAAAGATAGGTAATTGCATTTTTTTCATAGAATATAACCGCTTTTCTTTATCAGTTTTGGTCATCATATTATTTTTTTAAATGCGCTTGTCAATGGGTAGTTAATTGTTGTGAGACTGTCTTAAGCTATCTGCTGTAGTATCTGAAAATTGCATCTAATTCCAGATAAAAAAAAGAAGAGGTACTTTTTTCCCATTGCTTGTTTGATTGGTAATGTTTAGGATGCCAAAAAATGACTTAAAAACTAAGAAAAATTTTTACATCTAGTTTTTAATATTTGACTTTAAATTGATAAGAGGATTGATAATTAAAAACTATGGTGCTTATATACGCAAAACTTTGAAAAAAAAATCAACATGAAAAACAAATCACAATTTTTGTTTCAAAAATATTGAATTTAAAATTTAATTTTTCAAAACTTCATTAACACAAATAAAAGAATGGGATATTGACTTAAAAAATAAAATGCACAAATGCACGACTGGGTTGAACGTACTTGCTCAGACACTGCGGGTTTAAGAAAATTGTATAAAAACATGGAAATCATGAGAGAAAAATGTAGAGAAGAAATACGATATTTAAATTAGCTAAAACAACTCCTTTGATAGTTTGAGGTAAAAAAAAAAGAATAGCATCTTAACTCTTGATTGAATATGATTGTATGGGAAAAAAAATTTAAAATCGTTGGAGCGGTTTTTAAATAATTAATTTTGTATAATGTACATATATAAAATTCTTAAAACATTTTTAAGAACAAATTTTGGTATGCCAGGTACCTACTATTAATAGTTTCTAAGTGTAAAATTTTATAATTTTTGGTAGGTTTTAGGTGTAAGAAAAAAGTTTAATCAAAATCGTATAGGAGTTATATCTAAGCAAAAAGATATGTTAATTTTTTCATAAAAGTAAAATTTTTTCTAAAAATATTTTAGAGAATGCTTAAAAAACTCTTAAATATCGAGTTTCAAAAAAATTGATCATGTCGTTTTTGAAATATTTGATTTTCAAAAAAAAAAATTGAAACATTTTTTAAAAATCCAAAAAATATTTTTTCAAAAGTTTTGGTACACAAAACTATTTATATTTCTTGGAAGTTTCGGTATAAGAAAAATAATTGAAATCGGTCGTACCGTTTTGAAGAAAATCAAAAATTGAAAAAAAATATGGTTCTTTGGGAGGTGCCATTAATAACTATTTTTGAAAAATGGTTTTCCACCCAAGGGATTTTTTTTTTTAAGAAAAGTTGTCGAGCCGTTTTTGAGAAAAATACGATTATGTAAAATTGCTAAACAAAATGTATGGCAGGAACCGTTATATTTGGTTCTAAAAAAATAATGAAAAAAACGTGTGGGCATAGTCACCAATAATATAATAATGTACCAAGTTTGAAGAAAATCGATAGAGCTGCTTAGGCTGTAGACGAACAGACAGACAGAATTGTGCCACCCACTTTTTTGGTGTTCTTTATATGTGCTTAGTGCCGATATGAAGCATGATTGTGCATTTTGTGCTAAAAGCAAATAATTTTAATCATTGTTGGCACATTATAAAAGAATGATTTTAAGATATTGGGCCACTTCGTATCTCCGCCCATTTAGGTGGGCGGGGCAATTTTGTCTGGAAAATGACTTGAAATGGAAAAAAATTATTACAAAATAACGACAACACTACAATATTTTGCTTTAAAAGCCAAAACGTCATTCTTAAATTCTGTTTTTAAATTAAGTTATTTGAGTAAATAGTTTTCGAAAAAATCATTCTCAAACTCAAAGTTTTGAAAAAAAAAATGTTGAAAAAAAAAAATGTATACTGATTTTTTTTAAACTTTGCGTAGGTACTTATATAAAAATAAAATTTTTATTTTTCAGTGCTCCTATAAATTCTAGGTGGAATTTTGAAAACCAATTTTTTTAAGTCCCTTAGTTTTTGAAAAAATTGAAAATTATAAAAACCATTTTTCTAATTCATAACGTAATTTTTGATCAAAAACACCCTGAATTTGTACCTACTGACAAAAACAACAATATAGACCAGTAACTGTCAAATCCCCTCCCTCGTCAAAAAAAAATATATTAAAGAGTAAGAAACCTCATGACAATTCTTTTTATTTAATGACTTAACACAAATAATAAGTAGAAAGCAAAAATTCAATTTAAGGACACTTTTAATCCATTAAAAATAATATATTGTTAGATCGGCTTATACTAGATATTTATAAATAATACATAATAGGCGTGTTTTTTTGGGATTTTATATATAGTACAGTGAGAAATTTCCATAAAAACGCATCTGCAGCGGCCTATATTTTTGTATTTGCAATATGGTACGCCTGAACAGCTGTCACGACGCAAAAGTGAATTAAGTGAAAGTTAAAAGTAGAAATAAACCAAAATTATTAACAAAAACTAACATATTTGCAAGTTAAATGGGAAATATAACTATATATTTATATAATTAATGTTTTCAATCAAATGTTTGTGTCCCTTTTTTCTTTATTTGCCATTTTCAGATACGAAAATTGATTTTGCAGCTATAAACGAAAAGAAAAGGGGTAGGGGTGTGTTGGTAGACTATGGTCAAAGTAAAAAAGTCACGATTTAGTCTGCTATTACACGAAGACTTTTTAGTTGAGATCTTTCGAAATTTAGTATTGTGAAAGTGAAATCAAATTTTGTTTTCTCAATTGCCCTCATTTAATTTTGAAAAAAGTCATGACTCAAAAGTCTTCGTATAATAACAGACTCAATACACATGGAGTAGATGACTTTATTAGCGATAATTTTATAAATTAGAATAAGGACATGATTGTATGGCAAATTTTAATGAATTTACCTAGTTTTCCACTGGAAATTTTTTAACTCACCAATTTTACCGGATTAACTGAGTACATTAGTAGCCAAATAAGCCTGAACCTTCCTTGAATTTCAGTTAGTTTCAGCTGTACTTACTGGTTCAAAATTTGATCCATGGTTCAGCATTTGTGACTCATCGATTTTATCGGATCTACTGAAGTGCAACGATGATTCCAAGGTTCAAGTATGTTGTAATAATAATTTCAAGCTTGACCCTTGTTGAACCTCAGTTAAACTGCCGAAATCAGTGAGCTAAAATAATTGAACCACGCATCAAAGCTTGAACCACGTTTATACAAGTAGCCTTTCCACCAAAAGCAGTGACTTAAAATTGCTGAGCATTGGATCAAAATTTGAACCATGTCTATACAAACTGGTCCCTATAGACCAAAGGTTTACAAAAAGAGCTTTTCATATGAACTGCGAATAGTAAATTTTGAAATGGGAATGATCGTGAATTTTGACCTTCCATTCCCTTGAGTAATTTGTTTGGTTGCCTAAAGAAGAAAATGTGAAGAAAAATGCTTTGTGAAATGCGTCTTGATGTTGTGGTTTGCGAATTATCGTTTGACAGTCGGCAGAATATATCTTGTTTGTCACTTATAAATAAAAATGCTAAATTTTGCACTTTAAACTAATTTAAGGCAGCGTTTTTTTTAGCATAGCATAGGATAGGATCATTTTTTCATTTTGTTGAAAAGGTAAAACAAAACAACCATGCACTTACAAACGACCCTATTTAGACTGTAATTGATCACTACGCCACCATGACGTAAATTTATGGGTGAAATTTTCTCTTCACCGATTTCTTCTACAAAAACATGGTCTTGACGAAGTGAAAAGTTACAGTCTAAACAGGGACATTCATTCAACATAATTCTACTCTACGAACATAGCCATCGAGAATTCGAGACACATAAAAGTACCAGTCGTACCAATGACGACAAACAAAAATCCTATTCAATTGAGTTCGATACTCGAACAAACGTCAAAAGTTTATCGGCAGCGGGATTCTACTTTAACTTTTATCGGCAGCGATTTTGCTGCTGATGCTATTTTTGTAATTCATATAAAATTTCACTGTGCTGCGGATAGCTTTTCCAATAAAACACACCTAATGTCTACAAGGTTGCGAAACCTCATCGAAATTCTACCCTGCCACAGGCATGTTTTTTAATCAATTATCTTCAAATTAAACAATATCGTTGGGGTCGTATTCATCGGTGTCCTCTGGTCAAAAAACAGAAACCAAGAACAAAACAGATCAGTAGATAAAAACCTTCATCGACCTTGAATTTGCCTGTGGCAAATAAGTTTGCCCACAGGCTGAAAACTTTTTTAAAACAGTGAGATGAGTTGTTCTTGTACCTTTTCGCAGAACCGTACCATGAGAGAGGGTTGGGGGTTTTGCAACTTATTCGTACCTCATTAAAGTAGAAGGCTCACCATTACTTTTCAAAATGCAAGCGAGATAGTGAAAGTGAAACAGTTGGTTTGGGTTTATTTGCACATTAGTGTCGATTTTTGTCGTCTTGGTCAAACTTACAAGTGAACGAACTTAATCTTTCCTCTTTAATGAACATCGCTGAAACGCTGACCAAATATCGCTTACATGGCTTTTAAACCTTCAGCGTTCCTAAGTTTTATCAGCTTTCATGAATCATGGGCAACCACACAAATGTAGTCAAAGATACAAGAAGAGCAATTTCCTTAAACAGCTTGTAAAAATGTAGCCACTATGTCAAATTGAAAAAGTCCCTATTATTTCAAATGGTACACAAGGATTTTGAGCTCTTCAGAGATCACATTTTTCGTGGACAGCCAAGCTGCTATCAAAGCAATAGCCAGTGAGACTATAAGATCCAAGACAGTAGAAAAATGCCGAGGAATACCGAATAATATTTGTAACAATAACCAAGTCAAACTTTGCTGGGTTCCTGGACATAACAATAAAGAAATGAATAGAAGATGAACTGGCAAGGAAAGGGTCAGTATCAAATAGAAATAGTAGAAGCCAATTAGAAAAGGGAGCAGACATCTCAATCGGCGTAATTAAAAGCAGAATAGACCTAATAACGAAAGGGCAAATCAATAACTCCTGGATGTCCAGGAACTAGTGCGTTATCTCTAGAAGTTTAAGGCCTAGAATTAATGAAAAGAAAACTCAGTATATTTTATTGCTGAGTAAAAAGAATATTAGAATCTTGATAGATGTACTAACGGGTTATTGCGCCATTGGCACAATGGCCACCAGACTGAGTGTTTTCACACACAATTTCCAACCATTACCAACCATTGAACACCTACTTTGCGACTGTTCAAACATCCAAACAAATCGCCTCCGTTACTTTGTTGGAGAATAGGACTATCTAGCGCATGTCTGAATGGCAAACAGGAAAATTCATAGAAAGCACAGGCTGGTTCGCAAACGAACCAGTCTGTGTGAACCAATAGTTTTTTTAAGGGGACCACAATGGACCAATGGGCCCCCTTGTACGCAACATTCTCTGTTGCGTACTTACCTAACCTAACACAACCTATGTCTGGTTGAAAGTCTCGAAGTTCAACGTGTTACTCTTTTTTTCGGGGAAAACACCACTGAACAGCAATATGTGGTTATTGCGCCGATCACGGCTGTGCTCATTGACCAAAGGGCACCGATGAATACGACCTTCACGACATTGTTTAATATGAAGATAATTGATTAAAAAACATGCCTTTGGCAGGGTAGAATTTCGTTAAGGTTTCGCAAACTTGTACTCAAGAGTGTTAAGCTAATAATACATATGCACATTATATATTATTTATAAATATCTAGTATAAGCCGGTCTTACAATATATTATTTTTAGTGGATTATGTATTATATATAATTTAGCATGTTTTAACCTAGGTAATTTGTAACAAAGTGTCTTTAAATTGAGTTTTTGCTTTCTACTTATTATTTGTGTTAAGTCATTAAATAAAAAGAATTGTCATATGAGGTTTCTTACTCTTTAATATATTTTTTTTTGACGAGGGAGGGGATTTGACAGTTACTGGTCTATATTGTTGTTTTTGTCAGTAGGTACAAATTCAGGGTGTTTTTGATCAAAAATAACGTTATGAATTAGACAAATACTCAAAAAAAAATTTGTCTACGAAAAAAATGGTTTTAAGGGGCTTATAAAAAATTGGTTTTCAAAATTCCACCCAGAATTTATAGGAGCATTGAAAAATAAAAATTTAATGTTTATATAAGTACGCAAAGTAAAAAAAAATCAGTATACATTTTTTTCAACATTTTTTTTTTTAAACTTTGAGTTTGAAAATGATTTTTTCGAAAACTATTTACTAAAATAACTTAATTTAAAATAAAATTTAAGAATGACGCTTTGGCTTTCAAAAAAAATTTTGCAAAATATTGTAAGTGTTGTCGTTATTTTTTTATAATTTTTTTTCCACTTCAAGTCATTTTCAAAAAAAAATTGCCCCGTCCACCTAAATGGGCGGAGATACGAAGTGGCCCAATACCTTAAAATCATTCTTTATAATGTGCCAACAATGATTAAAATTATTCGCTTTTATCACAAAGTGCACAATCATGCTTCATATCGGCGCTAAGCCGCCTTACTATAAGGAACACCAAAAAAGTGGGTGGCTCAATTCTGTCTGTCTGTTCGTCTACAGCCTAAGCAGCTCTATCGATTTTCTTCAAACTTGGTATATTATTATATTATTGGTGATTATGCCCACACGTTTTTTTCATTATTTTTTTAGAACCAAAAATAACGATACCTGCCATACAATTTTTTTTAGCAATTTTACATAATCGTATTTTTCTCAAAAACGACTCGACAACTTTTCTTAAAAAAAAATTCCCTTGGGTGGAAAACCATTTTTCAAAAATAGTTATTAATGGCACCTCGATCGAAATTTAAACATTGAAAAAGTTCATATTTTTTTAATTATAACTTTAGGTTCAAAAGTATTTTAACATAAATTGAAGAGAATTGAATTTGCTACAAATTTTTACCAAAGTTTTTTTCTTAGACTAATAAAATTTAAGTTGCCACGGCCAAATGGTGGGGCTTTCAACACCTAAAATCGAGTTTTATACTTGCGCTGCACCCCCTTGTACATCGAAAGAGAAAATCTTTGTCCAACCCAAATTGGGAGGTTATTGTAACATTTTAAGAGATATTTTGCGAAAATGTTTAAAGCTGCTTTATTAGATGATTGACAAATTTTCTTGGTAATTTTTTTTATACACAAGCATGTGTTATACCATTTTGGAAAGTGCATTAAATAGACATTTTTTTTAAGTAACTGGCCATTCATATTCTCATACAATTTAATTTTATTAGAGGTGGTCAAACTTTTTTGAAAATAATTGTTTGTACTAAAAAAAATATTTAAAAACTTATAATAAAAAAAAGCAATAACTACCATTAAATTTTACCATCTATCTATTACAACAGTCATTCTAGAATATTACAAAAATAAAAAAATAGCAAAAATTGTTCATCCATGGTCAAAGCGTTCACGTATCATCATCATAACATAGTAACCACTGGGAAAATATTTTTTTTTTATATTTTTTTCTGGAAAGGTCATAAGGCCTGCTATAACTAGTTGCAAGGTTATCCATTATTTACAGGACAGCCTGTATACACATTTATTCAATCATATTTCAATGTTTATCCTTAAGCCTTGTTGTAGTTGAACTAAGAGAGCATGTTCGCCTTTTCCAGATGTGAATATTATATTATTATAGGTATGTATGTGTGGGTTCGATTCCCAGCCGTGCCACCTAAAACCAGAAATGTTTTATTCGAGGTACTGCCTCTTGCGAGGAACTGACAAATCCTCCAAGAGTATACTTGTCATGAAAAAGTGCTTCTCATTTAGCCGTTCGGACTCGGCAAAAAACTGTAGGTCCCCTCCATTCCTGCCCAACAAACACGCACACAGGAATGGTTGTGAGTTGTAAGTCACTAGGCCCTGGTTCTCCTCGAGCTGTTGCGCCACCCAATTTATTTATTTATAGGTATGTATGTACTTTTTACTTTAAAAAAACCCTCAATTTTTGGGTCAACCTGTCCAAAATTAATTATAATTACTCTCTTTGCCTCTCAGGATAGCAATTACCCATCTTAAAATTTGATTAAAATTAAACTTTTGCCTTCAAGCTCTAGTGAAAAATAAAATCTTAATATGTCTTCATAATAACATTATCAGTAACGAATTGTTATACAACTTCAAAATGCCTTTGGCTACTACTGCTACGGACTCAACAACATTTATACATCATTATATCCACCAACTAAAAAATATTTTCTAGTGCTTCTGTAAAAAAACGATTCCAAACATAATTACTCTTTGGCAGAAAAATATTAAGATTAATTCACTTGAGACCTAATTTTAAAACTTTGCTCCTTTATTTCAGTTAATAATTAATTATTAAAGTCTTTAAGCCAACTTCACTTAATTTTTCTTACCGCATCCTTGCATTTGGATGCATCAGATCTCTCTTTACTGGTAATTTATATAATTTGATTATAGCCCTAAAACAAACATCTTCATTTAAATTTTTGCGGAATAGCTTTGTTTAATTAATATTATTCTTGATTTCGGCTAAAATCAGTCCTGAAATAAAAGAAACTCTGTCTTAACTTGGTTGATTGCTTTGGTAAAACAGATTTTTTATTAATAAACCTTGAAGGAAATACATATTAAATAAATTTTATTTTTCTTATCGTTTTGGATCATTTGCATTTTAAATTGCCGCCGCACCGCCTGGAAACAAATTTTAATCAATGGACATATTGATGACATCTCTTCATAAAAAAAAAGAAAGTTGCTTTTGAACAAAATTTTAAAATGGATGTCTCGTTCTTAATGGTATTCTCATATTTTCGGTCATTGTAAATGAAAACTATTTAGATGCCTTTATTTTCAAAATGGTGCTCAAGGCTCCCATCATTTTCATAGACGATTAAAATTAGAGACAAACTTAATTCTGATTCAAAAAAATATTCCAACTGAAAAAAATACTAGGTATGTAACATAACGTTTGAAAAAATGGTGTCCTTGCTGCGTAACTCTCAGCAATGAACAAATTAAATCACTGAAGAAAAACAAGGGGTTGAACTTGACGGTGGTGGTAGGCCGTAAACTCCCTTTATATTAATTGTGCAGAAAAAAAGTTGGACTTAGAAGGTATAATGTACCACCATACAATTTTCGAAGAGAAATCATCCCAATTATGGAGCTCAGAAATATCTTGAATCTGAGACCATAGATCATCCAAGTCCAAATTTTCAATTTTTTCCGTATAAACTCGGTAATTATGCTTCGGTAATGCTATCTATTGATTTGAATTTGTAAAGTTTCTTCTATCGTCGTATCTTAAACAAAAATAGAGCCAATAATGCTGCCCCTTCTTATACCACACCAACGAGTTACACATTCAGGATACCCAAATATGTAATGAAATTAAGCTTTTTAAGGAAGCTGCCAAGATGGAAATGCACCTCATCCGAAAAGATGTTTTTTTAAGCAAAATTGTCGTCAGTTTTGGGTTGCTCTAAAGCCCCAAAAGAGAAGCTTTAATTTTCCTATTGTAAAAATAATATTTGGAATTTCTTCAAATGTTTTGACCCAATAAAGGCTGTCAGGGTCAGGTTCAATATAATATGTGATTCAAAAAGAAACCAAAAGATGGCTTAACCTTTGTAAGTACTGAATAAGTTTAAAAGTGTGTAGCTTCTTCACATATATTAAATATTAGTTTCATCAACCATATAACTCATAGACTACAAGAGGTGCTATGACCTTTATTAATCATGCCGCAGATGTTGATCAGGAATTCCAACAAACTTTGTTAGCTGATATCGAAATTATATTTTACCAGAAACCAAATTGAATACTATAGACCCCTACCGCTAATAACATGGTAATTAGTTTTTATATGTGTTCATGATGAAGAAAAAGGATTCTTTTTGTAGGTATGTAATAAAATGAAGAATGGTGAGCCTTCCATCAGTTGCTGTTGCATAACGCGATTGCGTTTAATTATAGCCCGCGACTTGCATTTATTATTAACATGCTAACAAGGATCGACTTGGCGCTCCTTAACTTGCTTCTAGTTTTCTAAATCATCACCTTTGAACAATTATCTCTCCAATTTAGCCTTTAATTGGAACTCATCCCTTTGAATTGCATTGATTCTTGATACCTACAATCCTTTTTTCTTAGCTGGAAATGCAATAAATCTTTTTCATTCTTCAAGCTGCGGTATACGCGTCTATTTTTATCCTCGTTTCTTCTTTTACATTTTGTTTTATCTGTTCGCTATTCAGGCGCGGATACAAGGGGGGGGGGGGGGGGGGGTAATGGGTGCAATTGCCCCCCCCCCCTGGGCAAGAACGAACGAAGCATAAAATATAACTTTAATAAAATTTAATCAAAAAGAAAGGTTATATCGTTATACGTTTATACAAAATTTTCTTGTCAGCGCAGCGTTGCAGCAATGAGTGGTTGTTCGTTGGCCATTGGCTGACCAGAAAAATTCCATTATGCACAAATAGCGCCTTCAAATCGACTGAGTGGAAAGCCTATAACTTCGGCTTTTGATCTCGATCTTAAAAGTTAAGGTCTTTAATTAAAAGATCACTGTCAGGCTACATTACTAAATAACATTTTGTGAGAAAAGTCAATTTATTTCATACTAGGGAGCAGGTTGAGTCCCAAATCGATTTCACTTTCACTTTTCACAATTTGGAAAATAGTGTTTTAAAAAGGTATTGCTCAACCACCAACCCTACTCTACAAATTAGTAAGTGGTTTTTTATACTTAAATGTAACGAGAGAGGCGACAGGGGCACTCACCTAAATTTTCAACGTTGAAGTTATTGATTTTAATTAAAAAAAAAAAATTAAATCATTAAAATACGTCGATTTACGAGTAATTGCTTTCAAAAATTTCTAATTTTGCTTCAAATGCCCCCATCTACAGGATAAAGATAGCTCATTAAAATAAAAATAACAAACTATGTACATTTATGTATAAAAGTTATTGAGAAATACCAAAAAATTTCATACTAAATGGGTGATAGAGTTCTTTTTGTGATAAATTTTATAATGTGTGTCTCCATTTAGGGAGTACTTTTACTAGAAAACTCTCGAGAGCGACTCTCGGATTATGTTTCTTCCCCTCTGGTGAGCTTATTTGATGACTGTGTCTGTGTCCACTTTCGAGTTTTACTCTCGAGAACTTCTTCAGAGCTGCTCATCGCCTTTTTACTCTGAAATGGATACACACCTTAAGAGTGTGCACAAGTGTTTCGAGTTCGGCGCTGTACGCAGCGATGCGTGCAGACGTGCTGTACATCTGTTTTAGCCATACGATACGTTTTTGATATGAGAATTTTGTCACTTTTATGGATGTGTTTTTGGGAACTTCCGTGTTAAACTACCGAAGAGTGCGAATCCAACGAAGAAGATTGGAGAGAAACCAGGAGACGACTACAGCAGTCACTGCCGAAGAGAAGTTGCCGAAAAGATAGTTGTTTCGTCAATTCGATTGTCAAATGATTGCCATTTTTCGAAACAAATATTGCTATTGTATCGAACTACATGAGTCTGGCAACTCTGTAGTCGATGCTTTGAGCTTATATGAAACATTTATATTAAAACTTGACGAATGCTAAGTATATTGTTAATGAAATGTATACCGAAAGTTAGTCACAATCAAGAAGGTCGGACGGAAAGTTTTAATGAAGAGTGGTATTTTCTTTGTATTGTCCACTATAATCATTGTGTAATATTTCAATGTCGGAAAGTTTGGTTTTGTATTGATGGACGAAGGCATCTGAGCAAACGATACGGTTCATCTCGGTTTCGATCTTTAATTTTAGTTCAACTAAAATACAGATATTGTCAAATTAATGCAATGGTTTTGTTTGCACAAAATCTTTTTTATCAACGTCCTTCAATTTTCTTGCAAACGCATTTGACGTTTATGAACACGTTCTCCGGATTCTCAATATTGTTGTTTCCAACTCGATTTTTGACTGCAGAATTGCACCACACATGATGTTTTCGAACATGTAACTTTGCAGTAAAATTGAATTTGCCTTCTTTAACAGCAGACTTTTGCAGTTTGTGTTTGAGAACATTCTGCAAAAAGCATTTTGTACGCTGATGACGTTCTCGAAAACGGCCTTTTACAAGCAAGGTTAGGTTTGGTTGCCAGCGAAAGAAGAGGCTGGAAATTTCGCTCGAACTCTAACGTCATGTGTCTGAATAGGAACATACCACTGTACCATTATGTTTTCCGAACATAATTGTAGAGTTACGCAGATCCAGAGGGAACTCAAAACCGCTGTAAAGACACCATGCTATAGCTACATACATACCGCAAAAAATCATTTCACAAAGTTCAGAGTACCCTCTGTTCGAGAACTGTTGCAGTTATGAAAGAGTTTATTTGCTTTCTTCAAATTTCGAACTCATCAACTCACATTGCTTTGTGTGACCAGGCGTGTAGAGCGGTATGAAGTGTACTCAAATTTTCTGTAGACCTCATCAAGATTTTGGAAACTCACGAAAATTACCCCCCCCCCTGAACGAAATCCTGGATCCGCGCCTGTCGCTATTTTTCTTTTGATCACAGACATTTTTTTTATGACAGACCATATTATTCTGTAGATGTTGATACAGAATTATGCATAATCGCATAAGCATATTATACTACATATAAAAAAAATATAACAGGATATTCATATCTGATGTTTAAATCGTCCCATTACATTTCACATCTGACCTTCAAATCGTGATTCTTTTAATCCAGATCATGTTAATTGTTCAATGATAAATTACACTGGTCTAAAACCTTTTTTTTTTATATAGGAACCAATATACATTTTCCGGAATGTTTATGATGGCTCTGGGCCTTTGGCACTAGCGTGATTTTTAACGTGATTTTTTTTTATTTTGATTTTTTCTAGTTTTTTGAGAAAATTGAAAATAATGAAAACTCCTTTTTTTAAATAATTTTTGTTGAGTAATTGTTACTAACAACCCTATTATTGACACGATTCAAAACTAGTTTTAACGTAAAACTAGTTCTATATAGTCTGCCCAAGTAACATCGTTGGAGCTAATAGAAGCACAACGGTTCTTTAGCAGCTTGTAAGCAGTGAAATCCAAAGCTTAAGCTCTTAAATAGATTATTGCACAGCTCCCTACATTTCATTTAAAAATTAGGTTCTATAATCGAAGTTTCAGAACACTTATAGCTCTATTAATTTTATAACGACTCACGTTTTAAAAATAGCTCTTTAATAACGTTCAACGTTTTTTAAACGAGCTAACTATTGATATCAGCACATAAAGAAGCATTGTAGAGCTGCTTAATTTCATGTTCAAAATACTAGCGCAAGTCTTTATAGAAATGTCAAAAAATAGCATTTCAAAAGCTACTCAAAAAACGGCTGTAGAGTTTAATTACTAATACTTTCACACAAACTCTTTTGAAGTTAGCACTAGCGCATGCGCTTGAAATCTCTCTGAGCATTATAAAATCTCTCTCTGAGCATTGGGAAATGTGAAGACTCGATAGAGCTACAGCAAATCGACTATAGAGCTTAATACTAAACCTCTCTCAAATAAAATACTACTACTCAATATTAGGGTGTTCCACAATAAAATATAATAGCCATGACTTCAACGGGAAAAATTAAACCAAAACTAGAAAATAAATGTATTCCATTCACTTTCTGGTGAATACCGAGTATGCACCACAAAAATCAAATTAGATGCTAAATTCACATTTTTTTTTATTAAAATTAATTAAACAGTTTACTGAAATCTTTTTTTTTTAAATAATATTAAATCTATGGCTGAGTCGCAAAAGTACTTGCTTACGTGCTAAGAAATCATAATGCACTTCAATGTTGAATAGAATTTAAATAAACAAGAATTTTTTTTCCAGAAATTAGAATTAGCCACTGACTTTCAATTTCCGAACATCCTACTTTTTAAGTACTGAACGCAAAACTCTCATTTTGTGGAAACTAGCTCTAGAAGAGCTCGGTTAAAGACAAACTATGTTCATAATAAAAACTATGGCGACGGAAAAAAAAATCATTGAATAATTTTTCTTTATTTATTTAAACGAATGCAAAATCTTTCCTTTCAACAAAAACACAATAAAATATTGCAATGAAAACAAAAATATTAAATTTCATGATTTATTAAATTTATTTATCAATGTTTTACATTGTTTAGATAAACTTATTTAAATATTTAACAGCGTAATATAAGTAATTTCGAAGGCGCGTTGTTGTTTTTCGAAGTACCTACAGTACAATTGTGATAAAACTAAACGCGCATTAAAAAATCACTTACATGGAACTCACAAATATTAATTTCATTTTTCACTACGACATTTTCTCTGCGAATATTTAATAAATTTGCTTGACATCACATGATGTAATATAAGCAACTTATATAAATGGGGTATCAAATGAAAGCTAGGACTGTCCTCTACACGATACCATTGGTCGGACTGACTTTTTTTTGGCTGTTACGACGAGTCCAACTATTTTTTTAAAAAATGGTCTTTTTTGTAACACTGCGTCTTACATCATGGAAAACTGAGTAAAATCATTTCAAATGGTTAGGAAAGTGACCTTAACCACTTTTTTTTTATTTTCATCCCAAGGATGCACAAAATCTCTAATTTTAGAAAAGTGGTCGGACTTGTAGCAACAGCCAAAAAACTCTGTCCGACCATTGCTATCGTGTAGAGGACAGTCCTAGCTTTCATTTGATACCCCATTTATATAAGTTGCTTATATTATAGGTACATTTAGCGAAAAATGCAACCTGAAAAGTGCATTTTTTAACCATTGCGACTAGATAAAGCTTGTCCGACCAGCAGTTTGGTAAATATTTGGACTAAATCTATCGGTTGGCATCCAATTTTTGAGTGGCCGCGATGAGATAGGTAATCTAACGGGGGGCTCCCTGACTATATAGAACTAGTTTTACGTTAAAACTAGTTTTGAATCGTGTCAATAATAGGGCTGAGTATTTCCGTTGTTTTTAAATAGCTATTTTTCTTTTTTCAGTCAATGTTTAGGGAATTTTCCCCCCTTATAGAAAGGAGGGGGAAATACACCTCCCCTTCTAAAGAATTTATTTCTTAGGATATGTCCAAAAATGCTTTCATAAAGTATTGGCCTGTAACTTGGAAATATTCTGTGTACTTCTTACCTTTGAAGAAACAGTGTTTCTCATATAAAAATTAGCACTGTGTCAAAAAAAATAAATAAGGACATTTTAAATACAACCAGCTTCTGTACACCTCAACTTGCTCTCATGACATCACTGAAATTACCATGAATCAATATATTCGTACTTTTCAGGTTATTTCTGGGTTAATTTATCAAAAACCGTTGATTTTGTAAGACAATAACATTGTTTTGCTAATTTTTGAATTTTCTACTCCCCGTATCTTTCTTAACCTTGCTCCTCCCGAAAATATGAATATAATCTTTTTTGTAGGAAATTTATTATTCTTTCATTTTGTAATGTACACTTTTCCGCTCAAACGCTTAGTTTTCAAAATATTCCCGAAGTATTAAAAAAGGGGACCCTTAACCCCCACTCCTGGCAATAGCTCGTGGCCCTGGGCTGGGGACTTTTAGTATGTTATACTTGGGGGCCACCCCTACCACATTAAATAATAACCCAGAGAGCGTGATTTATTGCATTTATTTTTCCTTCGTTGACTAGACTATTAGTCACCGAATCAAATCTGTAAAAGCATTTGCTAGAACTTTTTAAAACATAATTATGATGAAATGAACAACATAAAACTGGAATACTTAGACGATAATAAAACTCTTTTACTTTTTTTATTTGTATTTTGCTCTCTCTCTTTTAGGCCATATTTTCGTTGAGATTTTTGATGTTATGATTTGACTTCTTGATTTTCCCTTATTTTCTTAAAAAATGTATAAGTTTTCGTTTTTGTCGTCTAGGTATTCTTCTGAATTGCAAACCTTTTCACTGTTCTGGGTTATTACTAAGATTTTATTGCACGCAATAGTTTCTGTTTGGCTCGTCCGAGGTATTGCTACCGTTCTTAAAAAGAAAATCCGTAGGAAGTAAATATTATTGCAAGAAATAATATAATCACGGTGCCACGGTACTGACATATAGACAGTTTATGTGAACTTCTAAGCTAATGAGGAAAATAATTTCCAGGAAAATTTTTGCACTATGCCTTTAAAATTAATACAATATTTTAATTATCAACCAAAATCATGTTATGTTTTAACATGCCTAAAAATACTACCGCAGCACTAATCGAGACAAAATTGTTTTTTGGCTTCAATGGATATCTAAGCCACCCATTGCGTCATTAATTAACCCCTTATTAATAAATTATAGGCGTAAAAAGGGAAAATAATAAATTTTGGAAACGATTTGCATGCAAATAATGCTGTGAGGTGAATATATTCTTTGTGTTTGGAAATGCAAATATTTTTATTCACCACACTTTATCTCACGCGAAGTACTTAACTACCCAAGTGTTTTGTAGTTCTATGACAGCAATGGTTCCTTTTTGCAGCTGTAAGCCAATCCTGCAAAAAAGTTATTTTGTACTTCACCTCAATAATTTTTGACGGGCGAAAATATTTGCATAGATTTTCAGATGATCCCAGCTGGCCATTCCAAATTTCCAAAAATTAACTTTTCGAATTTTTTTCTATGCGAATCATTTGTGACTCGTTTGTGACTGTTTGTGACAACATTAAAAAGTTTTGTGACTCGATAGTTGTTCAGTTATTATAGTCCAGTCAATTTGTGCTGAAAAAGGCTCTTTGCGAGCAAATTGTGGGGTAGTTTTGATTTGTTCGCTCCTTTATTGGGGGTGCTGAATCCGAATCTGAGGTTTGCCAACAAAATTTCGTGATGCAACATGGAAAAAAATGATGCAAAAATGCATTTCTTGGGAGTTTTTCACTAACGGCTCTAAAACTACCAACTATTCGAAAATTACATTAAAGTACCATTGAAAGTATACAGGATTTGCAATAAATTTATATTCAAGGTTTTTTTCTGCAACAACCCATTTGGACTCAAGCAATATTCGAAAATTGACGTATTTTTACTGTTTTCGAAAATCCACTTGAAAGCGCTAAGAAATTACTTTGTTTGACAAAATTTGAACTTTTATCTGTAACATGGACCAAGATATACTTTCCTGATGGTCTTTGATGCGCTGAATTCGAATCTGGCCTTGGAATTGCTCTAGCACGTTACGTTTTTGAGATATTCGAATCTAAAGATTTAAAAAAAATGCATTTTTTATGCAAATTTGAAGTTATGTTTTTTTCTCAAGGTAATTTTTTAAATATATAAATATAAATAAATTTTAAAAATATTCATTTTGAAGTATGAACATTTTACTTTAAAATTCTTTTTGAACCTTTCAAATACCTCCATTTGTCTTCGAGAAATCGTTGGTTTTCGTCTTACTACCAAATTCGAAAAATCCAGTCAATTTGTGCTCAAAAGATCAAACTGTGGGATTTTTCGAATTGGTAGTAAGACGAAGTCCAACGATTTCTCGAAGACGAGTGGAGGTATTTGAAAGATTCAAAAAGAATTTTGAAGTAAAATGTTCATACTTTTGAATGACCACAAACATTTTTTCGACAAAAATTCCGTCGAAAAAAGAATATCCCCAAATTTGTATAAAAAATGCATTTTTTTCAATTTTTAGATTCAAATATCTCATAAACGTGAAGTGATAGACCAATTTCAAGGCCAGATTCAAACTCAGCACATCAAAGACCACCAAGAAAGCATATCTTGGTTCATGTTACAAACAAAAATTAAAATTTTGTCACACAAAGTAATTTCTTAGAGCTTTCGAGTGAATTTTCAAAAACAGTAAAAATGCGTCAATTTAAGACTAGTGCTTGAGTCCAAATGGTTTGTAGCAGAAAAAAACCTTGCATAGGGATTTATTGAAAATTGTGTATACTTTAAACGGTAGTTTGATGTAATTTTCGAATAGTTGGTAGTTTTCGAGCCATTAGTGAAAAACTCCCAAAAAATGCATTTTTGCATAATTTTTTACACTTTTTTCCATGTTGCGTCATGAAGTTTTTTTGGAAAACCTCAGATTCGGATTCAGCACCCTCGAAAACATAAAGGAGCGAACAAATCAAAACTGCCCCACAATTTACATGGTAAAAATACAATATGACTGGACTATTAACAAATTTAAAAAAATGTACCAGTTAGCCATATTTTTGAAAACTGTAGTAGCAAAAACTTGTTTGTACTCAATTAATCAGAAATCGTTTGCGACTTCTGAATATATCAATAAAATCGTTTGTGACAAAATAGTTTTCGAGAAAAATTTGAAAAACTGATTTAATTTCACCACACTATAATTTTTTTATTGTTATGGGTGGAGCTTTGCATGTACATATGTGTCTCTGATTCATGATGCTGAGGTGAGTTGTTATGGTTCGAGGTGAGCAACATGTTCCAATAATAATTAAGGTAAAAGTTAATTTAAAAATCAAAAGAGGGTTGTTTCTACTTAAAAGATGGCAAATTGAGTTTGAATTTTGAATAATACGACTACCATTTTTCCACTAAACTATCACTGCCAGACCCTGTTTGTTGTTCAGTTTATATGTACATAGCAAGGTATCTACCTACCTATACTCAATCGATCGAATATAATTTGTTGCATCAGAATTGTTCAAAACAATAGCTTGTAGGTACTGGTTTTATTTCCATTGAAAATTTTGTATAAAATTGGAATTTTGGAAAAAAATTGTTTGTGACAACCTACCTAGATTGTTTGTGACAACCTATTTTCGAAGAACTCGTAATGGCTGGTCTATGTTTTTACCTATCCCATTGCAAATTGAGAATTTAGCATTACGAGTTTTTGGAAAAAAGGCTGTCACAAACGATGTTTTTGCTAAATTCTCAATTTATAAACAATTTGCATTGGGATAAGTTTTCAAAAATATTTTGGCTAACTGGTACATTTTTTTAAATTTGTATCGAGTCACAAAACTTTTTAATGCTGTCACAAACAGTCACCAAACGAATCACAAACGATTGACATAGAAAACAATTCGAAAAGTAAATTTTTGGAAATATTGATATTGATAGCTGGGATCATCTTAGATTTCCGCACGGGAACTGTAAGCTAGGCATTATAAGCATAGTTTACAGTTCCGATGCGAAAAAAAAATCAACATTTTCAAAACGATTTTCTACCTATTCTGCGCACCAAGTTGAATAATATTCAAGGCGAAAAACATTTGCTTTGGCCTAAACCACCCATTGAGTCATTAATTTACCCTTAATTGACAAGCTTTAGGCCTAAAAATGGAAAATAAATATTTTTGGATGCGAAAACCATTTGCATGCAAATAATGCCTTGAGGTGAATATATTTTTTTTTCGGAAGTATAAACCGACCATCAAAAAAAAAAATATTTTATTCACCACACTTTTTTTCGCATGCAAATCAATTGCCGGTCCATTGTTTTGCATGACATTCCATGACAGCATAGTTTTTTTTTTTGCATGAAACTGTAAACCAATCATGCAAACAATTAATTTTACATTTCAACTCAATTATTTTTGACATGCGAGAATATTTGCATAGATTTTTTTTTGCGCACGGGAACTGTAAACTAGGCTATAACGATGAATTTATTTTCGCGCAAAAAATGTCAAGCACATTTTTTGGCAAAAAAAAATGTCTTTGGAATTTGTATTTTGCTTTAGCATAAAAAAGATCGTTTACGGCACGGACATTTTTGCATTGAGTACCTACAATTTTTTTTTTTACCTGCAAGCTTTTTTTTTCTCAAAAGAACTACTGTATACTTAGCTTAAATGGTGAAATATTTTCTCGAAAAATTACATACCGAAATAATTGTCTGGCTACAGTCTTGTTTGATTTGAAGCCTCAAAAAATGTTACTTAACAAAACCTCGTTTCAAATATCTCAGATTGATTTGATTCCAAAAATTTAAAATTCCCTCTGAACAGATAAGAAAACTGTCATTTGCACAATCAAAGAAAATAACAAAATTAAAAATAACTATCATGGGAGAATAATTTCATATCTCATACAATTTCATCTGCAAAAACAGAGAAACCAATATTCATTCCCAAACAACTTGATCCAAAAAGCAAAACCTGTGTCGACCGAGGCAAAGCGAAGTACTTGTGTGGCACGCGACTCATCGTGCTCATCTTGTATCGTGTTGGTTCGGAAAATTTCGGCTGCACTAAGTGGTTGACCTGCTTGTTGCCCTCCGGCACGTTATGCAGACTTCCTTATAAGAAAACGACAACGACGACGGCTACGATCACGTCGAATATGTACATGACACACGATCGCAGTAAGTACGACCACTTCGTCAGACCTTTCTGCTGCTGAGACACACCGCAGATGTGTATACCAACACTTTAAACCTGTTATTCTACGGTGAGATGTAGACACTATTTTAATGATACCGGTGCGAATGGAGAAGTTGTACCTTCAGCTACCCCTACTTTGCAGACTAGGGGAACGAACATCAACTACAGCTCTCAGTCTCTCTTCGATGATATCCTGTTCTCTTAAAACCAACCTTACCAGGAGAATTGTTTTTTCTTTCTTGTTATTTATGATAAAAGTATCTCGTCATCTTCTGAGATCTCAGACCTAAAAGAAGTGATCAAAAGAGATCGTGGGATTTATTTTTACCTGTGTTAAAGGGATTGAGATGGTGCGCTGGCATACACCTTGAGTTACCTACAAAATCAGAAGATTTAGGACGAAGGGATTCATTAAGGAATACACATCCTTGGAGTAAGCATCCAATTCGACAAAGTTGAGATTTATTTTTGAAACCAAAACAAAGTGCACGTTACTTAACAAGAAAAAATAAATAAATTAAGGACGAATAAAGTTTGATAGTGATTTGATATGATGGCACTAGGTTCAGAAAGATTACATCACGCACCACAGACGTCGATGGGAGGAAACTATTTAAAGCACATACCCATAACACCGACAAATCATTTGAGCATAGATGGGCCCAGACTCAACAAGCGATATGTCTACGCAAATAAACCATACGGAGGAATCGACACGAATCCTTCGGTTATTCGGCGTAATGCTCGTGAAAGAAATCGCGTGAAACAAGTGAACAATGGATTCATCAGTTTGCGGCAGCACATTCCGCCAACAATTGTCGCCGATTTGAGCAATGGCAAACGGATAGGTGGCAGTAAGAAGCTGAGCAAAGTTGATACTTTACGAATGGCTGTCGAGTATATTCGTCGACTGAAGAGCCTATTGGATGAGGACAACAAAGATGCGGGTAGTTCATTACCAAGCAAAAGTGCAAGCGCAACTGAAGGATTTTTGGGAGAAGCTGCTCATCAACACTATTCCCTGGAGCCAATCAACTCTATGTCCTTCTACGATAATCAACATCAGAGTTATGAGCAGTATTATGTTACACCTGCTGCATGCCAGGATACAGCGGCGCTGGTATCACCTACATCTTCTAACTACAGTGATGGATATTTTTCTTCAGCCGAACAAGCAGAGCCGAAGTCACATATTAAATTTGAAAATTCCTTTGACGATTTCAATAATTCCGCAGAGGATGAGGAACTTTTGGATTATATTTCTTTGTGGCAAGAAGAAATGTAGTTGTGTGTGAAAAATAAAATAAAAGTTGGACCCTTTCCAGCGCTCTAGTCAAATTTAATATTATAATAATTGTAAGCCATTGACACTATTACCTCTTTTAAATGTAATTATTTTATTTGTTGAAATGTAAATATGTACACAGTGAAGTAGATTATAAGGAAATTTATGTTTAAGACTGGAAGACAATGATTTAAAATAACTTAAGAAAAATATTAAATTAAAAAAAAAAATATAAAAATGCATCCTGTTTTTATTTGTGTTGTAACTATAGAGAAGAACACGTCCGACCGTTGGAAACGTTTTTCGACAATTATGAGAAATTTTTTACGCATCTGAAAAAATATTGGAATAAATCAGAATTATTGAAATAAATCTATATAAATTGGGAAGAAAATTTTTGCGTTGCCCTCGCAAAATGTTTTTACACAATTGGGAACATTATAGTTGTCAAGTAGCTATTTAACAATTTTTTTTTACATTACTATGAAAATGATTGCACCGTTGATTAGAATTTAAATCAGTTTTAATTTGTTGATATCACCCGTGACAGTCTGATGAGTTGTTTTAATCACAGATATGAAAGGAAGAGAATTTATTCCATTTTCTAAAGTTAAACATATTTTCACTTCAATTGATTGTTATGATGGTGCTTGTACTGTCGATGCAGCCCCCGCAAACTGGGAATCATTCATCGGTTTGGTAAATTATTTTTAAATCGAGCTAATGGCGCTACATCACTTATCCTTGTTTGAAGGTTTCATTCGATTTCATATTAACCAAGTTTGCAAATTGGAGGAGACTTCTGGCCTATGAATCGCATAAGACATGATTTAAAAGAAGCTGCCTACGTATAAGAAAAAGAAATGTAATGTAATGTAAATGGGGTAGGCAAGGGAAAATCATTCAATAGACTAATGAGGTAATGTGGTGTTGGGAATATAAAAACAAGCCATAAGCAGGTATCTTTTTTCATTAAAATTCAGATAAACAATGCAAAACAAAGTTCTACGAGAGCAAAAAAAAGTTGAATTGAAGCTGAATAAACAAGTTATCTGAACATTATATTTAATTGACACAAAAAAAATTATCCATACAAATAAGGACCTTCACAAAAAATGAAGAAACAAATATTTTTTGTTTCATTTCTTGCAATAACGGTACTTCAAGAAAAAATGTTTGCAAATTAATGTCAAAACAAAAGACATTGAGCTGTAATGTATGTGGGTGCGTGAATTTTCATAATATGGAATATACATAGTTCTTCTTTATAACTATCTTTATTTTTAACATGCGATATATTCCGTGGCAGTCGTGAAGAACCAGGTAACTCAAACATTAAAACAAATTCGAAGTTCGGGGTCTTTGTTTAATAACAATCACAAAATCTAACTAATGTCAAAACAAATGTTCATCATGTATTGTCAAATATTTTAGGAAATTATAAGATGAAAGAAAAATTTTGTTATAAATACGTATTGTTAAATATTTATTTAAGAAATTTAAAAAAAAAATAAAAATTCACTTCAGGTATCAGGACTTACCTGATTCTTCACAACCGCCATGGATATGTAGGTGGAGGTACTTACTTTAGGGCAAGTTTTAGATTCGTGCATAAAAAATTTTAAGATAACAATCAACTAGGTATAACATAACGGTTACAGAGAACACGAAAAAAGTAGGTGGCGAAATTCTGTCTGTCTGTATGTATGAATGAATGAATTAGTTTAAGGGTGTAAGTGCACTGCGACCTTAAGATCTATTGTGCCCCCTTACTAGAGCTTGATGAGGTTACTCATTCTACAGCTCATCCTCCAAATTGATTTCTTTAAGAAACTTGAGTATTTGGAGTACTTTTAGAGAGGATAGTTCTTTCTCCTCTATCTGGTGATTTCCCAGATGCCTTTGTCTTTGATGCACAAGTGCATCACATCTACCCAATATGTGGTTCGGGGTTTCATCGTGCTCATTGCAAAATCTGCATATGGCACTGTTTTCCAGGCCAAGAATTCGGAGGTGTCTCCTTAACTTGCAGTGGCCTGTGAGGAATCCCGTTATTATTCTAAGTCTATTTCTATTTAAGCTGATGCAGGATTGGAATCGTGCTTGGTTGTAATCCCCAAGTAGAAGTTTGGCCTGCCTCAGCTTAGGGAGCTCTTTCCAGGTTTTTGATCTTTTCTCCCTCTCTGTTGTTTTGATTTTGTTTTTAATCACGTTTTCTCCTAATCCGCAATAAGGCTCTGGCCCCATAATGGGTGACATTGCTCCTTTTTTTGCTAAGGAGTCTGCCTCTTCATTGCCCTGTATGCCAACGTGCCCAGGTACCCAGTGAAGAGTAACATAGTTATTCTTGCCCAGTTCATTTAGCCTGCCCACACACTCCCATACCAGCTTAGAGCTAATGCTATACGAGCTTAGTGCTCTGAGTGCGGCCTGGCTATCTGACATGATAGCAATATTTTGGTTTTTATATTTTCTTTCGAGATTTCTTTCTGCACATTTCCCTATGGCATTAACTTCTGCCTGAAAAATGCTGGTGGACTGTCCCATCGGTATGAAAAGTTTGGTTCTAGGCCCAAAAATTCCAGCCCCAGTCCCCTCAGACGTTCTAGATCCATCAGTATACCATTTGATGGTATTTGCTTTAAGAGTGTAGTTTACGTCTTCGTCTACCCACTCTTTTTTGCTACTTAGCTCCGTATGAAAGTTCTTAACGAAGTTATACCTTTAATCATGCCATCTCTTGGAATGTCAAGAAGGTTTGATTCTGTGGACGTGCAAATCGAGTGTCTTTCCCTAAGACCAATGATTTTCCCCGTCCCAGTTCCCTCCCTTGCAAATCTCATGATGGCTCCCTTAGCAGCACTATCTATGGCCACGTGTAGTGGGGTCAAGTCCAGAATGACTTCCATAGCTGCTGTAGGGCAAGTTCTCATTGCACCGGTGATGCAAATGCATGCGAGCCTTTGTACCTTATCTAGTGATTTCCTAGCTGTACTAAGTTCGGTTCTTTTGTGCCATGCGACCGCCCCATAGGTAATGATGGGTCTTACCATCATGGTGTACATCCATCTCAGGATATTTGGCTTACAGCCCCATGATTTACCTGCAAGTCTCTTGCATATCATGAGAGCTTTTGTGGCTTTTCCGACAGTTGTCTCGACATGTTTGTTCCAGAGAAGTTTGCTATCTAGTGTAATACCTAGATATTTAACCTCTTTCTGGATGTCGATTTCTTCACCAGCCAACCGGATAGGTTTCATGCGTGGTAGAAGCCTCTTTTTAGTAAAAGGGACTATCGTTGTCTTTGTGGGGTTAATGTTCAATCCCACTGATAGACACCATTTTCTTGTTATTGTCAATCCTCTCTGAATAATATCACAGAGAGTTTCTTCGAATTTTCCCAAAGCTGTTATAACAATGTCATCGGCGAAACCGATGCAGCGTATTCCTTGAGAAGATAGACTTTCCAGCAATTCATCTACTACAAGACTCCACAGTAAGGGTGATAGAACCCCTCCCTGTGGACAGCCTCTTGTTGTGATGACTGTCTGGACACTATGTCCTGCATAAGCTTCCGCAGTTCTTGTGCCTAGCATACCACTTATCCATCTGATTATAGTGACGGGAACACTCTTCCTTACTAAAGCCCTGTTAACGGCTTCATGTGAGGTGTTGTCAAAGGCGCCCTCAATATCCAAGAACGCACATAAGGCCGTTTCTTTGGAGTCTAAGGCCATACGTAAGGTGTTTGTGAGTTCATACAGGGCGGTTTCTGTAGATCTTCCCGCTCTGTAAGCATGCTGGCGATGGTTTAAAGGTTTGTTTATTAATACTTCTGATCTGATGAAGTTATCAATTACCTTTTCCAAAGTCTTCAGTAAGAAGGATGTTAAACTAATTGGCCTGAAGGACTTTGGATGTGTTGTATCTTTTTTCCCAATTTTTGGGATAAAGATTACCTTGGCTCTTCTCCATAGACTTGGTGTATGCCCAAGTGCAATACTACTTTGAAGTATTTTTATAAGATAAGGCATTAATTCCTCTTTTCCTTTTTGTAAAAGGGCTGGAAAAATACCATCTACACCCGGTGACTTGAAAGGTTGAAAGGTGCTTATTGCCCATTCAATCCTATTGCCTGAACAGATAGTTTTGGCTATTTTCCAGTCTTCCCGGTTTGGTCTGAGAGGTATTCTCTCTATTGTGTTTCCTACCGTTGATGTTGGTAAGCTGCCCGGAAAATGAGTATTTAACAAGAGAGTCGATCTTTGCTCCTCATTTTCTGTAAAACTACCATCAGGGTTGCGAAGTGCCAATGATGTTAGTGTCTTTTCTTTCGCAAGAGCTTTATGTAGTCTTGCTGCTGCAGGGGTAGTAGAAATTCCCTCACAGAATTTAGCAAAACTATTCCTTTTGGCATTTCGTATTTCCCTGTTATATTTGGTCATTTCTGCAGAGTAGTTATCCCACTCTCCAGTTCTCTTTGCGGTATTAAAGAGTTTCCTTACCTTGGATCTTAGTTTCGACAAATTATTGTTCCACCAGGGAGCATCTCCTTGTCTTTTAATGGGCCTAAGGGGACAACTGAGTTCATATGCCTCATTTATTGCCCCACTAAACTCATTAACTACGTGTTCTAATTCCAGGTGACTATTTGTCGTCTCAGCCGGACCTAGGTGTTCAAGGTTTGCCTTCAGAACGTTTTTATAAAGATTCCAATTTGTTTTCTTAGGATTCCTTCCAGAGGTATTCTCTGTGAAAAGGTTTTCTAAGGTAAACACTATAATTCTGTGGTCAGACATTGAAGGTTCACTAGAAACTCTCCAATCTCTTACCAAGCAGCTTAGGTTCGGGGTTCCAAACGTTAAGTCTAAGACTTCTTTTCTATTTCTAGTTATAAAGGTAGGGGTATTCCCTACATTAAATATATCTAGATTTTTTTCCATAATAAATTCTAAAAGGTACTCACCCCTTTGATTTATATCGGTACTTCCCCATGATGTATGGTGGGCGTTAGCATCACATCCCACCATAAACGGAAGTCCTTTTGAGTTACAGTACTCCACAAGCTTCTTTACTTCGGTTGGTGGAATATTGGCTTCATCACCGGCAAAGTATGCAGATGCCACTACCATCGTTCGGGGACTGCCCTCGATGTAAATTTGGGCCTGTATTGGAACCAGATCCCGCGTCATAAATTCTGAAAGACATATAAAATTTATATTATTTCTTATTTTTATGCATGCTCTGGGAGAGTCGTGTCTCGTATCCCAAATTAATTTAGAGTCCTTACATGTTAGGCCTCTAACTTGGCCCCCGTATATCCAGGGTTCTTGGATCAGTGCTAGTCCCAGGTTATCAGCATTGAATTTTCTTGCTATGACAGCTGATGCTGCCTTAGCGTGATGGATATTCACCTGAGCTAGCTTGGTGCTGATCCCGCGTCCAGTCATTTTGTTTTATTATAAGATGGGGGCAAATGCCCCTTCATCTTCAAGTAATCTATCTTCCTCCTCATTGGTCGGAAGCACCTCATTTTTGTCAAATCGGCTTGGAGAGAGGTCTATGCCCTCCATCTCTTCGCTTTTTTGACGTGTCTCCTCGATTGCCAGTGATTTTGCCTGGCTTTGTATTGCAGGTAGGGGAAGGGTTGGGGATTGCTGGGGGGGTTGGGATGTTTGATTGGGTTGGATGTTAGTGGGTGCATCGGGGTTTATGGTGTGGGATATGGGGGATGTAGGAGAGATGGGGAGGTTGTTGAGTTGGGAGGATGTGGCAGGTTTGGGGTCCGGGATATTTGCGGCCATTATGGATTTAGGGAGATTTAGGTTGTTGGATTTCCGAAGACCTGTGACAGGTATCTTCCCGAACTTATAATGTAGCTGGTAATCTGCTTTCATTATAGTCTCAGCTGACTGACCATCGATGCCAATCACAAGAAGCTGCCCCTTGCCCTCGACTTTACTTCTGAGGATCTTCCAGGCATTGATCTTCAAGCCTTCATTTTGGGCCTCAATAAGTGCCAAGGATCTTTTATCATCTTGCCCCGTGCTTCTTGGCAGGAATAGCGTGATTGTGTACATCTTGGGGATATCATCACCCATACACGCCATCAGTTCACTGCCCTTCCAGGTGTTCAATTTTGAGGCTTTCTCTTTCAACCAATCAGCTGTGTCTTGGCCAGCGCAATCAACTAAAAGGAGCCCTGTTCTGAAGTACAGACCGTTGAATTTAAGTTTGCACCTCCAACCAAGTGAAACTTCCTCAATAATGGCTTCCTCTAGTGCCGATAATTCATCGGCACTAAGAGAAACCTGAGGGTACTCCCTTGGCAGAACCGCAATCCTCACACTCGACGCTGCACTTGCATAGGAGAGCCCATGCTCGCCGGCTTTACTATTGGCGGTGCTTGGTCCCGCAAATGTTGCCGACGTCCTGTATTTTTTGACATCTTGCCTTAGGGGAGGAGATATGTGGTGACTTTTCCTCTTACCCTGATCTGACTTCCTCTCGTCTACCTTCTTCCTGGCTTCTTGTGGGGACATCCCATCTGATAAAAACCGGAGGTACCATCGTGAGGCCGAACCACTCAGTCCTTTCCTCAGTGGGTCATCCAGGCCTCCTGGTTTTCCCAGCCCCGGAAGTGGACCAGAATATCGGTTTGGCCTTCTTGTTCGATTTTTATGTGGCAGAGAGGTATCTTTTAGTGGTGACTTCCCACTATCGGCGCCTTCTATGGTTTTAGCAATATCTTTTTCCGGCATGGGAGGTATTCTCCCCTTGCTGGAGGTTGATGTACCCGGAGTTGCATCTTCCATTTGTCTGGGAGGTGTTCTCCCCTGGCTAATGTTCGATGGTTCTCCTTGAGCTGCCCGGTTCGGCGAGTTGTTTCCTTGAGGTTTTCTCTTGAGGAAAAAACTGCTTCCCGGTCTCGGATCGTCACCATGAAGGTTTTTCTCCATTCGATCCGCGTATTCGTTCGCGGTGATATCCCGCGGAACGTTAAATTTTGTGTGGTTTTTGTTGTTTTTCTTTTTTATAATTTTTGGCATTTTAATCCCACGAGTAGCTAGAGAAGTAATGGGGTCGAGCCATACCAGAGCTCCGCATGGTATGGTAAGGTCATAGTTACTCTTCAATTCGACCAACATCAAAGAGGTTCCGTTAGAATACAGCCGGTATAACCCCTGGCTGCAAACCATCCAATGGGCACGGGTCACTTAACACCCTGGATTAGGGGGGGCAGTTCTTAGTTCGTTACTCCTCAAAATCACCACTGATTTTAGGTTGCCCCAAAAAGCAGCAGGTCAGATGAATCTTTGAAACTTAAGCCTACGCACCGCGACAAGGTGACTGCCACGCGCAGGTGTCTGTATGTACCTCCACCTACAGTCAAAACTATACCGGAGTGATTTTCTTCAAATTTTGAACATTTTTTTTTTTGGAATTCCCTAGAAGAGAAATTGAAATTTTTTTTAGTTTCTCAAATGACGGAATACTTGCCATATAACTGTTAAGGAAAAGCTTATGGTGTTATTCTTTGACAAAAAAATGTACCAGAAAAAGTTATTAACGGTACCTGCCATATAACCGTTTTTGTGATTTTATCTTCAATGGCTCCACCAGTTTCAATCAAAAATTTTTTATAACTTTTAAAGCTTTCGCGGTTGTTTACATTAGACACTTTTAAGTTATTAGGATTAGGCGCGATATAAATATTTAATATTTAGCGAGTTCAATACTGTACTCAACCCGAACGTTTCGCTACGAATTGCATCCAGCGTGGTCACCGGCTAGTCCTAATAACTTAAAAATGTCCAAAATTTGTTTGAAAAAGCTTCTTTATAAGTACAGGTAAAATAGGATAAACAAAACAAACAAATTGGTACCACCATGAAACTTGGTGAAAACGATTCATGTATTATGAGAATGAAAAATCAAAAGAGTCTATAAAATTATTTCACATGGAAGGGTGTTTTTTTGAGGGGATAAAATTGTGGTGTATCAAACAGAAAAATTAACTTTGGTGCAACCTAAGCATATGACACATGTTCTTAAGGTAGTTTTGAATTCTGAATCAGATGACACTAAAACCAAGACGATACGACCTCCGTGAAATAAATTATTGCAATTTTTATGTAAAGATAACTATATTTTCAGTATAAAAGTAAAAAATTACCGGAAACCAGTTGAAAATAATGGTCCATCGATGAAACTTGGCATCAGTGGTTCATTTGTCATGAAAAGCAATAATAAGAAGAGTCTATAAAAATATCTGTGGTTAAAGGCTGTTTTTTTGAGGGTTGGGGTGAAGGTTGGGTTATGGTGGGATTATTACCATAAAACCTGTGACAAGAATGGTACCCTCATGAAACTTTATAAAAATGTGCTATGAACTACCAGAAAGAAGAATCAAAAGAGTCTATAAAAATATGTATATGGTAAATGGATGTTTTTAATGGATGAAAAAAAGTATAATACTTTTTCCAAAAACAAAAATTGTTTCCAAAAACAAATAACAGCCTTGAACCAAACCCACAAAAACACCCATTCTTTCTTGATATTTTTGTAAACTCCTTTGATTCCTCATTCTCGTAGTACCTAAATGAAACACTTTTAGGTCGTGTGCCAATTGCGTTAAAATTCTGGTTAAATTTGATCCCAGTAAAATGTTATCCCTTTTTATAGGGGTGAGTAAAATTTAAGGTTTTTGCTGTGTCAATTGGATTAAATGGAATTTTTTTTTTTACATTCACTTCCCATTAGTTTTGTTTTTGCATTTTTCTCAGTGATGATAGTTCGCAAACATATCAGTTTGCAAAATGAATGAATCATCTGAAAAATTATTTTCAATAAATTTTATTGATTCTTTTGCATTATCAAGGATTTATCACAAGTTATTCAAACTTCTTCTTGAGTGCATACTTAAATTTATTATAAGGTCTTTGTCTATATTTCTTAATCCTTTCATTTAATTTTAGTTTTTTTTTTCCATTTTTCATCTTTCCCGATAGGATTCATGACTTCTTGATAGCAAAATAAAATATTTATCTACATTCATCTCCCTCAGCAGTTTTTTTATAAGGGTTTACAACAACACAAACAAATCCGGATCGCTTAAGATACGCAGCCGAACGCGCCCATAGACATGTCAAAAATTAACCACCGACTAAAATTTTAACGAGCTCCTGAGCAGGTTAAATTTTGAAGTTTATATTCACCTCGGTAATGTCAAAATTTAGCCATGGGATCAAATTTAACCAGGATTTTAACGCAATTGGCACACGGACTTACCAAGTTTCTTTCTATAGACTCTTTTGATTCTTCATTCTGTAAGTTAATAGCACATTTTTACAAAATCTCATGGGGGTACCATTTTCGTCACAGGTTTTATGGTAATACTCCCACCATTACCTCACTCACCAAAAAAACACCCTTTAACCACAGATATTCTTGCCAAGTTTAATCGATGGACCATTATTTTCAACTGGTTTCCGGTAATATTTTACTTTTATACTGAAAATATAGTTATCTTTACATAAAAATTACAATAATTTTTTTCACGCAGGTCGTATCGTCTTGGTTTTAGTGTCATTTGATTCAGCATTCAAAACTACCTTAAAAACATGTGTCATATGCTTAGGTTGCACCAAAGTTAATTTTTCTGTTTGATACACCACAATTTTCCCCCCTCTCCCCCTCAAAATAACACCCTTTCATGTGAAATATGAACTTTTGACTGTGGGATGAACGACCAAAGCCAGAAGAACTGATAAGGCAACTAACCTGAAGAGGGCCACCAAAGGTAGATAAGAAGTTACTACCTACTGTTGTTGTAGGATCCTGTGTAACTAAAGTACATTATGTTAGGTAATATCACTAGCGTTTCAATTTTTGTTCAATTCTGCGCATCTATCAAAATATGTGTTAAAATTTGGTGTTGCGTTTACGTGTCTCAAGAATATCCATTTTTTATTTCTGACAAATACAATTTTGACAACATGCGCAGTAGGTATATTACCTTAGATGTTTGCACTGTGCTCAAGCGACACACTTGCACAATGGGGAGAGAGAACTCCAGAGGGAATTTGAAACCTCTGAATAACTAAATGGTCGAGTTTCGACCACAGGGCGGATACTAGTATAAATAATATCGCATATCAAAATATTGAAGAACACAAAAATTTAGGATTCTAACGCCTTTAAACAAATAAAAATTTGTTTTCTTTGAAAAATCAATATTTCATAAACTGGTAGATAGTTTTTTTTTAACTTGTTTCTTTATTTTATATCAATAGCTAAATATCAAAACTGGTATACCAATATCTTTTTTAAAAATGTTACAAAAATATAAAACCATTTTTTTAAAAACCCAGCTCATGAGGCTTGGTTCTTCGTAATCTCCGAACATTGTTTCGTACATTTAGAACAGTCTTCATTTCGGAGTTGGTATAACTTTGCATCAGTCGCTGATTTTGTGATACAGCGTGTTTTTTAACCACTTCTGTAACCATTTCAATTTGAAGGTCACGATGTAGATCGCTATTTTTTATATACCAAGGGGCATCAATTATTCCACGAAGGACCTTGCTTTGGAATTTTTGGATGGGTTCAGCATTTGTTTTCTTTGTACAGCCCCATAGTTGGATGCCATATGTCCAAACGAGTTTCAATACTTGCTTATATAACATTAGTTTGTTCTGGATAGATAGGTCAGAGTTCTTTCTAGTAACCAGTACATTTTTCTATACTTCAAGTTTATAGTTCTTCTCTTTTCTTTTTGATTTGCTCTTTCCATTTAAGCTTTGCATCCAAAGTCATTCCAAGGTATTTGTCGCTATTGGAGTAAGATACTGCTGTACTGTTTAAATAAATTGGAACATTGTCTATGTTTTTGTTTGTAAAGTTTATATGTATCGATTTTGTTTCGTTTAGTTTGATGCGCCATATCTGCGTCCAATCACTCACTCTATCGACTGTATTTTGCAATTTTTGTTTAGCCTTTTTAACGGATTTATCTGGCACTAATATTTCAGTATCATCAGCAAAGGTGGCCATGATAGCGTTGATGTCTACTGGAATATCCCTTGTATATAACAGATACAGGGTGCATTTTACTTAATTTGTATTTTATTTAATTTGTATTTTCTAAATCAAAACCAAATGATATAAACGAAATTAGAGTTTTGAACATCGCCCATTATTTTCATCGACTTAGTTTCAAAATATTTATGATTAAAAATGTTGTTTAGCGTGAAAGGGTGTTTTGTTTATTTTTACTGATTTCTTAAAAAGATACTAATTTATTAAATGGAAAAAGAGGTTGGAAAACAATAATATCACAGCATGCGTGGATTAATTAAAATTGTCTTAATAATTAATTGCTATAAGAAAGAAGAATAGATCCTTAAACAGCTAAGGATACCAAACGACTTGACGCGACTCTATGAAAAAGGAATTCCCATTACTATCAAATAGACTCTGGTTCATATTTGAAAAGAGTTTACCTGCTGCCCCATCAAGAGGACGCACCGCGGTGTCCCGGGCACCACATTCATGGATTTAGTTGTTCGATGACTTTACGACCGCAATCATAATTCTTTTACCTTGGTCCTTAAATGACGCTAATGCCTTATTTCTTATTTTATAGAAAAGGAAAATTAATCGAAAAGCATTTAAAATAAAAGAAAGTGAAATTTTTGACTTCATCCTTATCGCAGATATAATAATAAAATTTATTGCTTTATTTGGTGTTTAGGAGGTCTTGACACTAAGGTTATATTTATTATCACTATTTTAAGGATATTATTTTTTTCGGGCAGTCATTGCGATAAGGCAATAAATCGAAAATGTGAGGCAATGAAAATCACTTGGGTTTGATAGAGTATAGATGGAATAATCCGATTACTTAAAATCATGGCGAGAATTTCTTGTTATCAATTTTTCAAGATAGAGTTTATCAGAGATTCATATTTTTATAACAATAAGGTACCATGGCACTAGTTGAAAGGTTGTCCTTTGAAAATACTTGAAAATAAAATATTTAAGGGCTTGTTTTGTTTTTCGTAAATAGATAGTGCAGCTTATTATTATAAAAATTCTGTTCATGCTTTTAAGACTTTCAAAGAGCTATTCTTCCAGTTCCACATTTCAATGTGTGAATCAGTTTTTCAGAGTTCCTGAGTTTGGCCGTAGCCATATGTGCAGAGCTCCTGCAAATGAATGCTATCTGTAACGGCTAGAAAAAACGATGAAAAGATTTTTTGCTTACCTCGCTGCTCTTGAATAGGCTTGACTAATCTTTCCCATAACTTTTCTGTCCTAATAAACGTAACATGGGCTGTTTTATTTTAACGAAAAATATACTACATGCACACGCATTTGAAAATTACAATATGAATACACACAAACATGAATATTTCTTCATAAATTTCGCATCCTAGCCAGCCATCAAAATTATGATTTCCGGTTGAAGAATCAGACCCAGACTTGAAAGTATTTCCTCTTCCTTGGACATGGATAAGCAATGAGAATTTATTTATGAACATCAACAAAAACCATCGCCATGTAGGTACATTGCAAAAAGTGCAAAGACAAACACGATGTGTGTGAAAAAAGTTCCAACAACCGTTCTGTGCAACTTCTTACGATATAGTCTTCGTATTGATTTATTAAGGATATAAGTATGGAAAATTATACAACTTGCCGACGAGAGGATCATAATATAAATATCAAAAGATTTTTCCAGAAAAATATATGAAACACATTTTGTGTTAAATAAAATTAATTTAAAACACCATGAGTTCCAATGAACTATCAAGATGTCAACAGTTAAGAGCCTTTAGGGGTTTTAGGGTGTGATAATAAAAATCTTTTAACACTGATATACTCGTAGCCATTTTTGCGGTCTCAAATAATATTGTCAACTACATCAAAGAGACGTGGATTTTTTTTTTCAATACCATATAAAATTTGCTAAACATAATCACAATGGAAATGGGCCGTGCCCTAGAATTAGGAACCGCCCCATATAATAAAGTGCCCAAAGGACTATTTGTTTTTCGTTTTTGTTTCAGTTCATCCGCCTATGCCGACTGCCACATTATTACCGCACTGTCTTGCTGCCATGCCGTCAATTCTCTTGTCTTTGCACAAAAAAGGATGTTTCATTTTGCGATACGACGATCGATTGCAGGTGTAATCCTCGGCGCAGGATTTAAATTCGTACAGGTGAATTTGATTTCTTAAGTTTTTTTCTTTTGGTTTGTTTGTTTTTTGTTTATCTTTTTTTCGATTTCCTTATTTTCGTACATCGTCCTTTTGGATATACATATATTGTTGCGTATGCACACGCAAAGCAGGTGGTCAAATTTGTTAATGTTTCGCGAAATAAAGGTAGGTACTGATATCCTTGCTTTTATATGGGATGAGGACATTATAAAAAAAGATCTGGCAATAATATCTCATCATTCTAGTCGTGTGGCAAATATATAGGCTATATTTTATTAGACATTTTAATAGAAATACGGTATAGGGGTAGGGTAAAAGAAACGAGTTTATGGGCGCTATTTGATGCGAGATTGAAATTATATCGAAAAAAAAAATAAATTGGGTGGCGCAACAGCTCAAAGAGAACCAGGGCCTAGTGACTTACAACTCACAACCATTCCTGTATGCGTGTTTGTTGGCAGGAATGGAGGGGACCTACAGTTTTTTGCCGAGTCCGAACGGCTAAATGAGAAGCACTTTTTCATGACAAGTATACTCTTGGAGGATTTGTCAGTTCCTCGCAAGAGGCAGTACCTCGAATAAAACATTTCTGTTTTAAGGTGGCACGGCTGGGAATCGAACCCACACCTTCGGCATGACAGTCCTACGCACTAACCATCAAGCCACGAGGTACTATGAAATTATATCGATGCCTGTGCTTATTTGTGGTGAAAATTCCATAGCAAACCTCAGGATTATAATAGTTTTTGTTGTTCCGTTCTTCCTGGTTCAGCTTTCGCCCAGCAGCAAACTGGATAGTTTGAGGAGTGAGATACTCCTCAACTACCAGGTTGTAACATGGGATAAATTAAAGAGACGCGGCGACATGCTTCAATGCATGCGCTGCCAAAGGTTCGGCCACGCTTCAGCAAACTGCGAAATGCAGTCACGCTGCGTGAAGTGTGGTGAGAACCACATTAAGGGAGAGTGCAAGCTCGGAGAGGAACGGGTCAAAGACATGACCCAGCTTAAATGTGCACTTTGCGGAAAGGAGGGGCACCCTGCTAACTATCGGGGTTGCTCAGCATTTCAGCAAATTCGCAACAACAAAGTGGCCAGGCAGACAGCGGCAGAGATACACCCATCAACGCGTGCTCCTACAGCAACGCCCGTCAATCCCCAAATTTCCTACGCCCAAATGGCGGCAGGAAGGGGAAAAACGGTACAGCCTGCAGCTAAGGTAGCCCAACCGGCCCTCGTGCCTAAAGCTCCGGACGCTCAGGCCGAAATTAGAAGCATGTTGCTGGCGATTCAAAGCCAGTTGACAGGACTTCAGAAACAGATAAGTGAGCAGGCGGCTAGGGTAGATCATCTCTACTCTGTTTTGCCTGGCCTATCGCATTTTAGAGGTTAAAGGCGCGCTGTCGGAGAGGCCTCTTAGGATCCTTGCTGTGAATGTAAATTCACTGATTAGGACCGAACGTAGAGCTAATCTTTTCCAATTGTTGAAAGACCAAAGTCCAGATGTGTTTATGGCCAGCTAAACTAAGCTGAACCAGAAACATAAGTTGACTAACAACAATTACAATATCGTTAGAAGAGATCGACCTAACTCCACTCAAGGGGGAGGCGTCGCAATCTTCATACGAAAAGGCATTAATCATAAAGTTATATATAATAGTGATCTGCGCAGATTTCGGTTGTTAGAGGCGTGCATCGTGTGCATTCCTCTCCAACAGGGGAAGCGAATGTATGTGATCGCGGCTTATGCACCGGAATCTCCTCAGCCAACTGATTTTATGACAGAGCTTGAAAAACTTTTCGAATGTCTACGCTTGAGCTTGGAAGAAAATTACTTTCTCATGGCCGGTGATTTGAATGCCAAACACCTAGATTGGGGAAATCAAATACAGAATCCAAGAGGTATTCATCTTTTTAACTGGATGAGTCAATATAACACTGAATATCGTGTCGACCTGCTGGCTACGGATCGGCCATCGTTTCCAAGAAGCGGTGCCTATCTGGATCTATTGCTAATAGACTCAAGACTGACAATTACGGACACTGTGGGTCAAAGATCAAGAAACTGTTTACGAACGATCGAGTACGACAGTGACCACTGCGGACTCGCCGTAATACAGCTTCCGAACGAGCTCGTGGAGTTGGATGAGTATGTGCCTGTGCATACTTACAATTACAGTAAGATGCACTGGCCACGCTTTACCAACGCCTTATCGAGCGAAATCAGTTCGAATAACATATCCCCACCAAATGACAGGAATTTGACAAATATCGAAATAGACCAATACCTTGAACAAATGGACGAGACAATCAAACGAACGATGGACAGAACGATACCAAAGTACAAACAACGGGACGCAACCGACATGTACCGGAATACGACCATTGACGCATTACATAGACAAAAAAGTGGACTGCTGACAAGACTCAAACTCTTGTACAGACGATTTACTGACCCACACAATCTGGAGATTAGGACGCTGAAGTCGTCGATCAAGAACATCAACCAGCTTATTAAGGAAAATTATCGGTTGTCGATTAATTTGTATTGGGATAACAAAATTCGGGCTGTTAATTCTAGAGACCCGAGTATGTTTCCCCAAATTAACAAGATATTTAGAAGGAACGATCAGAACGACCTTCCGTGTCTTAAGCTCCAGAGAACGACAGAAAACAGAGACGTACTTCTGACAGCAGGAATTGATCCAGAGGACGCCGTCTTGGACGATGACCTCTTTATTGTCGAAGATCCGCAGGAGAAAGTGGAGGCTGTGGGGGCTGCTTTCCAGCAAGTGTACAAGGTGAATGCATGCATTCGCCCGAACCATGACCTGGAGAACAGAGCCTTGCTCCATCACTTCTACCTTCGGAATGACATCACGCAATGGCGATCAGAGAACCTCGGTTTCACCGGGTTCAATGAAGATCATTTGGCAAACGCCATAATCGCCGAGCGAAATGGGCCCAGTTCCCTGTTAATTACGAAGGTGGAACTTCAGCTCATCTTCGATTCATTAAAGAAGAAGAAGTCAGCAGGAGTCGATGGCATATCCAACGTTGTACTTTGACATTTACCACAAGAAGCTGTAGACATTTATACCACACTGTTTAACAACGCTCTGAATAATGCATATTATCCAGTGCGGTGGAAGACAGCTGTGGTGCATCCTCTCCCGAAAAAGGGAAAGGACAACTCCAATCCGGCGAATCTCCGGTCGATAAGTCTTCTTCCGAGTATCAGCAAGGTATTCGAAAAAGTTATCAATAGAGCTCTGTCTAAGTGGGCAGAGGACAATAATATCATACCGGACAATCAGTTCGGTTTTAAGGCGGGACATGACACCATTCATGCCGCGTCTAAACTCGTTTCTGATGTCCAATGGAACAAATCTAAAAAGCAGTGTACGGGTGCCTGTCTGGTTGATTTGGAGAAGGCCTTCGACACCGTATGGCTAGAGGGTCTTTATCTAAAGCTGACCAGACTTGGCATTAGTAAACCACCAGGGGCGTAGCGAGGGTGGGGTGTGGGAGGGGGGGGGGGGGGTGTACCACCCCCCCACGCTTTTCAAGAGTCGGCAAATTCAGGAAGCTAGATTTAATAATTCAAGCAATTTAAAAAAAAAATAATAAAACCAGAAATTTTACAATATTTTTCGGAAAAAGTAAGTTTGTATTTTCATTATATTTAGGTTTTTAAACTTTTAAATGTACCTATGCAAATCGATATTTTTGCAGATTGCAGATTTTAGAAATATGCCGAATAATTAAAGAGTCGGCAAATCAACGAAGCTTCATTTGCAAACAATTATGAATAAAATGAGCCTAAGCATTTTTGCCGATTGCGGATGTCGGAAATTTGCCGACTAATTCAAGACTTGGCATATCAACGAAGCTTCATTTAAAAAAAAAATAATAAAACGAGCATTTTAACTGATTGCGGATTTCGCAAATATGCCGACAAATTCAAGAGTCGGCAAATCAACGAAGCTTAATTTAAGGTAGAACTAGAATAGTCAGAAGCTGTCGGAAGCTTATGTCAAAACCGACCAAAAAGTAGCTATCCGAAACGTCAATTTCACAAGTGACCCATAATGCACTTAAGTGGTTGGAAGTGAAACAAAAAAAGTAATATATAGTTGTTTATTCAATGTTTATTTTCTCATACTTATTCACAGCACAGAGTGATATGCTTTTAATTATTTATTTTGTGAAACCACTTAAATTCGATGTGATATAAATTAATTAAAAGAAAATTGATTTGACTTCACTCATTCATTCATAAAACAGAAAAAAAAATTGAAAACTATGCACCAAGCGCCAAGTTCTTGTTAGTTTGCTGCCACCATTTTGATTTTGCATTCACCCACTTACGAAAGAGCGGTCGCTGAGCGGTCTCACGTCCGACGGCAAAAGTTAACGAAAACTAAACGAAAAGTTCCACTTCGCAATTATGTGCGCATCATATACATTTCTTGTTTTCGCTCGGTTTCGTACGACCACTTAAGTTGGCTTCCGACTATTCTAGTTCTACCTTTAAAAAAAAAATTAATAAAACGAGCATTTTTGCCGATTGCGAATTTCGCAAATATGCTGACTAATTCAAGAGTCGGCAAATCAACAAATCTTAATTTGAAAAAAATTTTATAAGACGAGCATTTTTGCCGATTGCAAATTTTGCAAATATGCCGACTAATTCAAGAGTCGGCAAATCAACGAATCTTAATTTGAATTTGCATTTTTGCTGATTGCGAATTTCGCAAATATGCCGACTAATTCAAGAGTCGGCAAATCAACGAATCTTAATTAGAAACAAATTTAATAAAACGAGCATTTTTGCTGATTGCGAATCCCTTACATTCCATGCCAAGCGCATCGTATCAATATATTCGTTGAAACAGCATGTAACTCGAGTATGTTGATTAAAGAGTTTTTTAATGTTTTGGAAGCATTATATGTTTTCTTCTACGGCAGCACAAAACGTTTTCAATGTATGCGTGAGGAATTCAAAAGCATTGAAAATTCATTGCAACTGAAAAATTTGTCAAAAACTCGATAGACAGCTAGAGCTGAGACAGTAAAGGCGGTTTGGATATCTTTCAAAGGCATTATGGTTTCGAAAAAACAAAAACCTATGTAAGTTCTTTTGATAATAATACTCGTACCTCCGCTTCTGGTCTGCTGAAAAAAATCTTGGATTTTGATTTTATAAGCTCGTAATATTTTTGTAAAAACGTCATGTTTAAAGTAAAAAATTTGACAGAAAATTTAGAAGCTGAAGAGTTGAATGTCATTGATGCTGTATTGTTGATTCGAAGCACATCAATATCATTTCAACAAATTAATGACGATGACGACCAAATCGATGCATTAATAAAAAGTTCATCTTCATTCGCTGAGAAATTAAAAATAAATCCAGAGAATGATTTTCTGAAACATCATAGAACACGCCGTGTACCAAGAAGAATCGATGAAAATCCAGAAACAGCTTTCGATTTCGATTTCCAAACATTTTATCGAAAAGAATTTAGAACGGGTTTGCAAGTTTTTACGACGTGTACCTTTTCAAAAGATTTTTGAAATTCCAGTCGACAGAGGCAATGTCACAATAGAATCAGTGGAATCCATAATGAAATTGGAGCCTCTATTTATTAAAGAAGATCCAGAGTGTTTGCCTTCTGAGTTGCAAATTCTTCTTGATTCATCCACAAATTGTATAAATTTCGAAGGCATTACCAAAGTTGTGTTCAAGTTTAAAATGGTAATTCCCTTAGCACACAAACTCATTTGCTTCATTTTAACTGCTTCTGTGACATCAGCTTCTTGTGAACGATCATTTAGTAAATTAAAATTAGTCTTAAACTATTTGCGCACAACAATGGGTGATGATCGTTTGAATAATTTGATGCTGCTTTATTCTTCGAAAGATAAAGTGGACGAAATTATTCTTAATGAGGTCGTTGAAGAATGGTCCTTATTAAAACACCGCCGAATTAAAATCTAGATAGTACAATGCTAAATTTAAATATTAAATTTTCATTACAACTTATTAAGTTGCTGCAATAAAAAAATAATAAATATAAATTAATAAATTTTATTATTAAAATTAATTTATTATAAATAATTCGCTATATTATTAAAAATTGTTTATTTTAAATAAATAAACTGCTGCAATATTAATAAATTAATGTATTTTATTATTATAAATGACTAAACTGCTGATGCTGATAGAATTATGCGTTACTTTAATTTTTTATAAAGATTGTTTAATACCTATACCTAAACAAAAAAATTGCTGAAATAATAATATAAATGTTCATGAATTTAATTCGTTGTTAAAAATTATTTCTTATTTAGATTAATCGTTGCAATAATAATATTAATTTATTTAATTCATTGTTATTAATTATTTATTATAAATAAATACATAATTCCAAAAATAATTGAAATCTTATTTTTCTACCAAATAATAGTTCCCAAGATTTTAAAATTGTTTCATGGAAAATCATTGCTCCTTAGTTTTTTAAATCTCTTACATCAGCTGAAGGCGGTTTCATTGAAAAATCTCGCATTTCGAAATCTCAAGAGTGTAGGTGGCGAAGTGAAGATTTGAGCTAAAATCAATCATCCCTTTCAGGAGTTTCACCCGAATGTCATTCCACTCGGAAAAAATCCCTTTTTTCTTTTCCCTTATTTTGAGTTTCACCCGAAAAATGCTAAATCTATACAGTCGGCAAATTTTTAAAATAAGTCGGCAAATTCCTAAAATAAGTCGGCATTTTAATGAAAGTCACCCCCCCACGGCTCGAACCCTCACTACGCCACTGTAAACCACTATTATATATGCTTTATGATATGCTCAATGGTAGAAAGTTTGTTGTCAAGAGTGGCAATGTGACTTCTGCCACAACCTTTAATATTAAAAATGGTCTTCAGCAGGGAGCGGTCAACTCGCCGATTCTATTCAGCATTTACACCAGCGATCTGATAAGTAGTCTAACTCAGGCAATTGCGTATGCCGACGATCTAATTGCGTACAGAACAGCTCCAAAAGTCGAGGTCATCAGAATTCTTTTGCAGCGTGACTTCGAAAAGATTCAGCGATATTGCGATGACTGGAAGTTGAAAATCAACTTTCAGAAATCAGAAACTATCTTGTTTAGGACTCCGTTGCGTGGAGCCACAAGGGATACGAGAAAGAACTGGCGTAAGCTGGTGATCGTAGGGCCAAATGGACAGCCACTGGCGAGTAAAAGTGTAGTAAAGTACCTTGGCATCTGGATGGATCAGTATTTATATTTCGACAGATATCCTCTCCCGAAAAAGGGAAAGGACAACTCCAATCCGGCGAATCTCCGGTCGATAAGTCTTCTTCCGAGTATCAGCAAGGTATTCGAAAAAGTTATTAATAGAGCTCTGTCTAAGTGGGCAGAGGACAATAATATCATACCGGATAATCAGTTCGGCTTTAAGGCGGGACATGACACCATTCATGCCGCGTCTAAACTCGTTTCTGATGTCCAATGGAACAAATCTAAAAAGCAGTGTACGGGTGCCTGTCTGGTTGATTTGGAGAAGGCCTTCGACACCGTATGGCTAGAGGGTCTTTATCTAAAGCTGACCAGACTTGGCATTAGTAAACCACTATTATATATGCTTTATGATATGCTCAATGGTAGAAAGTTTGTTGTCAAGAGTGGCAATGTGACTTCTGCCACAACCTTTAATATTAAAAATGGTCTTCAGCAGGGAGCGGTCAACTCGCCGATTCTATTCAGCATTTACACCAGCGATCTGATAAGTAGTCTAACTCAGGCAATTGCGTATGCCGACGATCTAATTGCGTACAGAACAGCCCCAAAAGTCGAGGTCATCAGAATTCTTTTGCAGCGTGACTTCGAGAAGATTCAGCGATATTGCGATGACTGGAAGTTGAAAATCAACTTCCAGAAATCAGAAACTATCTTGTTTAGGACTCCGTTGCATGGAGCCACAAGGGATACGAGAAAGAACTGGCGTAAGCTGGTGATCGTAGGACCAAATGGACAGCCACTGGCGAGTAAAAGTGTAGTAAAGTACCTTGGCATCTGGATGGATCAGTATTTGTATTTCGACAGACATATAAATGCTGCTCTGTCCAGGGCTAGGGGAGCTTTTGCCCTGACAAAACGGTTGTTTTATAGCAGCCGGCTTGACAGCAGGGTGAAGGTGATTTGCTACATGGCCCTCATACGGCCGATGATTGCCTATGGGTGCCCGGTTTGGTTCAACGTTGCCCCATCTCAAATGGAAAAGATTCGGGTGTTTGAGAGGCAGTGTCTTAGACGCTGCCTTGGATTACACAGAACACCAGAGTCGGAGTACAAACATTATTATTCCAACCTGGTTCTATACAACGGCGCCAACATAAACAGGATAGATAATTTCTTGCTGAAGCTTATTCGGGGTCACATTGCGAGAGCAATGTCCTCGACCAACAGCTTAATTTTTGGGGCTTATTACCCTAAAAACGACTATTACGAGAGTGTGCGTCTAAGCGGCTTTATTCCGCCCGATGCATTCCTCTATTTAGACAGTCGAGGGCTGATCCAGGATAGAGCGGCGGTTCCGCTAATCTACCACGTCGGCCGTAGAACTGTAGATCGGCGGCTCCTTTATGATCGAGACGTCCTCGCACAACACGGAGCGGAGCACCTTCGGTTCAGTAGGACTGTGTCCGATCGGGACCGAAGAGATAGGGTAAGGCAGGAGAACCAGTTCTGGTGGTTGAAACCTGAACAAGAAGTTAATTCGGATATATAAAAGTTAACTATGCATTTTTTATGCCATGGCCGACTTACATAGGTTTAGGTATTTAGTTTTAAGCAGGGACAGTCAGGGTGGCACCAAAAAAAAAAAAAAAAAAAAAAAAAAAAAAAAAAAAAAAAAAAATTATAAAACCAAAAACACAAAAACACAAAAAAATTATAAAACCAATAAAAACACAAAAAAATTATAAAAACCCAAAAATGCTTGCTGTGGCTGTTCTAGTTTGTAAGTAGTTTGTAAGTAGCTTTAAGTAGTTTTATAGTAGTTTTAATTAGTTTTAATTAGTTTTAATTAGCTTTAATTAGTTTTAATTAGTTTTAATTTAGTTTTATTTAGTTGTAAGTTTTATAAAAAACAAAAAATAGATAAAGATACCAAGTTTTTTACAATTCTTCTTGGTGAAAAATAAAACCAACATGAATTCTAGTTTTAAGATAGTTCTTAGGCCGAAAGGCATTAGCATTAAGTTATTAGTTTAACTTAGAGCGCCCGAATGGGGCCAGTAAGTTAGTTGTAAGATATTGATAAGTAGGCTAGTTTTTATGAATTTTTGTCTAGCTTTAAGATAGTTTTAAGATGAATTGAAAATAAAAATGAATTTAAAAAAAAAAAAAAAAAAAAAAAAATATTTCGACAGACATATAAATGCTGCTCTATCCAGGGCTAGGGGAGCTTTTGCCCTGACGAAACGGTTGTTTTATAGCAGCCGGCTTGACAGCAGGGTAAAGGTGATTTGCTACATGGCCCTCATACGGCCGATGATTGCCTATGGGTGCCCAGTTTGGTTCAACGTTGCCCCATCTCAAATGGAAAAGATTCGGGTGTTTGAGAGGCAGTGTCTTAGACGCTGCCTTGGATTACACAGAACACCAGAGTCGGAGTACAAACATTATTATTCCAACCTGGTTCTATACAACGGCGCCAACATAAACAGGATAGATAATTTCTTGCTGAAGCTTATTCGGGGTCACATTGCGAGAGCAATGTCCTCGACCAACAGCTTAATTTTTGGGGCTTATTACCCTAAAAACGATTATTACGAGAGTGTGCGTTTAAGCGGCTTTATTCCGCCCGATGCATTCCTCTATTTAGACAGTCGAGGGCTGATCCAGGATAGAGCGGCGGTTCCGCTAATCTACCACGTCGGCCGTAGAACTGTGGATCGGCGGCTCCTTTACAGTCGAGACGTCCTCGCACAATACGGAGCCGAGCACCTTCGGTTCAGTAGGACTGTGTGCGATCGGGACCGAAGAGATAGGGTAAAGCAGGAGAACCAGTTCTGGTGGTTGAAACCTGAACAGGAAGTTTCTTCGGATATTTAAAAGTTGACTGCATTTTTCTATGCCATGGCCGACTTACATAGGTTTAGGTATTTAGTTTTAAGCAGGGACAGTCAGGGTGGCACCAAAAAAAAAAAAAAAAAAAAAAAAAAAAAAAAAAAAAAAAAAAAAAAAAAAAAAAAAAAAAAAAAAAATATATAAAACCCGAAAATGCTTGCTGTGGCTGTTCTAGTTTGTAAGTAGTTTGTAAGTAGCTTTAAGTAGTTTTATAGTAGTTTTAATTAGTTTTAATTAGCTTTAGTTAGTTTTAATTAGTTTTAATTAGTTTTAATTAGTTTTTAAGTTTTATAAAAAACAAAAAAATAAAGTCATAGATACCGAGTTTTGTATAAATTCTTCTCGGTGAAAAATAAAACCGGAAAGAATTCTAGTTTTAAGATAGTTCGTAGGCCGAAAGGCATTAGCATTAAGTTATTAGTTTAACTTAGAGCGCCCGACTGGGGCCAGTAAGTTAGTTGTAAGATATTGATAAGTAGGCTAGTTTTTATGAATTTTTGTCTAGCTTTAAGATAGTTTAAGATGAATGAAAAATAAAAATGAATTAAAAAAAAAAAAAAAAAAAAAAAAAAAAATAGTTTTTGTTGATGCTTTTCGTGGTCTTCCTCTGTTATAAATATACCTATGTTTAGGAATAGAATTTCAATTTTTAACAGAAGTCAGTTTGAAATTTTCAATAAACACCTTTTCGTTAATGTCTGCCATTTAGTTTAGACTTTGTGCAAAGCTTTCTTCTTATTTCTCGCATAGATCGCTAAACTACCAAAAATGTCTGTCAAGCTGCTAGGTGGGAAGTCGTCCCAATTGTTGCCTTTTCAATCGAAATCGAAATGCTGTGGTAATTGCTATCAAAACATGAACTTGCTGCCACAGTCGCTTCGGTTTGCCCAAGGTTTAAGGAATTGCTTCATAATGCAAGCTACTGGGGACAACTAAAGGTTGATCGTGACTTATAGTTGCCTAGTGGGTGCCAGGCCAGTCCTTTTGGCTTTGGGATCTTATGGTCAGGGATCCGACCGTTAGATTACCTATCTCATCGCAGCTACGCAAAAATTGGATGCCAACTGATTAGTACAAACATTTACAAAACAACTGTTCGGAAAAGCTTTATCTGATCGCAATGGTTATAAAATGCACTTTTCAGGTTGCATTTTCCGCTTAATGTACCTATAAGTATGCCATTTGAAAGGTCACCTGCCCTTTTGCTGAAAATAGCTGGCCTTTTCTGCTCTTTTAGTGTACTTTCCTTTGGCACGCTTAAGGGGTTCCAAACAATTTGTAAAAGGAACAATTTTTATCTGATTATGTGAGTGTTAAGTTGTCAGCACATTCACTAGGGTGGCCCTTACATTGCGCTTTTTTGAAATTCCAACTTGGATTGGCATCAAATGACTCTAAATAGAGACAACAAATTTTCCTAATTTTTTCAGATTTTTATTTCATTCAAGGTACGAAGTACGAGTTAGGGTGATTTTTATCAGACTCGAAAAAAGTCAGATCTTATAGATTAGATTCAGACAAAAATAAAATCGTATTGGAGGGGGGGTCTATTTTCCCCGTTCAGGTGGGAGGGGTAATTTAAATTAAAATTATTAAAAACAACGGGACCACTTACAATGGCATGCTATAGCTTTTTTAAAGCCATGAATCCAGTCTCTAATATGTTTTTTTAAATCAAGTTTTTATTGTAAATAGTTTCTGAAAAAAAATTAATTTTCAAACGTAAAAAAATATTATTTTTGTTTTTATTTTTAATTTTTTAGTTAGAAAAGTTAGCAAAAACGAACCTAAAAATATTAAAAATTATGGATTTCAAGATTTTTTAATAATTTGCGCATAACTTTTCTTGGAATAAAGATAGGCTACATGGAACGACAAAATAAAGAAAATTTATGCGCAATTTTTAAGAAATTTAGAAATCTTAATATTTTACAAATTAATTTTTTCACCTTCAGAATCTTCTCCGGCTATAGATTAAGAGGAAAAATATAAATTCGAATTGATTTTGGTTAACTGCCGTCTTTGAGTGCATTTTGCACAAAAACAGCCCTAAAGAAGAAGGAAATCCACTGGTGTCGACGCCGCCGTGTTGGTGATTAGGAGGTGCTACTTCATTACCAACAGCAAAATTTATTTGGCTATTACAATATAGTAAAATCGATTTTTTTAACTCTTTGAGAGCGCCTTGCAGGCAGGCGGCCCAATGTGAAAAGTCTTGGACCCTCATTTTGGTAATGAGGAGGGGGTACTCCATTATAGGGATCAAGAATTATATTGCTATCATAATTTTTGAAAAATAAATTTTTTGAATTTTTAGAGTGGGGTTTGCAGACAGAATGCCCCACGTGAAAGGTCTAAGAACCTTATTTTAGTAATGAGGAGGGTTTAATCCATCATTGGGAAGAAAAACTATATTGCTATTACAATAATTGTCGATTTTTTGCATTTTTTGGGTGCGTCTTGCAGACAGGCGTCAAGAAAGGTCATGGACCTCAATATTCGTTATCAGAGAAGAAGCTTCTATCAGTTAAAACAAATTTCTAGGTGCTACCTAGAAATCTATTTTTTACTGTCTTACTATATGGACTTGTCTTGCATGTAAAGGCCGAGTCCAAGAGGTTTTGGACCCCATTTTCGTGCCATGGGTACTATCGGTACTTTCATTAAATGTGATGTTGTAGTTGCTATACCAATTATCTGGGCATTCGAGAAAAACGCACTTATTTCAATGCAGCATTATAGCTACAAAGGCCCCAACTACGTTATGCAAGGCTTGGATTTTTTTTGTATAAGAAGTTAGATAACTAATACATTACTGTTTAGCCTGATTTTGAAATAGAACAAGCGCAGATATTGATTTCGGTTCTAATGCTGTTGTAAGAACGCAACATAGTGCTTTGATATTACCTGTCTAGAAGGCAACCCATATAATTTGTGTCAACTTCATTTCAAAATATAATTTAAACTTTCGTTAACTCAAAGTTGAAAATGCAGCTCAAAAATGCTAAATCAAAATTTTCAAAAGTTTTTTTTTGAAAGTACTAAAAAACATGAAAATGAAATTTTTGACCAAAATCCAAAAACAGATCAGATATTCAATTCATTTTAAAAATCACAACTCTGTGCCTATGTTCTCTGTAACTGTAGCATCTATTAAAATTCGTCAAAAAACGATGAAAACTTAAAAGAAGTACATAAATTAAAACTAATCATCTAATCATCATTAGTTCCAGATGGTAAAATCTAAACTCATCAGTGAATAGCACTCGTTCCCAATCGTCCTAAAACCAGTTTCAATAATTTTGTGGGAAGGAAGCACGTCCTATTCAATGGTGCCTAGTGAACAGGGGAATTTTAACGGCGTCATTTCAAAATTATTAAGTCATATTGAAACAGTTTTGAAGGATACTCGAATATAATTTACATTTTAAGAAATATGTTCCATAGGGGTGTCGCAAATTTTTGTATTTTTATATTCCAAATGGGTATGCTGGATCTTGCAAAGGGTTTAGAAAGATGAAATTTTTGTTCTGGGACATTCTCCAAAATTGAATTTTTAGACCCCACGGCCGTTTTTATGTTAAAAACAGCACAGTTCAAAAAAGTGGTCTGGAAAACCAATCAATTTTCGTCGATATGTTTTCAAAATTACTTATAATGTTTTATTTTGGCTTTATTTTCTAATTTGTACTGACCAAACATCAATTTAAAAATGCTGTATAGTGTTAAGAAAGCAAGTTTCAACCAATTCCAATGTCATGAAATTTTTACAAGCAGATTTTAATGCAATTTTCTTAACAACAGGTTACATAAGCAAAAATAAAATCATTATAAGTTACTGTGACCTGAATATTGACTTTTCAGACCGCTTTTTCTAATTAAGGTTTTTTAACTTAAAAACAGCCACGGGGTCTCAAAATTCAATTTTGCCAAATGTCCTAAAACAAAAATTAGGTACTTCTTTCTAAACCCTTTACAAGATCCTTAATACCCATTTTAAATATAAAAAATTAAAAAATATTCCGACACCCCTAATGTTCCTAGCCTCAGTCAATTGATCTCACGTGCTTGTTTTTGGGGGCATAAGTAAAAACACTTTTTATAAAAATAAAACTGACCATGTCATTGAAAATTAATTTTAAATTTTAAAATAAGAACACTTAAATTGTTCTTAATCAATGCTCAACAAAACACATTATTTTTTTCAGGTTTGAACACCAGCTCTTTCGTTTTTACACATCTTATACGCATAAAGTTGTTAAAATGAACCCGGAAGATAAAAATGTCAGCTGAAACTTGTCAGCAGTCAATATCATTTAATTTAATTTTATATTTCAATATTTTTTTTATTATTAAATTGTTATTATGCTTATAATTATAAAAAATTTCCACTTACCATAACACAGTAGCACCAAATAGAGTGATGCGTGTTTTTAACCACAAAATTTCATCTCGAATTACTTAAAACGTGTTGCTGAATAACAGTTTACTGGTAATTTTCGTGGGCACGTGCACTTGTCAAAATAATTGCATTGATTGTAAGAGTTAAGTTGAATATGATGTGTAAGTACAAGGTGCATTATATACATATACCTGTACCAACTTATCCGGCATCTCTGGATGGTAATTCAATCTGATGCAATGCAATGTATAAAAGATAATAAAAAGAAAGAAGCATAAAAATGTATATGAAAGGGTGCAATTACATTTGTATGTATAATGCACATTGATCAGATAAAAATCGACCAAAATTAAAGCGAAAAAAAAATATAACTACTTGCAGCAATGCTTTAATGATTTCTTAATTCTTCGGATTTTTTTTTTTCGTTATTGAATCAGGTTATTGAGTTAAAAAATTGATACATTTTATAATTTTGTTAGCAGTATGTTGTAGATGAATACCAACTCAAACAAAATATATAGTTTTTTCTTTCCTTACAACTTAATAGCAGGTCACTAGGTCCAAAAGCATCAAGGTCTCTCTAATAAATTTAACTTGTTCCTAAATTAAAACAGAAATTCTATTAAGGAATTCTAGATTTTTGGCAAAATACTAAAACTGAATAAATGCGGCTTTGTGATGCATGAAAACTCCTTTGGAAATTAATCTATATTAGGTAACTAGATTTTTAAATATAAATAGATTCAAATAACTTAAGTTCTTTGAATTTCTTTACCAATATGTATATACCGCCAGTAGTTTTGAACAACTGAATTCTATTAAAATTTGGCTTCTTAAGGTGTCACATTGCGTATAGAAATCTTTTTGAACATATTTTTTAAACAAAAAGACATGGCACAGAACATCTGCTGCTTTCCCTTGCTGATGGTTGACAGGACGTTTGAAAATCCTTTTTATGCAAACAATAACAATAAGAGATTTGTAAATATTACTACACCCAGCATGCGCCACAAAGTAACATTATCGGTTTTACGCCACTGTTCAAAAGTATAAAATAAATCTTTGGACACGTATGTAGGTACGTATCCATGTGTTGAATTTTTAGTTCTTATTTGCCGAACACTTTTCAATGCAAATAATACTTGGCCAGTGCCATCAGAAGTAGGACATAGTCTGTTGTTTTACTATGTGCATTAGTTTCGGCTTTTTCTGAATAGAATCAAAGGTCATTGTCAAGCATTAACACTATGGTGTCATGCTTTCTCCGGTGCACAATGAAAGGGCGTGAATTGTTGATTGAATGTGAATTACCGAAGGTCCTGTAAGGTAATTATTTGGTCATTCTTATATGAATAGAATTTTTTCTTTGTCAATTGTTCTGAATACTTTTGTCTCAAAGTTATTTAAAATGTGTTAAGATCCATGAATGCAAGGAAAGGGACGAACCCATTTTTTTTTGCAACTGTTTGAAATAAATAAAAACTTCGCAAAATTTCTATAATATAAAATTCCTAAGAATATAAATTTATAACTCCACAATTTTTGATAGTGAAAATATCACATTTATAGTCAGGGATCTGAACAGTAAAAATACCAATTTCCCAATGGGTACATGGTACAAAATAATATATAGCTAATGATTTTACTATTTAAACTTCATTAAAAATTCTTCAAGTATGTCTCAAATGGAATTCATTAGGGCTATTGTGGAAATAAAAGGGACACTTCAATTTCATTGTTGTTTACAAAAAAAATAATGGTTAAGTTGAAGTTGATTTAGAAAATGGCAAGGGAATGATTGATTGAATTCATTTCCTTTTTAGCGGCTGCCATCAAAAAAGATGTTGGTACTTCTAGGAAGGAAACGAAGATGTAGTGATGCTGACTACATTCCCTAGTAAGGTATTACCTGAACATAGAATTGCATTTCTCAATTCTGATGATTTTTTTTTTAAATTACTTACGAAATATATTTATGTTGAAATCAGCTTTTAATTTTATCGCAATAAAAAAAAATTATATTACCTGCAAGAAAGATGAAAGACTGAGATGGTTTGTGTTAAAAAATTATGATACTTTGACAAAAATCACGCTGATATTGTTAATGGAGTTTGCCTAAGCGATTTTCTCATCTTGTTGATAATGAAAGAGAGTTTTTATTCTTTGCTCTTAAGAAATTAGTAAAATTCATCGAAAATAACTTAATTTAAATTATTATTTTAGCTATTCTAGTAAATTTTGGCTAGCGATAAGTAAAAGGACAACAAAATTCTCTTACATTCTTGAGTAAACTGTTTCGACAGTGAATAGAATATAATGAGCAATTCAAAACTAACCACAAATTCTCCCATATGTCAGTTTAACGAACTAGATTTGGATTAACAAACTTTTCCACGTGTAACAAGTAATTAGTGAAAATCTGATTCTTTTGCATTTCTCTTTATTTAACAACAGCAACTAAATCTAGAGAAATCGTAAATTCAACAAAGACGTTGCGATTATGGATTTCGTTGGGTGAATGAAAACTCGTTCGCTCAAAACTAAAATATTGAAATATTTCATTGTTCAACGTTAAAACCATTTAAGATAATTTTCGTTCAGCCAGTGAATTTATTTCGTTAATTTCGGTGGTTAATGATTTTAAATTATTCTATACAAGGAAATATGTATATGGCAAGTTATGTAAGTCCCTGGATACTCGCAATAAAAATCGAACTTGAGATTTTGACCAAACTTGTTATTTCGATGATAGAGACGACGAAAGAATTGTTGGTCTCACAATTCTTTCTGTCGGTCTGTCTGTCTCAACGGATGAGCTATAGCTTTAAAGGCTGATGGATCGATTTCCTTCAAACTAAGTACATAGTGTTTTTTGGTCATCCCCCTTCAGTTTTTTTTTTACAGTTTTTTTCATTGTTTTTTAAATCAAAAATAACGGTACCTGCCATAAAATTTTTCTAAGCGATTTTACATAATCGTATTTCTCTCAAAAACAGCTCCACAATTTAAGAAAATTCAATACATATCTTTTAGTAAGGGCTACTTTGGTCGAAAACCATTTAACAAAAAATGGTTATTAATGGTAACTCCCAATAATACAATTTTTGTTTAATTTTCGATTTTCTTCAAAACGGTAAAACTGATGCAATAATTTTTTTTATATAGAAGCTTCCAAATATTATAAATAGTTTTGTGTACCAAAATAAAAAAAAAATAGTTTTTGGATTTTTAAAAAAATGTTTCAAATTTCTTTTTTTTGAAAATCAAATATTTCGAAAGCCATTTTATGCCAGGAAAAATGGGTTCCGAGGTTGAAAAAATTAATTCATGAAATATTAAAATTGAAATCGACGCAGAATTACAACTTCTATAACATATCCAAAGTCCCTCGAAATCCCCACATTGGCTTTTTGTGTAGATGCATTTGAAGAGGTGCAGACGGGGAGAATTTGGAGGTCTATAAAACAAAAATATTTGTTTGGGTAAAACCTAATCATATGATACATGCTTGAAGGGTAATTCTTAACGCTTAATCTAATAAAACCAAATTCAAAATGATACAACCACCCAAAAAAAATTATAGTCCTTTTAATTAAATGATGACTTTTTTCAGGTACAGCAGGTAAAATATTACCGAAAACCCTTTGAAAATAAAGGTATGTTAATGAAACTTGGAATAAATGTTCCATGTGGCATACGAACTGAGAAGAATCAAAAATCAAAAGAATCCCTAAAAATATCCATGGTGAAAGGGTGTTTTTTAAGGGGAAGGGGCAAGTGTAGAATGTTTACCATAACACCCACGAAACTCGCCAACTTGTTAGGACTATAACTTTTTTTGGGTGGTTGTATCATTTTGAATTTGGTTTCATTAGATTCAGCGTTAAAAACTTCCTTCCGCCCGGGTAGACAAAAATCTCGAGAACAAATTGACAAAATAAAATTCTAATTATGATGTGTCCTCGATTAATCGAATTCTGGATTATCCAGATTCGAATGTATTTTTTTTGTTTTTATTATTGGAATCAAACTTCATGATGGATTGATTTCTTTTCAAACTCAATTGATATATTTTTTTTACATAAAACAGGTACCCAGGTAAAACAGGTACCCGGAGTGCACTTCCGCACCTTTTTGGCAAAACGCAAGACCGAATTTAACCAAACTTTACCAAAGATTACCTAAAAAGAATTATCCTAATAGTTCAAGCAGTTCTTGAGTTATGGTGTCACAAAGTTAAATATGGATTAATTTTATTTTTATAATTAGCTTAAGGGCTCAAAATTCCAAAGATCCTGTTGAACCCCGTTTTGGATGAAAGCTATTTTTTACCCCAAAATCATTAGCAGCCAGATTTCTTCTCAAAAAAACTGAAAAAAAAGGTATATCACAATACCAATCTCGGCCCCACTCCTCCACCGTTAATCTGGATTTACACCTTCTTTGTTATCGTCGTGTACGTGTACACCAACAACGAAGAAATTCAAAGACGTTTTAGATGAACTTTACTCGTTGTTTGTGGAACAACGTTCACCGAATGAAGAACGAAGGTGTTAATCGAGTTTAAGGCTATTTTGTGCTATAAAATCCAAAGAAATTTATTTTTATAAAATTAAGATCAGCTTTGGATTTTTCTTGGTCCATTTAATTAAAGTCGTCCTGAAATAAGTATAAAGGTAATAATATTGGTATAACGAATATACTTTTTTCATTTTTTGCTGACGAACTTTTGAGTAAAGGCTTATTTTCAATAAAAAAATTTAAATTAAATTTTTCGACACTATTTTTCCGAGATTTCGCTGTTTTTTTTAATATTTCAAAGACACCCTTGCCATTTTTACCATTAACAGTACTCTAGGTTACTCCACTACATTAACGTAAAGTCTCGTCGAATTCGTTTTGATTAGGTTTTACCCAAACATATATTTTTGTTTGATAGACCTCCAAATTCTCCCCGTCTGCACTTCTTCAAATGCATCTATACAAAAAGTCAATGCGGGGATTTTGGGGAAATTTGGATATGTTATAGAGGTTGCAATTCTGCATCGATTCCAATTTTAATATTTTATGAATTAATTTTTTCAAGGTTCCCCATACGATTTGAGCTATTTTTCCTGGTCTATATGATCGATTGTTTTGAAACTCGATACTTAATAGTTTTTTAGTACTCTGTTATATATTTTTAGAAAACATTTCATATTTATGAAAAACTAATTGAACCTTCCATACAAAAGATAAAAAGCCGCAAGGAAAATATTTTTTTTCAAAAACGACTCCTAAAAACGACTATCAAAAACTATAAAATTTTACACTTGGCTACTATTTTAAGTAGGTACTTGTCAAAGAACGTTTTTTTTTTTATTTAAAATTTTCTCACTATCGGCTAAACGGTTTTCTTATACACAAATTTCAGATAAGATTAAATAATATTGCAAAACAAAGGTTTCAATTTTTTTCAAAAAAGTTTAAATTTTTTTGTTGAAAATTCGATATCTGAAAAACGGGTTGACAATTTTTATTTTATTTTATCTGCACATAAATATAGTTTAGATTTGCATTCCACAATTTGTCGTTAAAAATAATTTAAAAAATTTTATATATCTACATATAAGAAATTATTTTTTTAAATAACCGCTCCAACGATTAAAATTTTTTTTTTCATACAATCATATTCCATCAAGAATTAATTATTTTCTCACCTCAAACCATCAAAAGAGTTTTTTAAGCTAATTTAAATATCATATTTCATGCTTCTCTTCATTTTTCTCTCCTGATTTCCATGTTTTTATAAACAATTTTCTAAAATCTGCAGTGTTTGGAACATAAGAGCAAGTACGTGCGACCCAGTCGTGCATTTCATTTTAAGCGTTTTAAAAATAAAAAGCCAAAAACTCTATCGTGGATTTTTAACGTTATCAATATTATTGTTTGTAGCCTACCTACTATCATTGCGGGATTTTATTTAGATACTAGCTGGCTCGTCCCAGCTCCGCCCGGGCAGACAAAAATTTCAAGAAATTAACAAAACAAAATTATAATTATGTGTCCTCGATTAATTGAATTCCGGATAGTCGAGATTCGAGAATATATTTTTTTTTATTTTGATAGAACCAAATTTCATGATTGATTGATTTCTTTTCAAATTCAATTGATTTGTTTATTTTTTTACTTAAAACAGATACCCAGGTGCTCACCACCATTTTGGCAAAACGCAAGGCCGAATTTAACCCACAAAAACACTCCTAAAATAACAAAGATTACCTGAAAAGAATCATCCAAATAGGTCAAGCTATTCTTGAGTTAAGGCGTGACAAAGGAAAATATGGATTCATTTTTATAAACAGAATTAGTTTTTAGGGCTCAAAATTTCAAAGGTCCGGTTGAACCCCATTTCAGATGAAAGCTTTTTTGTACCCCAAATCATTATTACAGGCAAATTTCTTCTGAAAAATACTGAGAGAAAAGTATATCACAGTACCAAATCTCGGCCCCACTGTGCGCTGACCTTATGCTGTTGTATGCTATAAAATGCAAAGAAATTTATTTTAATAAAATGAAGATCAGCTTTGGATTTTTCTTACTTAGTCCATTTAGTTCAAGTCGTGTTGATAGAAGTATAAAAAGGGAATTATAGTGGTACAACAAATAGACTCTTTTCAGTATTTGCTGACGAAGTTGAGTAAAGGCTAATTTTCAATCAAAATTTGTTAATTTAATTTTTTGACATAATTTTTCCAGAATATCACTGTTTTTCTAATATTTCAAAGATACGTTTACCATTTCAAGTACCCTAGTATACTCCACTGCATGTACCTATGTACGTAAAGTCTCTTCAGAATTTGAAGATTATTGTGTTCAAACAGACAAATAGACAAAATTTTAAATAATGATGCACTTATGTTTCTTAGCAAATAAACAACCACCTGAGCAACTTTTAATTATTTCCATATAAAATACAAGCACTCCAATTTAATTATTATTTAAATAAAACCTGGCAGAGTTTCAATCGCAATATTGCATTTTAAAAATGCGTTATTGTGGCTTATGGACCATCATAAGACTGCAAGGTTGATGGCATATAGTTTGAACGAATAAAAGTTTTGTTGCATCTTGAAAATACATTGTGGTGGTCAAATGGCCGTGGTTTCACTGCACTATTGGTGACATGTAGTTCTCACAGATCCGAACAGTATGTTCACAAAATTTTTAATAGTAAAGACATTTTAATCAAAATTTTCACCACTACTCAGACTAAATAATTATTGTTTTAATTTAATTTTCTGACACTTTTAAAATTGATTATTTCTACTTGTTTATAATCATTTCCTGAATTATCTATGTATGTATATTGTTTTTTTCGACATAATTTTCCCAAAATTTCATTCTTTTTCTTATATTTTAAAGGTACCGTTAACATTTTTACAATTAAAAGTAGTCCAGATTACTCCCGGAGTTGTCCACTACATGTACGTAAAGTCCCATTATAACCTTTTCTGCTGTTTTGAAGGTTACCGCGGACAAACAGACAGACAGACAAATTTTTTTAAAATGATGCAGTTATGTTTCTTGGCAAGTAAGCAACCACCTAAGCTCGCAAAAACTTGATTTTATTTCAATATTAACAACAGACACTCCAATTGGAAAGGACTCCTTGGCAAAAAAAACGTCGCAACAAGCGTTAAGTACAAATTGTTTGAAGCAGTGGTATAAGCCATAATGTGTTATGCAGCTCAGGTCTGGGGAGTCCAGCATGATGATGTAGATAAACTGCTAAGATATTTTTTGAAGAAAATTTTTCGTCTGCCAGAAAACACGCCAACGTACATGCTCCACCTTGAAACTGGACTTCCTCCGCTCTACTTTTACACTCTAAAGCTAGATTTCAGCTATATCAGAAAGGTCATGGAGTATACAACCCTCAAAGGCTTCCTAAGACTGTGGCCTCACATATCATACAACGTAAGTCTCAATTCTTTGGGGAGTGGTCAAGATTGAGCATGGAACACAACGTGCAACTCATCAGCGACAATCCCGAAACATAGAGAAAATCGCTAGATTCCCTATGGAATACAATAAAGGAAGCGAAATTCGAGCTTTTTCATGAACGAGCAAGGCAAAGTGAATCGAGGAACCTTTAAATAAATTATAATAAATAAATTAGGTGGCGCAACAGCTCATGGAGAACCAGAGCCTAGTGACTTACAACTCACAACCATTCCTGTGAATGGAGGGGACCTACAGTTTTTTGCCGAGTCCAAACGGCTAAATGAGATGCACTTTTCATGACAAGTATACTCTTGGAGGATCTGTCAGTTCCTCGCAAGAGGCAGTACCTCGAATAAAACATTTCTGTATTTAGGTGGCACGGCTGGGAATCGAACCCACACCTTCGGCATGACAGTCCTACGCACTAACCATCAAGCCACGAGGTACTACTACGAGGAACCTTTATCGATCGCTGGATCACAATCTAACAAACAACTATTTCAGCGACAGTAACAGTATAGATACAATTTCCATTATCTTCAAAGCGAGAGGAGAGCTCCTGCATCTCAACTATATGCCCCACCGAAGTGACCAAGTTACTGAAGGCTCGCTGTGCAACTTGCATGCAACTGAGGATGTGATACATTTAATTGGAACCTGTCCCATTCTTAATGGCATTAGACGTGCCTACTGGGGTAAAACCCATCTTTCTACTGAAGACCTACAAATAATTTTAAATGGCAACAGCTGGCCAACTCTAGAAAACTACGTAAAAACTGCCTTGAAGTACCGTACCCGTAAATAATAAACGAAAGCTTCTGATTAACACTTAGATTCATATTCTTATTATCATGTAATATAACACAATCCAAACAAAAAAAAACTATTAATTTATGTTTTCGATATTCGATATTATATTTTTTCTCTCTTTTCGGCTGACGGCTAACGCCATGCTCTTATTGTGAATTTATCTAAACAAAAATCTAAATATTGAATAAAGATCACAACTAACTAACTAACTCCAATTCTATTTATATGTAAGTATAGATGTATAGATGTTTAGATGTTTAGATGTATAGATGTATAGATTATATGTATAGATTAAACAAGCCCTTGAATTTAGGCTCAATAAAGTACAATTTCTAAACGTCAATTTTAAAACCTATAAAAAGGACTTATTCAAATATAAAATCATAAAACCACTTGTTATACCTGAACAACTACAAAACAAATCTGCATTTAAAAAGGCGACAAAAAAATGTTGATGTCATAATCTTGCATTACAATCACTTCCAGGAAACACACGATGCATCTTCAATCTTTCCCTATACAAACCAATATAAAGTTGCTGGAGTTCAATGTTCCCACACAACTCCAACAACTGCGATCAATGTTTGCAAACAAATGCAAAGAAACCAACACAAACAACAAAGACACCAACCATATTTACAATGAGAGCAAGTCTCTGAGATACTCCATTTCGCATAAAATTGACTTCTTTATCGATCCTCCTTCCGCTATCCAAGTATATCCAATTCATGCCATGTGAACAAAATATTCATCCTGAACACGATTCGATTCCCGCCCGAGAAAAATTTGAATTACAATCGATATCTCTTCGATGTTGGTAAAACTATTCGAAAGGGTCCCGGAGTTCCGAGTTCCAAGCTCCCAAGTATATTATAACCAAACCAACTCTCTGTATTCTCTTACCTACTTAATCAAAAGAAATAACTTGGTGATGTCTTGTATTTTGGTAATTTACAGTTCAATCGGTATCGATTGTGTTTTGTTGGAACTGGCAACAAGGTGGACGCGACCATTTTCAAAATTGTGCATCATCCTTTAGTGCTCTCCTTCTCTCGTTATTATAATAAGCAATTGTGGTCACCTCCAGCGAATTTGTCACCGCCATCAGGTAATTCCATTCCAATCAACTACTGCTGCCATTTCGATGGTGGTGGACCAATTTCCTCCACAATTCAGAGTATCTTATGAACAAAGAGCCTTTAATCATGCCGCACTAAATCAAGGCTCACTGGTCGGAGTCTTTTGATTTGCATATGGTCCCGCATATAAGCAGGAAGCTGTAATACTACTTTTGCGACAGATTGGTATCAATTGGTGTAATCGAAGTAGCGAAGCATATAGAATGCGCGTCAATATATATATGTACTTAATGTATACGAATGAGTACGAGTTCGAGTACGAGTACGATAACTATGCTTGGGAAGTCGTAAAGAATCTGTGAGATTATAGTTCGCAAGAGGGAAATTATATCATAGGACAGTAATCAATTTATTGGTCATTTGAAGCGAAATGGTCGCAATAATATAGATACTTTAATCCATACTTATAGATAATGTGCAATGTGCAATTGTGCACGCATATGCAATGCATACATATACAATCGAACTCAAAAAAAGAAAATACATACATGCATACAAATAATGTATATACTTATATTTATATTCAGGATTTTTAGCTTCAAGAGAAGTAAGAACTTTATATTGAAATTAAGTTGGTATTCATAGAAAATTTGCTGGAACTTGGTTCATACATTTTTTTTCTTGAATTGATATGCTACTTTTTAATGTGTTTCATTTTAGTTTAGTAATAGGTATAAGGGTTTTTGTTACCACATCACAATAAAATAATGAAATGTCAAGCAAACAAGTATTAACTGGATAAATATAAAAATATATATATAAACACATAAAGACGTAGAGATCATTTTGCAGAACTTTTCCTTACCCTTTTTTCTCCATTAATAAAATAATAAATCTGTTGTTGAAATTCCTTAGTTTTTGTTATCTTTGATTTTCGGAAAACAACAACAAGCACGAACTTTTCATGCATTTTTCATTAATTTTCCATTTCATACCTGAAGGAGTAGGTAGTGTTTGATTAAAACATTGCTATACGACTTGAAATTGATCAAATTTATATCAATTTGAGCCAAAATTCATCTCAGTAGACCCAAGTAGTGCAGGATTTTTAACATATTTTTACTCGAAAAAAATAAAAATTGTTTACAGCAGTTATTAACGATTGGAAATGGTAATGGGTTATAAGGAATTAAAAAAAAAAATCTATTTCCCAAAAAATATAAAATAAAACAAAGTAGTTCATAAAAATTTTTGTTTTCATTTTAAAAATTTGCTAACAGTAACAATGCCTTGGGTGGCCAGCTTCGCGGGCTCTCAGGATTTTAAACCTCCTTTTTGGGTCATCTGTCCTGCTCACGCCACTCCGTTGCTCCGCTTCGGCTATTTATAAAGTCGTCTGGCAGGCGCCAATGTCAAGTTTTCTTGAGCAAACAGTACTTTGCGTGGCCCGCCTCGCGGGTTCTCAGGATTTTAACCCTCCTTTTTGGATCGTCTGTCCCGCTCACGCAACTCCGTTGATTCGTTTCTGGTATTTTAAATCACCTGGCAGGCGGCAAGGACAAGTTTTCTTCAAGAACAGTACCTATCATTCATATTTCAAAGAAAAATTAAAAAACGAAAAAAGGTGAGAAAAGTTTAATTTTTGATTGAATTTTTCTTCAAAAAAAATTTAGGAAAAAAAGTGTTCTAGATTTTCAAAAAAAAGTCGAAAAAGCTTATATTTTTATATAATTTTTTCAAAAAAAAAAATCCTACCTCTGTCCAGGTCTAAACCACCTCACCCCGTCACCCAAACCAAAAAAAAAACAAGTTCCCACCTCTGTTCAGATCCAGACCCACCTCTGTCCAGGTCTAGACCACCTCACCCCGTCACCCAAGCCCAACAAATATAAAACTAATTTTAATCGGAGAAAAACAGAATCCCCCGCCAGAATTGAATACCAATTTTCACCGGGAGAGCAACGAAATACCCGACCAAGCTCAATCCCGCGTAAAATTCTTCTTTCCGAAAAATATTATGTTTAATTCCAAAAAATACTTAATTTAAAAATCACCAACAATAATCTTCCATTTGTATTTTGTTTAAAGTATTGAAAATCACCCCCAAATAGAATCAAATCCCCCCCAAATAGAAAAAAATCAAATATTGGTCTCATATTGTTGCAAATTAAGTTATCTTCAAATCGTAGAGTAACAGCAATCGACAATTACTAAAAAAAAGTGTGAAAATGTCGTTTTTTTTTATATTTTTACCATGTTGCGTCCGGTGCTCGAGGTTGAAGACCGGATTATTCATTAGGCCAACAACATAAGCAATTAAGCAAAAAATCAGAATTACCGGATCCAACGCAAGTTCTAGTGTTTTAGTGTTTATAGTTACTGGACTTCTAACAGCATAAAACTAAAAAAAAAAGAAATAATCATGTATTTTCATAATTTTAAGTTTAGAGAAAGAATTATGAAGAAAGGATTTTTAAAAAAGCTGTAGCATGACATTTTAAATGTCAGCGTTAAATATTTTGTTTTTCTCTTCAATTTATTATAAAACTGTCCTTGCCACCTAAACGGAGGGAAATAGACCCCCTTTCCGTACGTTTTTCTTCTTGTGTCGGTCTTACCTGATCTAGCCTTTTTATAGCTTATGCTAATCAACCTGTATCTATTTATACATATATCAACGCCGTAGCCAGACAATTAGTTTGGTAGGAGGAGGATATGATTTTTCGAAAATGAAACTAGCCCGTTAGCCGAAATTTAACCATACAAGACTTTATTTGTTTAATCTGCGCACTATTGACAAAATAGAGTGCAAAAGCATTACTGCTATTGCAAATCAAACAATATTCATCGCTTATTCTTAATTTGACGTCACACAATCTCAGTAGTTCACTAAAAAAAACCGTTAAGAATTTCTTCATTTTTGTTTTGAATTGAGGCACTGTTACAGCATAGTATTTAGTTTGATTTTCCTCCGATTTTTTTAAAAATAATTTTCAAGAAAAACTTTTATAACCGAAAAAATATCAAAAGAATTAAATTTAAATTTATTATCCTTTAAGTGCTTAGTTTTATCTTATTTATGGCTTAAGGTTTGTAAGTACATATATGGTATGAATCTGCGAGTGGTTTCAAACAGAAACAGGTTTGAGACAGGGTTGTACCTTAAGCCCACAGCTATTTGCGCTATTTATAGATGACATAACTGATTTTCTCCCAGTAGGTATTGAAATTGCTAATACGGTCATTAAAGCACTATTGTTTGCGGATGACATAGTCATCTTAGCGTACTCACCCGAGTCACTCCAGTTAATGATGAATCGACTCTATGATTACTGTGCATTGTGGAACTTGGTAGTCAACTTGGATAAATCCAAAATCATGGTATTTAGAGGAGGCAGAGGAGAGCCACGAGCGAATGAGAAATGGTTCTTCAATGGCCAACAAGTAGAAGTGGTTAACGAATATAAATACTTACATAGGTGTGATCTTTGCAAGCAATCTTAAAATGGAGAAACATTTGAAAGAAAAACTGATGAATGCTAAAGCAGCAATTAACTCAACGTGGAAAAAGTGTTTTGCCAACAAGTATATCGATCGTAGCGTAAAATTTAAAGTTTTTGAAGCTGCTTCTGAAGCAATCCTGCTATACTCCGCGCAAGTATGGGGTGCCAAGCAATACAACACAGTCGAAAAACTGCTTCGCTTCTACATAAAACGTACATTTAGACTTCCTCCAAATACACCCAACTACGCGATTAACCTCGAGACCGGTCTACCTCCACTGTTTGTTAAAACTCTAAAACTACAAGCAGATTACGTCTGCAAAGTATTAAAAATGCCAGATACACGATTACCAAAAAAGTTATTGCTAAGAGCAGTTCAGAGCAAAAGTTGCTGGTATGGAGAATGGCTTGAGCTTGCAGACTCCTGTAACTTTGAGCTCAACCTGGAGGAAGTGCTGCCAATTGAATACAGAAAAACCCTCTACGAGCTGATTTCGACAGCAGATGTTCACATCAGGAACCAATTTTCAAGGGAAGCAAGAGAATCAATCTACAGATCACTTTACAGCAGATTAAACTTCAACCTCGAGCGAGTGAATTACTTCCGAGATGAATATAGTGTCGAAACAATTTCGATGATGCTAAGACTAAGAGTGGAACTCCTTCATCTTAATTATGTACCCCACCAGGAGGACCTACCAATTTTGTGCAACATATGCAACTCCAAAGAGAGGGAAGATGTTTTCCATTTCATCGGTCGATACCCTATCCTCCAGGAAACAAGAAATTATTTTCTTGGCAGCGTTATCCTCTCAGATGAACAAGTCATAAGCTTACCGAACGAGATGAATTTCCCAGCTTTATTTAAATTTTGCAAAACAGCGTTAAGTTATCGGGAAAGAATCGTTAACGGAAACTTTTAATTTTAAACAGTTTTAATTTACTTTTATTATTTATTATTATTAAAAAATGCTTGTATTTATTATTTAGAATTCATAAACAGTTAACCAATCGGCAGACGGCTAAGCCAAGCCTTATAGATTTTGAGAAATTTATATATGTTGTTAAAAAATTTATGATGCAATTAATATGGTATGAATCCAATATCACCCGAAGTGAAAGAAGTACTTGTTTTGGAATGTCAACATCGATTGAAATTCCACAAAGTAACAGAAAAATATGAACTATCCAGGGGTAAGAGATTCTACTGAGCTTCCTTGACCGAGGAACTGTTGCCAGTTTTAAAGGCTCTTGTGGAAGGAAAGGGGAAGACCACAGCATGAAACTTTAATCTATCGTTTTTTAAGCCTATACTTTACTTATTTATACAAATAATAACTGTCAACTACTGAAATTTGAACCCGTCCTTTTATACTTTTATACTTTTATTTATTGCGGGTGGCAATGGTGCAGTGGATGTAGTGCTTGACTGCTAGCTTAGAGGTGTGGGTTCGAGCCCCATTCTAGGCAGCATTCTTTTCTATATTCTCCCAGCTTAACTGGACGCCTCCCGTGAGATTTACACGGAAAGAATTCTTGGATCATATCACGAAAAATGAGCTGCAAATTTCGAAAAATGAATCCCGATTTATACCTTGGCTCGGTAATTCGTAATTTACGACTATTTGTTTGCAATTTGCAAAACTGAGCAAAATGAAGATATTGATACTCAAAAATCGTAAATCAACCCTCTTTAAGTCAATTATTATGCTACCGAGAGAAAACAAAAATTGCGGACAACAAATCGCAAATTGATCTAAATGTTCCTCAATTTGTAAATTTGCAATAAAGATTTCTGATCACCACTTTTATTTCGTGAATTCCCACTTTGAAAGATCAATCCTGCTCTAAGCCTTGATTGTTGCAGGTATACACCAGAGAACTGCAGCAAGTAGCTCGTTTAACGAGCCACTCACAGAATTCATTGCCTTACACAGTATTCAGACACATTCGTAATCATTTCCAATCTACACTGACATTGTATTGCTTTTCATAAACGAATCTGAATGGAGCTCACATTCGTTTAAGTAAATGATTCACTTCAGCATGATTCATTGTATGAATGCATTGTAAGCTGCTACAAAACCTGTTTTCGTTCGAATGTGAATGTGTCTGAATTCTGAACAAGACAATGAATATTTGGAGCTTCATCAAAAATTATTTCAATTTCATTCTGTCTCCACTGGCGAAACCAAAATGGATGCGACAGATGGTTTGTGATAAGCGCATGCGCCCTCTTTTTTCATTCTTTGCTCTTTTTTCTATTTAATGCTATGAATTTATTGTAAAGGTAGAACTATAATAGTCGGAAGGGCACTGAAGCTAATGTCAAAAACCAACGAAAAGTAGCTTTCCGTACCGAAAAAAGGGGAACACACCCATAATGTAATTATCATCTATCTCTTTTTGGCACTCCTATTTCACCAAATGTCAGTTTTACTTAAGTGAGGTGCGCTCCGGAGCGCACCTCACTTCCGTAACCAAAGTTGAACGAAACTTGACGAAACGCTCCACTCCGCAATTATAGTCACCGTCATATGCTTTCCGTGTATTCGCTTGTTTTCTTCCGACCACTTAAGTGCCCCTCCGAGCATTATAGTTCTAGCTTAAGTGTAGAGAACATGTTATGTTTCGTGAGCCACTTACAACTTATGAGCCACTCATAAATTTCAATGCTGTCATGAATCACCTGATTCATTGCATGGTTTGAGTGTGAGCCCCTCAAACATTCAGAGATTCATGAATGCAAGCAAGATAACGATTCGAGTTCGGTTGTGTAACGTACAATGAGCCTTAGAAAGAAATGAATATGATTCACATTCGTTTCATTTCCATGAATGTGAGACTGTCAAAAGGCTCGTATTTTTGCGAATGATTCAGAATTGCGAATGAATGGATTCATGCAGCTCTCTGGTATACACATTTAATTTAATTTATTGGAAATAAGTACTTTATGCTTGACTCTACTTGGATTTGAACTCGCAACCCTCCAGTTGCGGAGCGAGCATGCAACCACCAGGCCAATTTGCATTACAGATCGTCGGTGTCACACATTGATGTTTAGATACCTGCCATGTTGTGGTGCTTTATTTCTTCGAGAAGTAAATTGCGACAAGAAAGTCGTGATTTAGGAATTTTTTGTTGGTGATTTGCAACTATTTTCATGGAGTTGCAAATTACAACAAAAAAAACGTAATTCAGATATTGTGCAATGTTAATTACTAAATATTTATCGCAAATCAATATTTTTAAATGCTGTTTGTGAAATAATGCTTTTGGAGAGTAAATTACGCCCAAGCAGTTGTATTTTGCTATGAAAAGTACAAACTTGAATCATGGATTTTAATTGCAAATCACGAAGAAATAAATTTTATAAATTGCTACGTTTTGACTGTTAAATTACCAGTTTTTGTATTAATTTGGGATTAAAATGTGTTGATTTACGAACTAAACATGATTCGTAAATTGCAACTGCAAATTTTTCAATTGGTGATTTTTCAATTCTTTCCGTGTAATGAGATAATAAACACCTTGATCTCAATCCACTGTGCCAAATCTTTCCTATCTTCCTACTCTTTCTAACTAGTGCCGTGCAATTCAGGTTGCATTTAAAAGACCTTAGGTCTTACAGGCATATAGTTAAAATTATTATTATTATTATTATTAAGGGGTTCACTGTGGTGTATACGTACTATTACCCAAAACTATAAAACAGGTCAATTCTGCAAATAGAAGAGCACTACCCAAACTGTTTTATGATTTTATTTGATTTTAAACATGATCAGAAACATACACATTAGGGTGGCGCTAATTTTTGAATTTTTTCTATTTCTTTCGTAGACCACCCCCCGCCATCCTACAAGTGATCAAGGTAATCAAAATTAAATGCACGACTGCATCGCACGGCCTTGCTCTTATGCTCAAGAGGCTGCGGGTTTAAGAAATTTGTATATAAAAACATGGAAATAATGAGAGAAAAATGTTAAAAAATATTAAATACCATATTTAAATAAGCTAAAACAACCTTTTTAATACACTAGTCAACAAAATTAAAGGAACATTTTTTTTTATTTATTTTTGTTAGTGTTTTTTGAAGACCTGCATCTTTGTGAAGAGTGGTCGTATTGAGTTGAAAAAAAAAGTAATTTACAGCTTTATGTTTTTTGTTTCGAGATTTGTTTGCAAACAAATTTTTTGGAAGTACCGTTACTGCGTTATTGCAAAAAATTAGACGAGACAACAAAATCTTTTTTTTTTTATTTTTTTGAAGGTCCTTATTTCTATGTATACATTTTTTTGAGTCAATTAAATGTTAAGATCAGATACCTTGTTCATTTAGCTTTCTTTGCAAATATTGATTGCATGGCTTGCGTTGTATGCAAATTTATAGACTTTTAAAACATCAATATTCTTGTGATTGGTCGAGCCGTTTTTTCTCACTAAACTTACAAACCAGGTAAAGGAAAAAATTGAAATTTTTTTGAAAAATGGTTTCCCACCCAAAGGTAGCCTTTACTGAAAGTATTTTTTTAATTTTTTTTTTAAAGAAAAGTTGTGGAAACGTTTTTGAGAAAAAAAGTTTGTATCAAATTGCTAAAAAATAAAATGCATGACTGGGTCGCACGATCTTGCTCTTATGTATATAACAACACTGTATATAAAAACATGGAAATTATGAGATACAAATTTAGAGAAGCATGAAATATGACATTAAAATTTGCTAAAACAACTCTTTTGACAGTTTGAGGTTAAAAAAACGAATGCCCTCTTAATTCTTGATTGAATATGATTGTATGGGAAGGAAAAATTAAAATCGTTGGAGCGGTTTTTTAAAAAATTGATTCTTTATACAGGGTGTCCCGCACCTGAGTGGAAGTATTTTAGCGTTGGGTTCCTGGGTATATTCTACGAAAAAAATTGTATAGGGGAAAGTTGTATCTCCCCTCCCTGAGGCAGGGGGGGCAGTTTCTGAAAAATTGACTTTAAATGCCAAAAAAAAAACATAAAAATCAACGAAAACACATCTAATAATGTGCTATAGTTTTTTTGAAAGCTAATACTCCACACGGAAAGAATTGAAAAATCACCAATTGAAAAATTTGCAGTTGCAATTTACGAATCATGTTTTATTCGTAAATCAAAGCATTTTCATCCCAAATTAATACAAAAACTGGTAATTTAACGTTCAAAACGCAACAATTTACAAAATTTGTTTTTTCGTGATTTGCAATTAAAATCCATAATTCAAGTTTGTACTTTTCATAGCAAAATACAACTGTTTTGGCGTAATTTACTCTCCAAAAGCATAATTTCACAAACAGCATTTAAAAATATTGATTTGCGATAAACATTTAGTATCACATCACTGATTTACGTTTTTTTTGTCGCAATTTGCAACTCCATGAGAATAGTTGCAAATCACAAACAAAAAACTCCTAAATCACGACTTTCTTGTCGCAATTTACTTCTCGAACAGACAAAGCACCACAACATGGCATGTATGTATTCATTAATTTGTGACACCATAAACCTATAATGCAGATTGGCCTAGTGGTTGCACGCTCGCTCTGCAACTGGAGGGTTGCGAGTTCAAATCCGAGTAGAGTCAAGCGTCAAGTTTTATTTCAAATAAAATAAAATAAATTAAATGTGTATACCTGCAAAATGAAGGGTAGAGCAAGATTGATCTTTCAAGTAGCAATATCACGAAATAAAAGTGGTGATCACAAATCTTTTTTGCATTTTACAAATTGTGCGATTGAGGAATATTTGGATCAAATTGCGATTTGTTGTTCGCAATTTCTGTTTTCTCTCGATAGAAGAGTGTTGATTTACGATTTTTGAGTATCAATACCTTCATTTTGCTCAGTTTTGCAAATTGCAAACAAATAATCGTAAATTACGATATCCCGAGCCAAGGTATAAATCGGGATTCATTTTTCGTAATTTGCAGCTCATTTTTCGTGATCTGATCCAAGAATTCTTTCCGTGCATTCTTACATTTGGTTTTAAAATCTATTTTTGTGTTCAATATTCATTGCCCTCATTTATTTTTAGTGAATTGCCGATAACTAAATGTAAAAATCTTTCTTAGTTTTTGAGAAATTAAGAAAAAACGCAAGGTACTTTTACCAAAAAAGCCCGGAGAAAGGGTTAAATTATGGATAATTCATGAATAAATTAATATTTTCGGGTTTTTTTGGGAAAAGTACCTTTTGTTTTTTCTTAATTTCTCAAAAATTAAGAAAGATTTTTTCATTTAGTTTCCAGTAATGGATTACAAAATAATGAGGGCAACGAATATTGAACACAAAAATAGCACTTAATTACGTAAAGTTTTGAAAAATATCGACTTAAGAAAAAAAAAGTCACAATTTTTTTAAACAAATTTGATTTTGAAATTTAATTTCTCAAAAACTATTCGCTTAAACAACTTGATTTAAAAACCAAATGCAAGAATGAAGTATTAGCTTTCAAAAAAACTATAGCATATTATAAGATGTGTTTTCGTTGATTTTAAATGTTTTTTTTTTTGCATTTTAAGTCAATTTTTCAGAAACTGCCCCCCTGCCTCAGGGAGGGGAGATACAACTTTCCCCCAATACAATTTTTTTCTTAGAATATACTCAGGAACCACACCCTAAGATACTTCCACTCAGGTGCGGGACACCCTGTATATAAAATTCTTAAAACATTCTTAAGAATAAATTTTGGTATGCAATTCTAAAGTATTTATTTATGTGTATATAAAAACAAAATTTGAAAAAAAACATTGTCAACCCGTTTTTGAGATATCGAATTTAAAAAAAAAAATTTGAAACTTTTTTTTTAAAAATCCAAAAACTTTTTTTTGAAAATTTTGATATGCAATATTATTTAATCTTATCTGAAATTTGTATAAAAAAATAAATTTAAATCCGTTTAGCCGATAACGAGAAAATTCAAAATAAAAAATACGTTCTATGACTGGTACTATTAAAAGTTGCTAAATGTAAAATTTTATAATTTCTTTCTAATTTTTGTATATGAAAAAAGTTTAATCGAAATCGTAGGAGTCGTTTTTAAGCAAAACAATAGTTTCCTTTGCGGTTTTTTAACTTTTGTATGGAAGGTACCGTTATTTTTTCATAAATGTTAAATTTTTTCAAAAAATATTTTAGACAGTAGGTACTAAAAAACTCTTAAGTATTTAGTTTCAAAAAATCAATTATGTCGTTTTCGAAATGTTTGATTTTCCAAAAAAAAATTTGAAACATTTTTTAAAAAACCATAAAAAAATTTCTCAAAAATTTTGGTACACAAAACTATTTATATTTTTTGGGAGCTTCTGTATAAAAAAAATAATTGAAATCAGTTATACCGTTTTGAAGAAAATCAAAAATCAAAAAAAATGGCTCTTTGGGAGGTACCATTAATAATCATTTTTTAAAAATGGTTTTCCACTCAAAGGAAGCCTTTACTTAAATAAATATATTGAATTTTTTTAAGAAAAGTTGTCGAGCCGTTTTTGAGAAAAATACGATTATGTAAAATTGCTAAAAAAAATTTAAGGCAGGTACCGTTATTTTTAGTTCTAAGAAAAATTAAAAAAATGTGCGGGCATAATCACCAAAAACCACCATGTACCAAGTTTGAAGAAAATCGATCGAGCTGCTTAGGCTGTAGACGAACAGACAGACAGACAGACAGAATTGTGCCACCCACTTTTTTGGTATTCCCGATCATCGTAATATCATGTTTGATTGTTATCTCAATTTTTTTTTTCACGAATCCAAAACTTGCCTTATAGTACCTATATCGCTAGTAAAAATTGTATGGCAGGTACCGTTATTTTTGGTTCTAAAAAAAATGAAAAAAACGTGTGGGGTAAAGACCAAAAAACGCTATATGTCAAGTTTGATAGAAATCCATTTAGTCGTAAGGCTGTAGCTCAACTTTTCGTCTTCCTTATCATTGTAATGACAAGTTTTATCAAAATCTCGAGTTCAATTTTTTTTAACGAATGCATAACTAGTCAAACCTACATTATATGAGAATTTTTCCATGCAGGTTAGGTAATATAATGCAGCTTTTTGTATGGTGTTTAAATGTAACGTTTGGTTTTCTTTCAATAGGTATTATATGTAATTAAAGTTGAAATTCTATTAGTTGCAAATTCGAAAATTACAAAACCAGCTAAAATTATTTAATATATTCGTTAATATAATGGCAACTTTGTAGACATTATCATTAATTTTGTATAATCTACTAAAAGCATTATTTCGGGCTGCTGATATCGTGCTTCCCAATGAACATGGAAAGCGTTAACTGCATTTCTTCTGCGATTAGCCTTATTCGACTTAATTTTTTCTTCTCACAATTTATTTCCCACAGCAAAAAAAATCCTCTGAAAGGAATCTCTTGATGCATAAGAAGCTAATTTCGGATCCCAACAGAAGCATTCACATATTAATCCCAACTGCGAATGCCTCATGTTAAAATTGTACCTAAATCTGGGTCTTAAATCCACCTCCGGCGGCGGCAGTACTTACGGGATGCGGCGGTGGTGGCCGGCGTGCGGCAAACTGGCTGAGTTTCTGCTTACACATTTAATGTCCAAATTAACTTAAGAAAAAAAAAAATGTTTTAATGTTAAATTGCATTGGCAATAAAAATAAATTAAAACAAAAAAAGAAGAAAAAAAAAACACTGGAACAAACACAATCACAATAACCCTACAAAATAAATAAAAACTGCTGCAAGTGCGGCTTGCCCAAAAAATTCCCACTGACCGCATGGTCACATCATGGAAATAGCTTGCGGTGTTCTACAGTCCACTCTTGTCAGGTAGCACGCTACAAACAAGTCCACACGGTCTTTTTTGGAGCTCGCTCAATTCCATCACACAGAGAAGATGGAACCATGTCGGCAGATTAATTTGTGCATTAACCTGTAACGTGACCAAGTCAACAGACTGATTCACTTTTGATTTTTGAGATCCCCGAAAAGTGATGGAGTGCCATTAACTTTGAAAGTTACTCACATTCACACACGCTATACGATAACAGATTTAAGCATGCGCAGGCCAATTAACCCAACGGGCATATCCTTGGCAACTCTCATGCACTGATGCGAAATAATTTCTGAAAGCTCTTTGTGGATGGAATGTCTTTTTTTATGAGCCACAAAAACACAACAACAACAACGAGGAAGGGTATAGGGCGGTAAAGTCTTTAATTGCATTGCGCACTGCACACGAAAACCTCTAAAATCCTTTACATTAGTCAAGCTCATCCTGGTCATTATTACATATCAAAGTAATTCGAAAATTGTGCAGTTGTGAAACTTAAATCATGACTTTTGCAACGCCTAAGGATGTGTACACATAAATAGGCGTATCTGCCAGTAGTTGGTGTAGGTCTCATTTATATTTGTTTTCTTTGGAAACAAAAAAATTCGATAACTTTATTATTTGTATAAAGCTTGACATCATGAAGGTGACAAAATAATAATGGGCTTCAGTACCGTCAGCCCAAAGTCACAAATTAAGGAGATCAATAGGCTCTATGGTATAATGGAAATAAAGTATTAGGTACAGGAGGAGTTTTAATAAGTTTACTCGCGTAGTGACTAGCCGCTTTCAATCATTTCTTAGTACGTATTGTTAATCAGGGACAAAGGTTTTTTGAAAAATAAAAAAAAAAAATATTTTATAGGATTTTTAATCATAAAAGGTATACACTCGCAGATATTTCCTTGATCGTGAGAATATAAATGAAAAAAAAAAATATTTTCACACCTTGTCTAACAAGCTGTTATCCTTTGAAGGATCCAATGATACAACAAGTGCACGCTAGCCGCCACAAGAAGTGTTAACAAAAGGCATGGCTGATGGGAATGGTATGGTGGCGCGGCGCTTAGACATCCTAAATGTTTCATAATTGCGTTCCTTTTGCTGATGTTCACGTCGCACACGCAACAAAAATAATGCCAAAGAAACCGAAACCCAACTCTACATCTTCTTGCTAAGGATGATGTAAAATTAAGACACTGATAAGCTAGCGATTGCTTAAGGATACAAAGGCAATGATAGTTGTTGCGTGCCGAAGTGTTAAATAAACTTATTTTATCCTCCACGGGATATGGCATTTGATGAAGAGATACTTATTTTTTTTTTCAAAATTGATTTCGTGTTTCTTTATTGCAACAGTTGTTTACCAATCCATTGGATTTATGTGGTTTAGCATTCCTTCTGGTTAGAAAAGGGTTTTATTGATCAAAGTATAAGCCGCCAGCTATCAGTCATTGATAGGTATATCAATACTGCAATGTGTGCAAGGAGCTGGTGGAAATATTATTGTTGCAATCAACACATTTGTGATTGATACTTGGTAGCTGATCCTTTTTGTTTGAATTCTGGGAATTACTTCTGAGAAATGGATTCGTACAAATATTTTTATTTGATGCCACAAGACGTGGTTTTGAGGGATAATATTCTTTTAAAAAACCGTTGAGTTTCAGAATAACTTCAAATCTAATGAAAATACCCAATTTTTTTGTGCGATATTAGTTCACAAAATTATTTTCGAAACCCATTGAATGTTTGATTTGCTCTTAAAAACTTAAATATCACTAAATATATGTATGTACTTATTATGATTTTTAAATCGTTGGTAAATTGCATTGAATTCGATCACTAGGTAAATCTTTGACAGTCATGAGGTTGATAGAGGTGGATAGAAAGATCAAGCATTAACCTAGTGATCATATTCAATCAATTTTGAAACAAAATTTGCATACAACTTTAACCAAATATCAACTTTATTTAAATATTCAACCATTAACAATTGAATTGAAAAAGAAGATCGATATAATATTGATACTGAACACAATATTACGAGTCTTAAGATTTTCCCACGGTAAATAGATAACTTAACAAAACCACAAGCAAATAATAGGTTAACCAAATTACAATTCTTAATATAAATTCATATATTTCGTGGGAGTGATTTGATTCCAAGGATCAATCTGTTACAAAATAAAAAAAATAAAAATACAAAACATGAAAAACGATAAACCTTACCAATTTATTGATCCTTTTGAGTTTTAGATATATAAGGGTGGAATCTCATTAAAGATTCATGCATAGAAGAAAATTAAATAAATCAATTTATTTGTTCAACCCTTCTTTTGGCAATAATCCAGCAACACTCATTTATTTTTGTTTGGAAATTCTTTCATTTGGAAAATGCAAATAAAAAGGTTTATGAATATTACCACCACAGGAAAGGATTATCTTTTTATTCGAAAGAAAAGAATTCAGCAAAATTTATTGCCATGCAACAATAAGAAAGGATGAATGCAATTTTTTTCTTTTTTGGATTTAACGATATCACAGGTGGGTGTGAGAGACCTAATAGTTGACCTTGGATCTTGGAATCATCCAAGTTTAAGGGAAAATATATGTATTTGAAATATGTTTTACATAAGTCTAAATATTTGTATTCTTAAATTAACTCTAATCTAATCTACTAGATGAGTGATGGGTAACAAATCTATTTTGAACTAAAAGTATGACATATGTCAGAGTTTTTCAGATCACATTTTTTCAATGCCCATCTTTGTAAAATGTGAGTTTCTTCTTTTTAGAAAGTAGGTGCTTCCAAATAAAAGCTCTATTGAACTATGACATGCGTAGTGTTCGAGGCATATAATCGCAATAGTAAAATCACGCTTTTCATAATCTCTCACAACGAAGTCCAAGAAAGAGTACAATACGGAACAGCTCCCCACGATATCCTTGTATGATTCAACTGTTTCTTACGTAAAATCTGTGACCAGTCTTGGTTTCAAAGTGACGAATGATTTATCTTGTAGGGATCAAATAAACGCTATCGTGGGACGAATATATGGAACTTTAAGAAAACTCTGGATATCAAGTAGTTTTACACCTACTTATACACGACTTCGCTTAGTTAAAGCGCTTCTTGTGCCCATTATTTCATTTTCTGAACTAGTGTATCCTAAACTGGATTCTATGTCCGAGCACAAGCTGAATGTTGCATTTAATGACATGAAAAGATATGTTTACGGTCTACGTAGATACGACCACATATCTTCCTACAGCACCAAAATTCTAAATTGCACCCTATCCAAATATACAAATTATAGGAACTGTATATTCTTGCACAGAGTGATTCACACAAAAACACCTCTGTATCTTTACGAAAGAATTAGCTTGTGCCTTTCTTCTAGGACCGGAAATATATTGACACACACTTTTAAGTACCTTAACTCCTCTCGGTTATTTTTTGTAAATAGCATTCGCCTTTGGAATTCGCTGCCAATAAGAATAAAACAGATCAGAGAAATTGCAAACTTCAAAACTGAGGCATTCAAACACTTTTCAAATGGGCATTCGTAGATTTATAGTTAGTATGAGGAAAGGTAGGAATATTAAGAAGAATAGGAAGAATTTTTTGTGCTATTAAAATAGGTTTAAAAAAAAAGAAATAAATATAATGTTACGAAGATGTTATTAATTAATTTGAATAAGCATTTATATACATAATTTAATTTCACTTTGTATTTTTAAGTTTAAATTATAATCTAACCACTCTGTATAAAAATACTATAAAAGACCAAGTCTTACTGTATTATCCAATAAAAATTGAATTGAATTGAATTGAATTGAAAAAAAAAAAAAAAAAAAAAAAATCCCACAAACTAAAATCTGACAAAAGAAAATCTCGCTAAATTTAATTGGATTGTCACAAATACATTTGTATTTTTGTTGCAATCCAATTAAATTTTTGAAGATATTCTGCCTTCTCCAAATTATATAAATTCAATGCCTGCCTACTTTTAAACCACACTGTTATTTATAACTTGTTAAGGCTCTCCCGAACCAACGCGAAATCATAGCGAATCATCCGAAGTGATACAAAATATGGCTAAACAATGCCAAAGAACAAACAAAAACTGTCACCATCGAATGTTTCATATTGGTTTTGGAGAGCCTTTATTGTTCATTTTTCAATTATTGTCAAGAGAACAAGAGAGAATGAAGAGATTGTATATCCAGTTGTAATGTGTTGTGTGTAATTTACCATCATTACAAAAACACTTATTTGGGCTTAAACTAGAAAATATTTTGAGTTTCATAAATAAGTTTTGGGAAATTATTAAAAAAAAAAGACTTCACATGTCAAAAATTACTTTGCAAAGCATTGCTAAATAAATTTCATTTGCTTAAATATAAAATTTATTTAGCTTAACAAAAATAAGAAATAAATCTTTTATTTTTTGTTTCTAAAAATTAATATAGTTTATATTTTATTTTATAAAAAACTAACGAAATTAGATTTAAGTTACAGTTTTTGATTGTTAAAAGGATTTTTTAATAATAATAGTTGAAAAAAAGTTTTTCGTTTTCCAGTTACTATTTTCCATTTTCAATTGCGAGATTATGCGAAACAAAGGAGAATGTGCAAACTGGCCCATATGCTCAACACAATTGAGTCATACATTTTTGAGAAGGTTATTGTTATGACATCATTTCACTATATGGCCGTTAAGCTCTAAACAATGGGGTTCGTGAGATAATCAGCTTCAAAGCACCGAAAAGAACAATAATGCAACTCCGCATTTGGACATTGTCTTCCTGCTCAACGTCAATGTGTCGTACATCGTTGGGAAGGTTGTAGCATGTTCTTCATTTTGTATGTGACCATTAAGCTGTAGACCATGGAGTTCGAGAGATATTTGGCAAAAACGCATTATTGAACAGTAATGCAATTCCGCATTTGAAGCTGGTCTCCAAGTAAACAGTAATGTGTTTTACATCGTTGGAAAGGTTATTGCAAGTACTTCATTTTGTTAGACAGTCGATGAGCTGTAGACTATGGGGGTTCGAGAGATATTTGGCATCAACAAAAGGCAAATAGAAAAATAATGCAATTCTGCATTGTGTGCTGGCCTCCCTACTCAACTAGAATGTGTCGTACATGGTTGAAGAGGTTATTATGAGAACTTCATTTTATTACATAACATAACCATTCAGCTCTAAACCACGGGTTTCAAAAGTTATTTAGCTATGTATGGATGGTATTAGTTTAAAGAGGAAGGCCACCCCGGATCATAATACACTGGGTCAATTTTTAACTGGACTAGCTTTAGAGTAAGCTCAATAACTCCCGAAACCATTGGTTTAGAGCTTAACGGCTATATAATAAAAAGAAGTTCTCATAAAAACCTTTTGAACCATGTATGACACATTGGCGTTGAGTAGGTAGGCCAGCACCCAATGCAGAATTGCATTATTTTTCTATTTGCTTTTTTTTATGCCAAATATCTCTTGAACCCCATGGTCTACAGTTAATCAACTATATAACAAAATGAAGTACATGCAATAACCTTTTCTACGATGTATATAAGAAGGTTTTGTAATACAAATTCTATATACTACTGAAATAAATCAGCCAAGTAGAAGACTTAGCATTAAGGATTGGACTTGTTGAATTATTGATTCAAAATAGCTTTTTATGGCCTTTAGTCCTACAAATTGGCGTTTCGTTCGGCTTACTCACTTGAACTCATCAGTGACATAGTGAGGGCTTTGTCAGACGCAATTTGTTTTAAGTTCAGTTCAACTTACATGAATTTTTCAACGAAAATCCACTGTAAACTATATCCAACAAGATTAGAATTCCTAATCATTAAGCTGGAAGTTTTTTTGCCCGGGGCCAGGCATAGTTTCTATATAAGAAGGTTTTATAATACAAATTCTATATACTACTGAAATAAATCAGCCAAGTAGAAGACTTAGCATTAAGGATTGGACTTGTTGAATTATTGATTCAAAATAGCTTTTTATGGCCTTTAGTCCTACAAATTGGCGTTTCGTTCGGCTTACTCACTTGAACTCATCAGTGACATAGTGAGGGCTTTGTCAGACGCAATTTGTTTTAAGTTCAGTTCAACTTACATGAATTTTTAAACGAAAATCCACTGTAAACTATATCCAACAAGATTAGAATTCCTAATCATTAAGCTGGAAGTTTTTTTGCCCGGGGCCAGGCATAGTTTCTATATAAGAAGGTTTTATAATACAAATTCTATATACTACTGAAATAAATCAGCCAAGTAGAAGACTTAGCATTAAGGATTGGACTTGTTGAATTATTGATTCAAAATAGCTTTTTATGGCCTTTAGTCCTACAAATTGGCGTTTCGTTCGGCTTACTCACTTGAACTCATTAGGAATTCTAATCTTGTTGGATATAGTTTACAGTGGATTTTCGTTGAAAAATTCATGTAAGTTGAACTGAACTTAAAACAAATTGCGTCTGACAAAGCCCTCACTATGTCACTGATGAGTTCAAGTGAGTAAGCCGAACGAAACGCCAATTTGTAGGACTAAAGGCCATAAAAAGCTATTTTGAATCAACTTTTCTACGATGTACAACACATTACTGTTGACTTGGCAGACCAGCTCCAAATGCCGAATTGCATCATTGTTCTATAATTCGTTTTTGCCAAATATCTCTCGAACCCCTTGGTCTACAGCTTAACGGTCACAAACAAATATGAAGTACATGCTATAACCTTTCCAACGAATTGATGTTGAGCAGGAACACAATGTCCAAATGCGGAGTTGCATTATTGTTCTTTTCGGTGTTTTGAAGCCGGATATCTCGCGAGCCCCATGGCTTAGAGCTTAACGGCCATATAATGAAACGATGTACTTACAGTCACCTTTTCATCGATGTATGACACATTCGTGTTGAGAAATGGACCAGCTCCCATATATTTTTGCTCATTCTCCTTTAAGAGAGTTATTCTAGAGTTAAAAAAAGAATGCGGGATCTCGTTATTCGAAATTTTGGTTTGCGGGATGTCATACCGCTCTCTTGTCTATTCATTGAAGGGAATGCAACGCCAACGGTTTAAGAAAAGAGGCTTTCAAAAATTGAATGATACAAAAAAAGAGCTTTTATTTTACAAGGGCATTTATAATTTTGTTAAATTTGAAAGCATTGGTGAAGCCAAAAAATATATTTTAACGGCTAAATGACGTTTTGAATAATTAAAATTCCTTTGTGAAATTGGAAAAATCCTATTCATTTAAAATGACTAAATGATGAATCAACTACCTATATCGTCTGTATCTTGCATTTATGTCATGAATCCATACGTCTTAGTTCGTAGAGCCTAACGCTGCTTATTGCTCAACTCGTTTTGAATTATTGTGAAAGTATTGAAATTGATGAAGAGTGTCCGTAAATAATGGATTACCTTGCAATTGGTATTATAAAAATAATTTTTGTTTGGTTACTATGTTAGAATTTTTTGCTTTTCAAACATAGGTAAACACGACGACCTCGGATGATCAATTTTTACTAATAACCTTCTAATTTGGGTGGGCAACTAATTTTTTTGATGTGTAAGAAGAATTGTGATTTTATTTTTTTTTTTATTTATTTATATTCTTCAAAAATTTTTGTAATTAAGTGTTATTTTTATGTCCGATACTCAATGCAATAATACATTTTTAGCCAACTATTAAAAACCAACAGCCATATCAATAAAAAATGCTTGATTGCCTTCTGACTCACAAATCAACTAATATGTTGATTAAAACTTGATTCATGAATTAGACTTTCTTATCAATAAAATTAAAAATTGTATGCAATAGCTAAATGACGTTTAGAAAAAAGTCCTTACAAAAATCTACTACAATCAACCAAATCCCTATTTTCACCAAAGATTATAAATTATTTTGCCCTTATACATTCTCATATATTCTGCGATTATGCACACACACTTCCTCATTAATGGGATATTTCGTGTACATAGCTAAAATGAAAATCACGTCAAAGTATTCTGTATTAATATTCTTTGGATGTCACTTCTCAAAGGGTTGGTTTGTTTTTGTTTATTAAAAGCTACTCGATATTAACGTGAAATAAATTAAAAAATGCAAAAAACAATAATGAACACCAATATTAAAAGGAAGAGGACAGAAAACTGGTCGCAAAATGATAAGGTATGCATAGAAAAGTTTTAAGATTAAGTAAATGAACTATACAATATATTAATTCCATCACAGAGCTTGCTCCGGGAACTTTGCGCTGAAAAGGTAAGCATCATCGAAAATAAATCGGTGGATACCAATACGAACAGGATAAAAAAGGAATGCTGGGCCCAGATTACGGAAGCGTAAGTTTGGATGCATTCACATTATATACAAAGTAAACTAAGTAATTCAGTTCCCATCCCAATATCTGTGTAGATTCAATTCTGTTAGCGAAGTCAAAAGAGACGTAGTCAGGATTCAATTTCAATGGCGGAACATGAAAATGAGGGCTAAAGCCGCTGAATCTACCTATAGGAAGGCCAAAAATAAAACTGGTGGTGGTCCACCTCCTCTTTCACCGTCAAAAGAAAACCAAGAACTCATTGAGCTAATTCCGAATGAGTTTAAAATTGACAGTAACAAGGATGACAGCGATGGAATGCCCTTCAGGTTTGAGAAGCATTATATTTCCGCAGGAACTTGTATGGTACAAATACTTTTTATGACTTATGTAGATCACAGACCAACATATTTCCATAGAAGTATTCGATGAATTTACCCTTGAGGACGGCCATGATAGCTTTAATGACAAAGAAATCAATAAAGGTAAATATACCTACATACAAAACAACTGCATATACAGTGGCGAACAAAACTGAATACATGTTTTTACAGAAAATAGTCAAAATCAAGAAAACATACAAAATCACGTGAAGTATTACACAAAAACACGCAAGCAAAAGAAGATCCCCCATGTAAAAAATAGGCTTTAAAAAATAATAAGTGTGTAGTGAATTATATAGAATTATATTTTTAAGGAGTCTGATGCTGCACAAAAAAGAGAATTGTTTGAGCTCACAAATGCTTTTCTAACAAAAGAGCACGAGGAAAGGATGGCTATTCTACGAATAGAAAAAGAATGTCGACAGAGAGAGCTCGAAGAAAAAATGGCTATTCTTCGCATTGAAAAGCAGTGTCGGCACAAAGAGCTCGAAAACTTAAACTTTTCCTAAAACTTATCGCAGCAGTTTTAGGAAAAGTTTAAGTTTTCAAGCTCTTTCTGTTCAAGGTCATGTAGTTTAAAAAATATGGTACTAGAGTTCCCATATAATTTTATGTCATCCACAATGAATGTTTTTTTGTTAAGTTTTCTTGTTATTTATTAAAAAAAAAATGAAATTACTTTTACATCGTTCTATAATTTTTTTTTGCGAATTGTGTTATTTTTTGTTTTGTTTTGCTTTTTTTTAATCCTTATAATCAAAATGTCATATTACGTGTATACTTTTGTAGTTATTTTTAATGAAATATATTGAAAAAACAACAATTTTTTTTTTTTTTAATGAAACTATTCCCTATGTACCTAACGTTGTTTTTGGATGATTTAACGAAGAAAATAACATCGCGGCTGTTCTGATATTAGGTCGAATTCAATCCGTACGGATTGAAACCGGAAAACAAAAAAATACTCCAATTCAAAAAATAGCGGATTAGGCATCAGTTCGTTTTGCTTAACGTCTATGAAACATAAATGTTCGGCAAAATGAATGGATCCATAATCCACCATTTTTTGAGGTTTTCAATTCCGGTATTCAAACCCTTCTCCAAAATTGCATCATTACTTTTTGATTAAAACTAATTTTTCGAAAATTCACTACCCAAAAGTAGCACAAAACCTTGATTTTATTTCATCTCTAATAAAAAATGCAAAAATGTTGATACAAACCACCATGTTTTATGGAAACTAAGAGGGTTAAATTTAACAAATTATGGTTAATATTCTTGTCCGCGTCTGATCAAGGGAGTTTCCGCTTAAAGGAACATCAAATGTATGGAATTTAAATCCAAGATCCACGTCGCGAGAATTTGTGAGTTTAAGAGAGTTGTCCGCTTAAGGGAGCTGTCCGTTAAAGGAGGTTTCAATGTACCTACATATATATCGCAAGCATAAAAAACAACTTAGGACAAGGAAAAATATCGAAAAAAAAAACAACTTTTAAAAGATCTTGTGTCTTTGTAAACATTCTATCTCACAAAACTTCAAAATTAATAATAATTATGATTGCTGAAATAAAGCAAATATTAATCCATTTGACTGTTTCTATCCTTAAACTATTTGAAACTATTGGCTTAGGTACATACAGTTATATAGGCAAGGCTCACAATAATAGAATTCAAACACTGATACACTTTTTGTTAAAGATTTTAAGATATTTGTCTAGAAAATTCCAAAATTATTAGATAACATATCAAGTAACATTCGATAGCTTTTCAGTAGTTATTCGAAGATCAAAGACAACAATTTTTCACCTGTTATAAGAATTCTAACCACACGAATTAAATCTATACATACAGTCCTCAACAATAAATTTTCAATTAATTCCTCTAACAATGGCTTAATATGATTTCATTATTAATTGGAAAGTAAGAATTAAATAGCAATAAAAATATTGTGTTATCTGACATTATTTTCTATAGGTATACCTGGAATCATTTATAGAAAATTAAAAAGAGACCGCTCGCCGAATTATACAAAGCATTCCGACTCCACCATCACTATTTCGGTGGTGATATTACAATGGTTACGAATTTGACTTATTGTTCGATACTTAAAAGGACACGGATATATAATAATCGGCAGGATTATTTAAACAAAACGAAAATCGCCACGATAGAAGAGAAAGGTGTGGCAAAAGGTGTTGAAAGGCGTTCTTTTCACACTCTTGATACCACCGTATCAATCGAACAAAAACACCTTAATAACAAAAGTAATAATTAATTTATCACCCAAGGGTCCTCTATAAATACCTTGTTAGCAATAGTAAAATATTTTTGTCAAAGAGAACCGCTTTGTTGTTTAAAGTGCTAAATAGGCGTTGTTATTATTGGTTTTTAAACAGAACAAAAAAATCACCAGACATTGCTAGAACGACTCTAAAAAATATAGATTTTCTTACAACTAAATATTTTCTTATAAACGATCCTTTAACCGGTTGAGCTTCCTCCAAGTACTTACTTTTTTGATATTATGTTCCTCATTTTACCAAAGAAAATTATATAAATGATGTTCACCGAAAAATAAAAAAATAAACCAAAAAAAAAAAACGAGACAAAAAACTTAATAAAAACACGGCAACTTTATTACATTTTCTGCCGTGCTGTTAAAGTTGCTTCTTTGGGTGCCGCATGTACCGCTTTGGTGATGATAAGGATCCGAAATCACCATAATTAGCGGTGACACACTTATACGGTTCGGTTCGATTACCACACAATTATTATGTACGATAAATCAAAATGTTTCCTGGTTGAGACCAAAACCGAACGGGACAGGGACAGGGACACACTTTTGGGATAAAGTGAAGAGTAGGTAGTTTTGTTATTGGATGTGAGATTCTTTTTGAGTATGTAGGCAATTTAATATGCAAATATGTGGGCTTTTATAATTTAAAAAATAAATAAAACAAACTTAATGACGAGTTTAATGATAAAATTTCGTCAAACAATTTTGTAAGAGCTACAAATTTCTATCATTTACTTTTAGCTTCAGTAGCCCAAAATCAATAGAGTATTCTATGGATAGTAGTCAAACTTATGCTGTCTATTTGGAAACTATATCTCAAATAATGGCACAGGATCATTAAGGACAAAAAAGGTCAAATTAGCAAAAGATCAGAAATAACCTTTTTATAAGAAAAATCCAACACAATTTAGTATATTCGTTCAAGTGAATTTATTAATTTACTCAGAACTCTCACGTAAATGTCAACACTAGACGAACATCGTCGACTTGATGAATGCATACAATGCCCTCAAGGCCTTATCCATGATGGAAGGACCTTCGCTTAAACTAGTTTCATTATATTTTATTTTGTGAAACACCCATTTTCCATCCTATTCATCACTAGGTATAGTTAAAATTTTCACCAACTCATTTTGTAATTTCCCAAGCGTAAACCCATTTACAATGTCCGTTCAACATTAATTAGTAAAATGATCGCCATCTATCCCGAGACAAAATTACCAGCCCAAAAAAAAAAAAAATTAAACTTAACAAAAACTATATTCAACAGATTGTACGTTAATAAGCCATCGATCCGGCTTCAGCATGAGTTATGGTGCAATCCCGATTGATGATACCTCCGGGACATTATTAATTGGCCAAGTGACTGCATGACGCGCAGCATTCCAAGTAATAATATTTTTGTTGTAAACTAGGGCTCGCGCCAGCCAGTTGACACTGTGTTCGCGCGTCCCGATGGTCGCGTCTGATGTCGCCTTCGTTATACCAAAGCGGCAAAAGGTACTAAGGCAGGCCAAATGGTGGCTGACTGGCTGGCAATTTTAATTAAACTCCCTGACAACCGATGTCTTCAGTGTATGCCTTCGTGCTGGTTGCATTCGGTTTGTATCTTTTGTGCGCATATAATGTGACAATACAGATGCGAATTCACTTGATAGTATCTTGTCGATGTATCACATGACACGCGTCACCGCGCGCCGCCGCCGCCGCAGCGCACTTACTCTCTCTCTCTCGCTGTGTGTGAGTTTCTTTTATGGAGGTGGCGGCTTTGGCAATTTGCGGAAGGGACGTCAAGGGCTGCTAAAGCTAATTAGCAGCCTTGCAAGCAAAATTACCAAGCAATTCAAACGATGAAATCTCTGGTGTGCCAAAATGTAATTTATGTACTTGCAATAAATTTCTGTTGGATGCGAACTTTTAAGCAATTTTTCGATGCAGGTTGCAGTTGCAGGTAGGTATATGTATATAGACCGATCAATGAAGATTTTGGTAAGATATGGCCAGAGTCGGTGGAGGAGGTAGAACCTATCATTTTTCATTTCAGTAAATAGGTTTTTAAAAATACCTGCGTTTTGTCTTAATCAGGCATTTAATATTAAATTAAGATAGGTTGTGTTGGAGCTGTGTGTGTGTGATCAATATATTTTCACAAATCCAGTTCTCTTGAATTTTGAAACCCATGGGAGTTTTTGTTCCACATTAGCACTGGTTATGATGAGATGCAGACTTGTTATTTCTGGATTTAAATTTATTCTACTTTCGAATCTATTCGAAGGTTGTTTTCGTTGCTAACTTTAAATTGCAACATTGAAAGTAGAAGTACAACTTAATAACTCCCGATCCATCAAGGCTTGAGACATGGTAGCCTTGCCATCCTCTACGATCCCAAGCACGCTGCTTCTAGTTATCTAAGCTGGCATCCACAGTAATTTTGTTTTAAAATGGAGGTTCGGTCTTCCTTTTCGACTCGAACCTGGGGGCTGGGATTCGAAGACTCTCTTTTGTCTGGACCACAACTGAATATTCGATAGATGTGGCCGAGATTATACATCCACATTTGCATAAAGCACATATAGAGTTCGCGGTTGTATCATATCCTCCATTCACCGCCCTCGCACAAGGGACCAAGTTATATCAGTCAAAAATTATTTTTCTTTTGAAAGAGCCCGGTTTCAGCCCTCCCTTTCTGCTTATCATCCAACACTCGGCGAGCCAGTTTAGTAGAGGGTGCACTTCGTCTTACACGTTTGAGAGGACTGAGGAATTTTGAACCCAAGCAGCCCGCCGGTTTGCTAGGGTAATTCTTCTGCAGATCTCCACTAAGATGTCTTTCGGGGGATTAATGTTTACTCTCAGGTAAACATAAGGCATTTTATTTTTTAATTTTAGACTTTTAATTTAAGGAATGAAAGCAAGTATCTACTTGGTCTTGTCTTCGTTTACTTTCAAGCCATCAAATTTCGTTTTTTCTTCAATTGCCTTGAAGGACTGTAACGACACGTAGCGAGTGGCCTATAATATCGGTGTCACCATCATATCCATAAAGTTTGTCAAAAGCAATGCCCTCGACCCAAACGCATGCATTTTGCACTATTTTATTGAGAACGAGATTAAAGAAGTCACATGATAGCACATCTCCTATTCGAAGCGTCCTTCATCCCTCGACACTCGACTAAGAGCTTTGCACATTGCTTCTTGAATGTTTCCAATGTCACATAAGACGTAACACACCACGATCAATTTTCTCAGGACCCCAAGTTAAGGAATCGCTATATAGAGCTCCTGACATGAAAGCTATAATATGTGGTTTTGAAATCGATGATTGTCTCGACATGAAATTCATTGGTATTTTCCTAATGGATTTCCTCCAGATTGAGAATGAGGTCAATGCTCGATCTGCATCTGTTTTCGTATTCATTTTCAACTATTGCTAAGTTGAAAATTAACTTTTTGACAATTTTATTTTTGTTTTTGACAAAGCACTATTTTTGAATAATTCAATAAACTTCTATTTGGGCAAATGCAAAAATAGAATAGGAAAAGCTTGAATTAATTGATTTTATTTACACTGAAGCATGTTCAATAAAACTAAATACTGAAGGTTAGCTGAAACATCTTTCGATACAAACATTTTATAGAGAAACAAGGACGAAAGCTAACCTTTCAGCACTGCCTCCGTCAAAATCGACTGTGCGTTTCAATGGTCTTCGAACCTATCACCTATTAAGTTCAAACATGATTTGGAGCATTATTGAACGCTAAGGAATGGGGTTGGGTGTTGGAGTCGGACAGCCCGGGGAATAGACCCAACTGTTAACAACATTTGCAGCACAGCACCTTCTATGTTTAATCTTATTTAATGCAGCCCAATGTGAAACTGGAGTTGATTGTAGAAAAGCAGGTAATAAACTTCGATCGGATTGACATGAAGAATTGCCAAGTCAAATACCTATATGAAGACGAAGGGTTGACTGAGATAAATTTTGAAGTTATAACCATCAATAAGGGGATGATTTGAGTAATTTCTTTTAAAAAATGTCCGGATAGGGTACAGGATATCTACACCACTTTAAAAAATAACTGGCAATGGGATCTACTTTTCAGGTGGTGGAGAAATAAGTTAAGCTTGAGGGTGAAGATCCCATTTTTAGAAAAATATAGCTTGTGAACAATATGTAGTAGAAAAATTTTTTATACAAGTTTTTAGAAAACTACATATTCTACAACTTAAGGAGATATGAGGTAAAAACTTCTCCAAGGCATTATAACTCTGAAAGCTTAAAATTTATAAGAATATTTTATAAAAATGTAACCAAATTTCCTACAATAAAAGTTATACCTAACAATTTTTTTTGTACAATGAACCGTTCTCGAGATATTGGATAAAAATCGTTTTTTTCAAAATGGTGACTGACGCCCAGCACTTACAGCTGCCTCATTTTTTGTTTGTACTGAAAAACGACCCACCTACTGAATACATAATTACAATCAAAAACTTGGATGGGGTATCAATATAATCTATTTAAGAGCTACCCACACCTGGTATCTCAAAAGCCTCTCTAAAGCGTGGTTTTGAAAATGTTTCCACCCAAAAGAACATCACTAAGTTTCGACCAAGGTGCGGATTAGAAGTTTCAGACAAGAGATCATTAGTAAAAATGAGAAAGAGAGTCGGAGACAAAACGGAGCCCTGGGGCACACCAGCATTTTTTCAATGAATACACGGAAAGAATTCTTGGATCAGATCAAGAAAAATGAGCTGCAAATTACGAAAAATGAATCCCGATTTATACCTTGGCCCGGGATTTCGTAATTTACGACTATTTGTTTGCAATTTACAAAACTGAGCAAAATGAAGATATTGATACTCAACAATCGTAAATCAACACTCTTCTAGTATCAATTATTCTATCGAAAAAAAACAAAAAATGCCAACCACAAATCGCAATTTGATCCAATTGTTCCTCAATTGCACAGTTTGTAAATTTGCAAAAAAGATTTGTGATCACCACTTTTATTTCGTGATCTTGGCACTTGAAAGATCGATCTTGCTCGTACCCTTTATTTTGCAGGTATACGTATTTAATTTATTTTATTTGAAATAAATACTTTACGCTTGACTCTACTTGGATTTGAACTCGCAACCCTCCAGTTGCGGAGCGAGCATGCAACCACCACACCAATGACCAATTTACATTACAGATCGCTGGTGTCACACATTGATGACTAGATACCTGCCATGTTGTGATGCTTTATTTCTTCGAGAAGTAAATTGCGACAAGAAAGTCGTGAATTTAGGAATTTTTTGATGGTGATTTGCAATTATTCTCATGGAGTTGCAAATTGCGACAAGTGATTGTGCATGATGGAAATTACTAAATATTTATCGCAAATCAATATTTTTAAATGCTGTTTGTGATATTATTCCTTTGGAGAGTAAATTACGCCAAAAAAGTTGTATTTTGCTATTAAAAGTACAAGCTTGAATCATGGATTTTTATTGCAAATCACGAAGAATCAAATTTTGTAAATTGCTACGTCTTGAATGTTAAATTACCAGTTTTTGTATTAATTTGGGATAATTGCAACTGCAAATTTTTCAATTGGTGATTTTTCAATTCTCTCCGTGTATCAGACTAGTAAAGTTTTGATAAAAATTGACACCATAGTCCAGGCCCGTTGCAGGAGGGGGATTTTGGGTGTTCTAACCCCCTCCCATTGAGAAGATAAGTATGCCGAGGATCAATTTTCAAGTTAAGAAAAACACTATGCGCTATGAAAAACACGTGTGATTCAATTTGTTTAAGATATCTTTAGGCTGGAAACGCACTTGCCACGTTGTGGCTAATGTGTTTCATTTTTTGCGGCTAAATAATCGTGCGATTAAAATCGCAACTGCGTTCCTAGCCTTAGTCCTAAAGCATAAAGTGGAATTCTTATATTTCTTGAGCAATCTTCTACCGAATTTACGAATAAATAAAGCTTTTTTAGTCAATACAACTGAATATTAAACTAGTAACATAATTGGGATAAGGTTAAGATTTTTTGATTTTCTTAATAGCAAAATAGATAAATTATCCATGACTTTTGGTACACCCTGTATATGTGTTTCATGTGAGTTAAACTTTTTTTAATAAAAAAATTAATAATTTCTTGTCGTTTTTAATGAATTTAACAACCATGCCAAATATGGAGATGCCTTTGGATGCCTTTGTCAAAACTTATTTTTGCAACCAATTTTTGTTCAAAACCACTGCCTCTAACAAGGCTTGGTAACGGAATATCAATATTTAAGGACAATTTTTGGGAATGGATCGATATTCATTGAAATCACTTGATTGCAGGAATAGTTAAGAAGAGTGTATGTTTGCAGTAACTGTAGGCTGTAGCTCCCCACTTATTAATTTGATTGAAAAATGTTCCCCCTGTTTTATTTCAGAATATCAACAACAACAAAATAAAAATATAAAAAAAAAGACATCGGAATCAAAACTTCATTTCTCCAAAGTCATTTGAGAAGATGTCAGAATATAAAATTTTAAATTATTTGGCAACACTAACACTGACCCTGGTCAATAACAACATTCCTGTGGTCCTTGATGAAATTTATCTGCAAGTAGGTACGCATACGGCATACGGAGTATTCATTTAAGTGTTAACTAACATAACAGTTTAGGTATATATTTTTGTATCTTCTCTTTTGAGGGCGTTCGCAAACACGATTTACAGATCGATGGTCACGTTTCATATGTGTGAATATTTTTGGTTATTCGTGTGCCACCACAGGTGCATGCAGCAGAATTGTTCTCACCTGACGTATGAAATGCACTTATCGTTATCCTGATATTATGAAGGTACCTACATATATTTTAATGTGCAACTTGAGAAGCAAAGACGCAAGCTACCAGCTTAATTTCCATGACACAGATTTTGTTTGTCGTCTTTTTTAATAATATCGTTTGTGTGTGTATTTTTAATGAAATAATATTTTTACCGTTAACTGAGACTTTTAAACAATCGAACTGGTTTTGATTGATTTCAATTAAACGAAGTGAATAAGGTTCGTGTTTTGATTAATGCGCATTTGTGGTTGCGGTTTGATAAATGGAATTTTTTCCCAATGGCAAAAATAAAAGTGTTAATATTTTAAGGTACAGTATTTTACGAATATAAGAAACTCGTACAAATTTAACCAAATTGCTTAAGAGATACATATAATGAAAATAATAATTAATAATAATAATAAATAATAATATAGTTTCAGTAAAAGTGATTTTTAATTGTTTAGTTTTTTTTTGTGGTTCAGGTACCTACCTATATTAATTATAACTCACGTGAGTGAAGCAAATTTAGTAAGTGAAATTTCCTACGTTTTGAAATAACAACCATTCTATTCGCGACGAATTCGCTTGAGCACTAAGTCGAAACATTTTGCTTTGATCGAACGTGTTAAATTTGCCATAAGAATAAGGGCCGATTTGTTCACTGTTAATTATCTATTTTTAAAAAATGAACCTTATACAACACTGGCAAAATCATCAAATTCTGTTTGTTAACCCAAATTAAAATCAAATAATTCACTGTTTTAAGGAGTTGGATACGAAATCTCGCAAATTAAAATCTCGCATTTGAAATCACGCATTTGAAATCTCGCATAACGAAATCTCGCTTTTCATAATCCCACATTAACAAAATCCTGCTTTTCAAAATCTCGCTATAATGAAATCCATCCAAATAGAATCTCGTAAAATTGTATTGTATTACAAAAAATAAATTTTTTAATCAAAATCTCGCAAATTATAATCTCGTGCGAGATTTTGATTCCAAAGAGTTTTAATCGTCTTCTTAACAATGCAACTTACATCTTTCTTTTTACTCCCTTACCCCGGGAACTCTAAAAACTTGATTTTATAATTAGAAGCAAATGGTTAAAAAAATGTTTCCTAACGATTAGTAAAATTTTTTTTATTTTATAAATTTGTATGGTAAGTTCATGTAGGTTTTTTTCTAAATTTATTGACCATTTGAAAAAAAAACTATCTCAATATTTTTTGTGTTGAATAACATATAAGCTACTTTCTAGGGAATGTTTAAAATGTCAAAACAAAGGACCAAAGTCTAATTTTCCTGGGCTTCACCTATATAAATAAATTGAATGCACGACTGGATCGCACGTAGGTACTTGCTATTTTGTACAAGTTGCTTGGAACCTGAGAACTTTTGAAAAATGCATGTACCTTAGGTATTATAGAAAAAAAAATAAAAAAATTAAAATAAATCGTTCTTTCAATTTGTACTAGTATATAGTATTTTAAAAAGAATTGATATGACAATTTATTTTGAGTATTTATTTATAGCCCAGTCAAATTAGGAAATCAAATCGCATTTTTCGATGGACAAAATTTTTTGTATGGAATCTGTTTGGCTACGTCTCCTGATCATAAAAACGAGTTTTTGGGATTTTTGAGGTTAGGGAAGACCCGCCATCTTGAAAAAGAGATTGGTTTTGTTTTTATGCAATAACTCGCTTGCATTTTATTTTACAACAAAACGTCCTGCTACAATCTTGTAGAAGATAAAATAACCTATAAAATAAGCTATCAACGACTTCTGTAGGCAGGCGCGGATACAGGGGGGGGGGCAATGGGTGCAATTGCCCCCCCCCTGGGCAAGAACGAACGAAGCATAAAATATAAATTTAATAAACTGTAATCAAAAAAACGTTATTTCGTTATACGTTTACTGGCTGAACAGAATGCAAGACGCAACTGGAATAGATGTCAAAAAAGCTGCAGTAGATGTCAAAAATGCTGCAGTAAAAGTTAAAAATTGTTCAACTCTTGCAGCTCCAGCTGCAGCATTTTTGACATCTATTCCAGCTCCGTTTTGCATTCTGTTCAGCCAGTTATAAAATTTTTTCTTGGCAGCGCATCGTTGCAGTAATGAGTGGTTGTTCGTTTTCCGCTGGCTGATCAGGTTCAGTTAAGAAAAGTTCCGCTTTGCACAGATAGCGCCTTCAAATCGACTGAGTGGAAAGCTTATAACTTCGGTTTTAGATCTCGATCTTCAAAGTTAAGGTCTTTAATTAAAAGATAAATGTCAGGCTTCAATACTGTATAACATTTTGTGAGAAAAGTCAATTTATTTCATACAAGGGAGCAGGTTGAATCCGTAATCGATTTCATTTTCACTTTAAAATATGCTGTGAATGAAAAATTTCACAATTTGAAAAATGATGTTTTAAAAAGTAATTGCTTCACCTCTAACCCTACTCTACAAATTTGTTAGTGGTTTTTTATACTTAAATGTAACGGGAGAGGTGACAGGGGCACTTATCTTAATTTTCAACCTTGAAGTTGATTTTAATTTAAAAGAAAATTAAATCTTTTAAAAACGTCAATTCACGAGTAATTAGCTTCAAAAATTTCTAATTTTGCTTTAAATGCTCGGATCTACATGATGAAGATATCTATGTAAATTAAAGTTAAAATAATAAACTACATTTTTGTATAAAAGTTATTGATAAATATCAAAAAATTTCATAGGTACTAAATGGGTGATAGATTTCTTTTTGTGATAAATATTAAAATGTGCGTTTTCATTGAGGAAAGTACTTTCACTAGAAAGCTCTCGAGAGTGGGTACGTTCAGACGACCCAAGGGACTTGATATTCAGTCAACTGCATTCGTTGAACGCAAATTTGACCAAGGTAACTAGGTTTTTTTGAAATGTCAAACTTGGAACTTTACTTCAAACGTTTACCTTCAGTTGATAGTGAAGAAAGTACCGATTGTATTTTTTTTCTAAGAAAAACCTCACACCTGAAATAAACCCTTAACGAGTTGTAATAAACAAGCTTTTTGAAAGAAAGTTTTTCAAGACTATTTGATTTTTGTATTAGGAAACTAAACATAAAATTAACAAATCTCATACAAAACTTATATTTGTTTACTTATCATGCAGTTAAAAATTTTCTTTTTCGTATTTGATAAAGAATCTTCCCACAAAATGATAAAAATGAACGTGCAAAAAAATTAATAAATCAGAAAACAATAAAGTTCAGCTTTCTGTTTAGTGACCAAATATAATCAGCTGATATTCTGACACAATTGCACTGGACTAGATATTAAGGGAGATTTTTCTTGACTTACTTTCCAGTCAACTTTCCAATAAATTTGCCTTAATTGGAAAGCAATATTTTGGCAGCTGACCAATCAGAGACTAGAAACTTGCCTTAATTTCTAGTCCCTTGGGTCGTCCAAACGTACCCAGTGACTCTCGGATATCTGTCTTCCCCTATGGTGAGCTTGTTTCATGACTGTGCCTGTGTCCACTTTGGAGTATAATTCTCGAGAACTTCTTGAGAGCTGCTCACCGCCTTTATACTCTGAAATTGATACGCACCTTAAGAGTATGCACATGTGTCTCGAGCTCGGAGCACATCTGTTTTAGCCATAAGATGCGTTTTTGATGTGAGGATTTTGTCGCTATCGTTGATGTGTTTTAGGAACTTCCGTGTTCCATATTATTAAACTGGCGAAGAGAACAAATCTAACGAAGAAGATTGTGGAGAAACCACGAAACGACTATAGAAGTCACTGCTGAAGAGAAGTTGGATGGAACTTATATACCTCAGGAAAGGATAGTTGTTTCATCAATTCGATTGTCAAACTATTGCCATTTTTCGACGGGAATATTACTATTGTATCGAATTGCATGAGTCTCACAACTCTGTAGTCGATGTTTTGAGCTTAACGAAGGCTAATGTCGTTTTCCATTGGTTTCACTCAAGAAGACACTCATTCTGAATCCAATGGAACAGTGCTTGTTACTTCTACTCAATTTTGAAGTTTCGTCTCTGTATTAGTGAATCATTAAATAGAAACTTTTTGCTGGCACACAAAAAGTGAAATTAAAAACAATAGTGTATCCACCCCTTACTTACAAATAATAATTTTTCTTTTTGTTTTTCTTAATTTGTTTATTAAATTCAGTGTTTTCGAGTGCACAATTAATTCGAATGGGATGAACAAAAAATATGAAGTTGCACTGCAGTTTGTTTTGACGTTTGAGTGAATTTTTGTTGAAGTTTCGAGTTGCATGTATTAGTGCTTCTGAGTGTCTTCTGAATTCAAATCAAGAATCAATTTTCTCTCCTCAGAATCGTCAGAAGAGTATTTTTTGTGCCAATGAAACGGTTTCAGAAGCGTTCCGGACGATTCTGGACGCTTCCGGACGCCCAATGGAAAACAGCATAAGTATATTGTTAATGAAATGTATAACGAAAGTTAGTCACAATCGAGAAGTTCGGATGGAAAAGTTTAATAAAGAGTGGTGTTATTTTTTTTTTGGATTTTCCACTATAATCATTAAGGGTATTCATGCAACAGCGTAAAGTCGTCGTAAACGTAGTAAAGTTTTAAACATCGTAAATCTTTCAAATTCTCCATACAAATTGTGACAGAATAACGAAGTTGTAAGCTTTACAATGCTTACGACGACTTTACGCTGTTGCTTGAATACCCATATTTTCTTTTATTTCTATGTCGGAAAGTTTGGTTTTGTATCGATGAAGGCATCTGAACAAACGATACGGTTCATCTCGGTTTTGATTTATAATTTAAGTTTAGCTACAATACAACTGAAGGGTCCAGGGGAAACACGACTCAAGTCCACTTTTTGAAAAAATTAAACTTATGATGACATCTTATAGATTTGTATGGGTACTATCTGATGTAGTATAGCTCTCTTCACATAGGATTTTGAAAACTCGCAAAATAGTACACTTTTTAAAAAAAACTTTTTTCCAAAACTATTTTTTTTGCTCCAAAAATTAAACAAAGCGATATTAAAAAAAGAAAACTTGTGAATAGACCTAGCGACACGTGAGGTAAATAATTAAAACAAAAAAAATTAGATATTCTAACTACATCCGGTCGAGGTCCTGTCTAACAAATTGAATTGCAAAAACGGTCCAATGTCACGCTTGTGAAAATTATTTTATTTTCAAACTTTATTTGAAAATCTAGAGGTGTCTGAATAAAAAGCAAAAAACCGGTTCCAATTATCATGTCCGATTCTTTCAGAAGAAAATTTCAAATCAAAAAATTCAAAATTTTGGTTAAAACATCGAAGGTCCTTTTGACTCATGTCAGCTTATCATGAAAAATATTCAGGATGTTAAAATGAATATATGAGGCGTTTATTTTGAAAGTGGTCTAAGTCCATTTTCCAAAAAAAATGGAGATAATTGATTGAGTCATCTGAAAACAAGGTAATCTTTTATTTTAATAAGAAAAAACAACTTGTTTTTATTTGAGATCACTTAGAATTTGTGAGTCAAAAAATGCTCGCTTAATAAAATGTAAAAAATTTATTTTGAAAATGGTTTAAGTCCCAATTTAAAATTTTAAAATTGATTAATTGTTAAAAAGCGAACAAGTTCAACCCATTCCTACCGTAAAATAGAAAGATAAATTCTATTCCTGGTTTTATTCCGATTTTTTTAATAAAAGTGTTGCTGGAATATTGCTTATGGTAAAAGTGTTTAGTTTAAGTAAGAATTCGAGACTCAAGTGAAGTTGACATAGCCTATATCATGTTTTTGATCAAAAATAAAAACTTGTACCGTAAATTGGCATTAACGCTAAATGTACCACGATCCATTATTTTTTGAAACGTGAAGCGATAAAGAGCAAAATGGTCTGAGGTGGCATTTGTTCGGCAGCCCGCGTGGAGTTACAATTGGTTGAAAATGGGGCCCTGTTAGAAGAACGGTAGGTATTATGTTAGGGTTATTTTGGAACCAAATGTACAATTAGCCCAAAAGGTCCACCTGAACACCCAAGATTGGCCCAGCATGTTCTCCTGATCTTGATTCCATAGAACATATGTCTAGGAGATGCTTGGTAGACATTTGATTAAGAAAACTCCGATGAACTTTGGGGTAGCTGAAAAAAAATATTGCTTGAATCATGGGGCCAAATAAAGGCTCCCCCAAACCAACGCGAAACATTCGTTGACGACGCGAAATCATTCACAATAGCACAAAATACGAAGGATACACACTGCCAAACAACAACAAAAAACTCTCTTTGCGAATGATTCGCTATGATTTCGCGTTGGTTTGGGAGAGCCTTAACCCAGGAAACATCGAAAATGTTATTAGAAGTTTACCAAAGAAACTAATTTTTGTCATTAGAACTAGAAGACAGGGAATACAAAGTACTCAACCATCCTCATTTCTACTGAGCTTTAAGGGAATACTTGAAATTTGTTAAATCAATTTTCTCAGAAAAATACCCCTATTCTAGATTTTTTTGTTTTCAAGGAAAACAAGAAGCAGAATAATTGTAACCATTTCAAACGATTCTTAATTCATCAAGACATAAATCTTCATTAAAGAAATAAAGATAAAATGCAAATAAAACAACCAATGAAAATAAACCAACTTTTCCAATTTTGCCTGCGTTCCTCTAATTTTGTCCGGCAGTGTATATATTTTGTTTAATGTACCTATTCAATTTCTACGTATTTTATCTATAACACTCAACTCTTTCGTTTTTTTAAGTTCTTTTCAATTTTTTTTTAAATATTGGAGGACTTGATACAATTTGAATAAATCAAAAGACGATTTCATTTATTTTGAAAGTGGTTTAAGTCCATTTACAACTGTAGAAAAATGGTTTTTGTTCAACAATATTTTTTTTATTATTGGGTAAATAAATTAAATATGTTTAGATGAAAAATAATACTCCACTTTTATTTTAGCTCTTTCCCATATTTTTAAATTAAGTCAAACGCAAACCTTTAAATATCTCGAATTAGAAATAAGTGGACTTAGACCACTTTCAAAATAGACGGCTCATATGTTTGCTTACTTGAGTACTTCGTGCTCATTAAAAAAATTGTTAGTTTTATTTATTTTTCTTTAAATAATCCATTATTTTAGTAATATATTTGCAACTACGTTTTTCTAGGAATCAATTAAAGTGGACTTAAGCCGTTTTTCCCCTGGACCCTTCAACTATTTTCAAATTAATGCAATGGTTTTGTCTGCACAAAATATTTTTTATTAACGTCCTTCAATTTACTTGCAAACTCATTTGACGCGTTTCTACAGCTTTTCAATATTTTTAGCAAACTCCAAACTGCATTATCGAACACATGCTTATGCAGTAAAACTTGAATTTGCCTATTCTAACAGAAGGCTTTCGCAGTTTGCGTTTAAGAACATTTTGAAAAACGTATTTTTGACGGTGATGACGTTCTCGAAAACGGCCTTTAACTAACAAGGCAAGGTTAGGTTGCCAGCTAAAGAAGAGGCTGGAAATTTCACTCGAACTCGAACGTCATGTGTCTGAATAGGAACATACCACTGCACCATTATGTAACCATTAGTTACGCAGATCCAGAAGGAACTCAAAAACGCTGTAAAAGACACCATGCTATAGCTACAAGCTGTAAAACTTCATTTCACAAAGTTCAAAGTACCCGCTGTTCGAGAAATGTGGCAGTTATGAAAGATTCAATTGCTTTCTTCAAATTTCAAACTCACATTGCTTTGTGTGACCAGGCGTGTAGAGCGGTATGAAGTGTACTCAAATTTTCTGTAGACCTCATCAAGATTTTGGAAACTCACGAAAATTGCCCCCCCCTGAACGAAATCCTGGATCCGCGCCTGTCTGTAGGTGGTTTCATTTTTGAGATATAATGGACCAATGTTCCCCTATGGGTTGTGTTTTGGGGGTGGTATGACTTTTCTTGAGCTATCTAGGTAACCGTTGATTTTTTAGGATGATGCTCTTAGAATCATTTTCAGTTCTTGAATCGACCTATAAAATGAGCCGTCGATCGATATCATCGGCCACGAATTGTGCGAGTTATCCAATTCATAGGATCACACTTTATGAGTAGGGAGAAAAACATAAATATATTTTTTTCGAAAATGTTTATCCGGTGAATCATACAAAAAACTATTACTTAAAATGTTGTCCATAGTAATGATAACAATTTAACATACATGGTACGTGGAGTTGCATCCGCACCACACAGAAAGTTGTAAAGCAGCCGGGAAGCTTAAGACATACCTACATTTCTTGTTGTTGAAAACTGAGTTTTCTTTTCTCGATCTAAATGTAAACCGAAGGTATTGCATGCAATTTCACAGGTGTTACCTAAAAAAAAACTCAACAAGATTTCAAATTTATTGATTGGTATTCTTTTATAACAATCAAAACACCAGTGCTCAGACTAAAAACTGAACTAAACTTGCTTTCAAAAACATTTGGGCAAAAATTTGGATTATTGAGTTTTCAAAGAAAAAACAAGATGCTTCCTCTGTCAGCGATGACAACAAGCATCAATATAAACTCATCTCCCGTAGCAGTTGACCCGTTTTTGCTATTTCAAAGAATGTGCACCACGCAGAAGTCCCTCGATGACATGGAAAAATGTTTTCAATACGAACTTGCCCCGTACCCGTTGGCTCTCTTCACGGAAGAAGGTATGAGAAAAGGTACCAAGTCAACATTATACGATAAATTTTCACCGCTGGCGCTGCTCGAAAACGAAATTTGTCATCTAAACGATATGTAATTTGTGATACACGGAGGATTCCTTCTACATAAAGTTGTTTGGAATTTCAATACAAAACCTACTTTCGGTGACATTTGTCAAAAATATATAAAGTACGTTGAAAACCACTATGGTTTCAATGCCACCATTATCTTTGACGGATATTCCGATGTTCCTGGAATTGCAGGTACCAAGACATGGGAAAGATTACGCAGAACAGCAAAAAAAGATCTGTTGATCTGAATTTTAATGCTGACAACAACAGCCCAAGAACCATTCCTTGCCAACGAACAAAACAAAAATAAGTTCATCCAACTCCTAAGACATAAACTTCAAGACACAGGTTATTCAGTTTTTCAGGACAAAAGTGATGCTGATAGCTGATTTGCTTATTATCACTACAGCCATTAAGCAGTCTTCTCTGCATGAAACTGTTACAATCGTTTCCGAGGACATTGATATTCTTGTTTTGTTGCTGAACATGGAAAACATCATGCGAATGTTTTTCTTCGGAAACCCAAGAAATCACACGCACCAGAGAAATGGTTTTCGACAAAAAGAATAAAATGTGACACAATTGTATCAGACAACATTTTATTCTTACACGCTATATCGGGATGTGACACAACGTTAGCAACGTACTTCGCTGGGAAAATGAAATTCGTTACCACAATGGAAAAATATGCTGGCAACCTTGCTGCAGAAGTGGAAATTTTTAAACGAAAAGTCGCTGACCCAGAAGAACTTATTGTGGCAGGGGAAAAATTCTTCATGGTGCTCTATGGTGGAGGCAAGACAACTTCAATTGACGAACTTCATTATAAAAAATTTACGAAGTCTGTGGCAAAAACGAAAAACAATTTATGTTCACTTCCCCCCACAAAAGATGCGCTACGACAGCATATAAACGTGGCTAGGAAACGACCAGGATTCGGAAAAGTGGGGTTGAAAAAAAAAACAAAAATGTATGTTTCTGTGATGATGTAGGTACCTATTGAATTTTCAAAAAACAAAATTATATTTTTTTTTTTAATTAAAAAGTTATTTTTATAAAAATTTTGATTTGCAATATTATTTATATTCTAAGGGGACAGTTTTTTATAATTTTTTTCCCAAAAAGTACACCATACCTTCAATAATACTTTGATTTTTTTTATCAAAATCTCTAATGGTAAATAAATATTAAAGTACTGTTATTTTTGAAGCTAAAAAAATTCAATTTTACCCTTAAGGAATTACAAAAGCCCTTAAGTTCAAAATTAAAAAAAAATAGGTTCAGTGGCTAAGGCAGACAGACAGAATTGTGCCAGCCACTTGTTCTCTATCATCGGAGCGTCATATTTGATTTTTTGCACAAATCCAAAACCTGCCCTTAGTTCATATGTGTAATGTATGGACATAATGTATAATGCAAATAAAAATAAACACTTAATGTGGTATAAAATGCTAAAAACATTCCTTTTAACAAGGTATTTCTCCCGTAGGAAGAGATGAAAAGATTAATTTAATTTTGAGGAAAAAAGTAATATTTTAGTAATCGTTCCAAATTTAATGCACCCCCTATAAATAGAATAACTTGGGGGGTTGTGGTCACAAGCCGGTTGGATTAAAAAACAAAGGTTGTAAGTCATGTACAAAAAAAAAATTCAAACACAATATTTTCTAACTGTGTTCCCTCATAAGGATATTTCCCGAAAGGTTATACACATACTTCACTTTTACCTCATAGTTTCGAAAAATTGAAAATAAAAAACGCAACGTTATGGACGAGTTACAGCTCCATCTATTTCAGTCCATTCTGTTCAGGCAGTTATTTTGCATTTCTTGTTGTCTCGTCACAACAACACTAAATAATAAAAGACAATTTACTACTTTATATTGTAAAATATAAAATGAAAAGTCATTTAAGAAATTTTTCAATTTTTTTTTTATTAATTTTGAGTCTTCAAACGAATTTTTCAAAAACTGTTGACTTGAGTTGACTATATACTAAAAGAATCTGTTTTAAGCTTTTAAAAAAGATGTAGCACAAAATTGTAAGTATTTCCGTTGTTTTTAAATATGTAACTATTTTTCTATTTTGAGTCAATGTTTAGGGAATTTGTCCCCCCCTTATAGAAAGGAGGGGGAAATATACCTCCCCTCCTAGGAATTATTTCTTAAGATATGTCTAAAAGTGCTGTCATAAAGTATTGGCCTGTAAAAAATAAAATAAATTGGGTGGCGCAACAGCTCGTGGAGAACCAGGGCCTAGTGACTTACAACTTACAACCATTCTTGTGTGCGTGTTTGTTGGCAGGAATGGAGGGGACCTACAGTTTTTTTGCTGAGTCCAAACGGCTAAATGAGAAGCACTTTTTCATGACAAGTATACTCTTGGAGGATTTGTCAGTTCCTCGCAAGAGGCAGTACCTCGAATAAAACATTTCAGATGGACTCTATGGAGTCTTTTGATGGCACTTGGTGGTATCTTGATGTCATTGTAATTAATAAATGAAAACACTTGTTAATAAAAGATCCACAATAATTTTTGATATAATTTAACTTTATTTTTGTATAAAATAAAAATCCGACGCGTTTCGTCCTATAAAGACATCATCAGGGAACTAATATTGCTTGTCAAATACAGAGTGAAAAGCTCACATCTAAGTAAAAAGTATATAATGTTCAGCTTCTTACAAGATGTGTTGAACCAGATGTGGTTAAATTGTACAAGCAATCTCCGGTAGAACACAATTAATTTGTGAAAATCAGCATTTTTGATGGACTCTATGGAGTCTTTTGATGGCACTTGGTGGTATCTTGATGTCATTGTAATTAATAAATGAAAACACTTGTTAATAAAAGATCCACAATAATTAATTACAATGACATCAAGATACCACCAAGTGCCATCAAAAGACTCCATAGAGAAATATCACTCAAAATATTCCCGAAAAATTACAAAAGGGGACTTTTAACCTCCTCTCCTGACTAAAGCTCGCGGCCCTGGACTGCGGACTTTTAGTATGTTATACCTGGAGTTCACCCCAACCACAAAAAATAATAACCCAGAGAGCATGATTCATTGCATTTATTTTTCCTTCGTTGACTGGACTATTATTCTAAACTTGTTTTTAAGAAAGAACAACTGGCAAAGAGATCTCGTCACGTCGACGTCTCATTTCCTAGTTGCATTGTGAATCAGGCTTAATGCTTGAGACTGGTTATGAAAAGGACTCAGTGTATAAGTATGTGACATTTTAACTAACTGACAAAGTATTACATATAACGAATGTGGGGGTTTGCAGAATGTTTTTACTTACAAAGGGGTTGCGTACTCAAAAAGTTTCAAAAACCGATGTTTTTGAGAAAAAAATTTTTCCTTAACGTTTTATTTTAACTTTTTTGTCGTTTTTTTGTCATAAAAGTAAAATATTATGTTCAAAGATGTGTTAAAAATTCTGGCCATGTCATTTTTGAAATATTAAATTTTCCAAAAAAAATTGGAACATTTTCAAAAATCCAAGAAATATTTTTTGAAAAAGTTTGGTACACAATATACCTATATTAAATTATTTTAGAAACTTCTGCACAAAAAAAATACTGAAATCAGTAAAACTACCGTTTTCAAGAAAAATCCGAAAATTATTCCTTAGAAAGTACCTACCATTAATAACCATAAATGGTTTTCCACCCAAAGGTAGCTTTTAGCCAAAGTAATTTGTTTGAGATAAATACGTTTATGTCAAATTGCTACACAAAATTGTTTTGTAGGTGGGTAGGCTTCTTGAAATATTTCTCCAATGAAATAACTCCCCAAACAGATAATGAAATTACTCCCAAAATCGATACAGCCATATAGGATGTAGATCAATAGAGAAAGAAAGAGAGAGACAAACGGACAGATTGTGATTGTGAGACCCACGTCCTCCCTATCATCTTAGTAACAACTTTGATCAAAATATCGAGTTTAATTTCTTGTAACTTGCCATATTTTACCTACCAGCACATGTATCGCAATTAAGAAAGTTTTGTGTTTTAAAATAACAATGATCCATCCATGTTTCAAAATTCGGATAATTAACAAAACCAAAATAATGGAAAAATAAAAAAAAAAAAAACATAAAAAGTGGTTTAAAAAGTTCAAAGATCACTTATGTTTAAAAGCGGATCCATTGTTAAAATTTATCAAATTAAAAAAATAAAATGCACTACTGGGTCGCACGTACTTGCTCTCATGTTCAAGACTGCGGGTTTAAGACAAAATAATTTTGTATATATAAAATTCTTACAACATTTTTAAGAACAAATTTTGGTATGCAAATCTAAAGTATATATTTATGTGTATATAAAAACAAAATTTGAAAAAAAATTGTGAACATGTTTTGAGATATCGAATTTTCAAAAAGAAAATTTGAAACTTTTTTAAAAATCCAAATTTTTTTTTTTTGAAAATTTTTATATGCAATATTATTTAATCTTATCTGAAATTTGTATATAAAAAATGTATCTAAATCTGTTAAGCCGATAACGAGAAAATTCAAAATAAGAAAATACGTTCTACATACATTATGTCAGGTACCATTGATAGTTGCTAAGTGTAAAATTTTATAAATTTTGGTAGTAGATCATACTAATTTTAGTATATGAAAAAGTTTAATCAAAATCGTAGGAGTCGTTTTAGAGAAAAAAATATTTTCCTTTGCGGTTTTTTAACTTTTGTATGAAAGGTACCGTTATTTTTTCATAAATGTAAATTTTTTTCTAAAATTATTTTAGAAAGTAGGTAGGTACTAAAAAAATCTTAAGTATCGAGTTTCAAAAAAATCGATCATGTCGTTTTCGAAATATTTATTTGATTTACAAAAAAAAAATTTAAACATTTCTTAAAAATCCAAAAAAAAATTTCAAAAATTTTGTTACACAAAACTATTAATTTTTTTTGGAAGCTGTACAGAAAAAAAATTATTGAACCATTTTGAAGAAAATCACAAATTAAAATTTTTTTTGAAAAATGGTTTTCCACCCAAAGAAAGCCTTTCTAAATTTTTTTAAGAAAAGTTGTCGAGCCGTTTATGAGAAAAAAGCGATTACATATATAAAATTGATTAAAATAAAATGCACGACTGGATCGCACGTACTTGCTCTTATGTTCCAGTTGTGTGGGGCTTAAGAACTTTAAAAAATATTCAAATAATTATAGAAAAAGTAAAAAAGTATAAAAAGCATTTAAATCGTTCTTTTAATTGTATAAACAGCCTGATAGAGCTCAAAAAAAAGTATACCATTTGATTACTTGAAAAAATATGAATATATGTATGCAAAAAAAAAATTAAAATCGTTGGAGCCGTTTTCTTAAAAATTTATTTTTTATATATAAAATTATTGTAAAATTTTTCAAAAAGAAACTTGGTATGCCAATTTTTAGTATATATATATACATTTAAAACTGAAATTTCAAAACAATACATCAACCCGTTTTTGAAATATTGAATTTTCAATACAAAATTTTGAATCTTTTTTTAAAAATCCAAAATTTATTTTTTTCAAAAATGATGGTATGCAGTATTATTTATATTCTAACAAAGCTTTTGTGTACAAATTTTCATTGAAATCGGATGATCAAAAATCAAAAAAACCGTTATATGGCAGGTACCGTTAATAAATGTCTTTGGTGATTTTTTTTTCTTACTTAAAGGTATATCATATCTACAATACTACACAGATTTTTTTTATCAAAATCGTTGGAGCCGTTCTTGAGATAAATAAGCTTTTCCTTAACGGTTGTATGGCAAGTACCGTTATTTTTTGAGCTAAAAAAAAAATTCAATTTCCCCTCTGGAGAGTTAAAAAAAAAACCATAAGTTCAAAATTTGAAGAAAATCGCTTCAGTGTTTTAGGCTGTAGGTTGAGGTACGGACAGACAGACCGACAGTTTTAGTCTTTTTTGAAAATAAAAATATTCAATTAAAATCATGAGTCATAATTCTACAAATCTGTTCACTAACTATGCTCCAAACAAATCCTGCTTTCTATATGTATATCTATGTTTTTTACATACGTATGTATGTATGTACTTTCACATTGTACTGTACATATCTTGATGTCAATAACCAGGTACCAAAATATTATTTCTCGAATCAGCATCCTTTCTTATTGTATTTGCCAAACAGTGTGCACTTGAGCGTTTGAAATCTATTGGCTGTACAACTCCTTGTTATCTTTACCGTTTATGCATTGTCACGATAATCTATTCAAAAATTTAATTTTTCTTCAGTCGATTTTCGAATCATTGAACTCTCCAAAAATAACATCAAGAACAACAACTGTCATTAGCATTTAAAAGGATTATTGATGATTTCAGTCGATGACAGTATTAGATATGCTTACCTTAACCACAATAGCCAAAAGGAAAACCGGCGACAGGTATAAATAAATCGGATTAAGAAATTCTCTTTGAAATTTTACCGAAAAAATTCTGCTACTGTACTTTAATTTTTAATATGTATGGATTGGTACCTTCTTCTGTAGGTACTAACATGTTAAATATGAAAAAGGATTCAAATGTTCAATAAGACATCATTATAGAAGTCTTCGTAGGTATAAAAGCTTTATGCCAGCATCAGAAACTTGATTTATCTCAAGACCAAAAAGTTCCCAAAAATACCAAAAACATACAAAATTAAATAAATCTTCAATCTTGATACAATTTTATTTAAATCATGTGTCAATTTATCTTGATTGCGTGTTATGTTTTTGATTTTTATCACTTTCCATCTTATATAGGTACACAAGGATCGAGTTCATCGCACATTTCTTGCTTATGAGTCTCCTTTTTTTAAATGACATTCAGAGAGCCCCAAGTTCCTCCGCAGCTTATATTATGTTGTCAGCAAAACAAAACTGATTCAAACACTTCGTACAAGGATAAAGATTTATTTTATCATTGAGATCATTATCAATACAAATTGCTTCATCAGATTGTAAGCTATGCATATTTTATTCAAGTTTGTATGTTTGCATGTTAAAATTTAGTGCAACAGGTAGAACAAGGTGATTTATGGGAATTATTTAGCAACAGTTTACTTGTCGGGAATTTAATTTATATCCTGTTCCACTTTTTACACCAATATCTTTGTGCACTCAAAAATGGGGTTGATGATGTGAAGACAGGTTTCGATGTGAAATTTCGAGAAGATTGGTAGAGGTTAGTTTCAGAAAGTTCGCTTCCAGAATTACACCCTCAACCACTAACCGTTTTCTAAATTGTTTTAATTTTACGAAGGACAGGGGTCTTTTTTTTTAAGATGATCTGACGTTAGATGGCGCCTTACATGTTATAAATGAAGTTTCCAGGCCTATTAAACGATAAAAGTGTTTTCAACTTTATAAAGCTTTTCTCCATAAGATTAAAAGGCCGTCAGAAAAAATTTTCTTTGAGGTGGAACGTAATACCTTATGTGGCAATTCCATTAAACCGGTGCGGCGATTAAAGGTACTGTGATGCAATGAATTCAATCAATAAAGTAATGAACTTGAACCTTGAAACTTAAAACTAGGCCGTGAATGCGTTTAAGACCGTCCCGTTCCGCACGGTTCGAGCAATATCAATTTAAAAAAATGTCCACGCATATAATTTTCTGGTAACGCGCTAAATGCTTAAACCAAAAGTAATGACCGAACAATTTCAAGCACTCGTCGGTAATTTGTAGTGAAATTGCAATGGTGAAATATTTCGCTTTTAAGCCCTTTGTGCGGCAATAAATTGATTGTGTGCAAGTTTAATCGGCATATCGGCAACCGATTGCGCTTGTATTAATCTGAAGGTGACAATCATTAACCGAAAGTATGAGAATTTGCAAGTCTCGGCATTATATTTCTTACTTTAAAATAGCACAACGAATTTAACTCATCTTGCATGGTGTAGCGATGGCGGCCCTTTGCATCTCATGTATAGTTATATGCAACTTCAACGGCAATGGGTCCATTATACTATGGTTGCTATTTTAAAGTCTCCCATATCCCAGCACAACACGATAATGCGGTAGCTGAATGATTAGCGTTGCAAGCCAGGCCACTTTAAGGCCATCCCATCATATAGCCGAGACTATTATGGCCCTGCCAGGAGTTAAGCCTCGTACGTTGCAGCTATTTTCTTTTAAGGTTGCAATTTTCTTCCATCAAAAGTGTCGTTGGTCAACGTCGTTGTCGTCGTGCGTCGCGTCGTTGTCCGCGCGCCACGCCAGCCACACCGCTTACACTGCACCGCATCATGAGACGACCGAGCCGCATTGGTAATTACAATCAATTAACCGTTGTCATATCGAATGTAGTGCGCGGTTGATATAAAAGGAGCACCGCCTTTCTGATACGCTGCCTGCGAAAATTGTCGATGCCGTTCAATATAGTGTATCAATTTTTAAATTATTTAATATAATGACAACGAGTTAACTATGCCGACAGAATAAGTACCAATAATTTGTGGTTGGATGAGGATCGAGGAAGACACTGCAAGGACGTTTGCGAAATGCTGATAATTAGTGGTAGATTAATTTAGAAGGTTCCACTTACATATTTTTTCTATAAACGCAATAATAAAATCCTACGAAAAAAATCATGGCATTTTTACATAATAAAAATATTGCAAAAATTAGTTTTTAGAATTATGTGAATGTATATAAATTTATTATTTATTTATAGTACTAGACTATCCATTATTTAATTAAGTTTTTAAGAAAAATTGTTTTTGTAAATATTTTTTGAAAAAAATTGTGAGGTGTTTGGTAGAAACATGGTAACTCTCTTTTATAATTTGCGTCCAATTTAACTCGAGCTGGAGCCTAAACGAGTTTTCCGATTTTCTTCAAATTTGAAATATTTATGAACATGTTTTTAAAAAAATTATGCTTCAAATTTGAAGAAAATCGGCTCACCCCGTCACCCGTTTAGGCAAAAGCTTGGTGTAAAGTGGAAGCAAATATGCAAATTATTAAATGGAGTTATCATTCTTTGAACCAAGAATAAGTTTTTAATAGTTTACCATGAGATCGAATGAATGGCTTCTGCGAAATTGGATTTACAATATCGAAAAATTATCATATCAAAAATTTATTAATTTTATTTACAACTAGTAACCCATTTTCTAACCTTTTTCGAAAGCCATCTCTGCATAATGCAAGCAGCTTTTTTAATATTCATGACTTACATAAATCCATTATTATGCCAAAGGTGAGATTACCATCCATCCTGGGGTATTTCTCTACAAGACTTTCACGAACCATCCTGAAGCCTGCAAGGAAAGTAGTGGGCACACCGAGGTAGATACGCATACGATGCTAAACATCTGGAAAGACTACTTCAATCAGCTACTGACAGACTAAGATCTCACCAACGAGCAACTGATCCCAGTCAATCTAGATGATAACCAAGAGTTTCAATCACTCGAGCCCGACCAGAATGATCGGGTTCCATTTTCAGAACTTTGGAACTTTTTTTGAACTTCGGCTAATAGCCTTCTGAATTTCATCAACGCCTCTAAATGGCTTGACTGCTAACAGAACACATAGGTTTTTTACATTAAGTGGAATACAATTTCCTAGGGTATCACAACGGATCTACGCATAGATCTAAGTATGACGGTAACGAAATCAACTGTCACCCCTTCTACCTAACCTAACCTATCATTTTTCTACCAACTACAACAGAACTATTTTTAAACTTAAAATAAATACAACTGAAAAAAATGTTCAAACTATGTAGTTTTTTGAAAATTTTAAAATAATCAAGTAGGGTAGAGCGGGGCTAGTTGGACCACTTTTTACTTGAAGTCTTATATTTTTTTACCTATTCATAACATAACAATGAAACTGGAATCCATAGAAAGAATGTTACTTCGGCTTCTTTAAAAAAAATTTAAAAAGTTAAAAATATGTTATAGCTACGGTGACCATCCGTCCTGGTTTTCCCGGGATTGTCCCGTATTCCTGTAGCCTGTCCCGGTTTATTTTTTAAGAAACCCGGGACGTACAGGTGTCCCGTATTCAGGTATTTATGAATTATTTGTCCCGTATTTGCACATTCCCTATGCAACGTTGCGTTAAACCTTATTCATAAAATTTCAATTAACCTTCAAATTAAATATTCATTTTATTTACAATGCTCTTGTGTCAAAAAGAGCACGAAAAAGATAAATCTATTACGTTTAAATGTCTAACAAAAATATCCTATTCTATTTAACTCAGGGTTATTACTATACTGAACAACTGGGCCTTATTTCAATAATGAAATTAAATAAGTTAAGTTTATTTTTTTTTTAAGTTTTTAGTTATGTTGTGAAGACATTATAATTTATGTTAATGTTCGTTTCTTTTTGGTTTTTTTTTCTGTTATTATGTTTTTCTATAATATTTATTTTAGATATTACATAAAAATTATTGAAAAGTCCAATAATTTTTTCACATTTTTAAATTTTTCCTTTTTGTCCCGGGTTTAACTCCCAGAAATATGGTCACCGTAGTTATAACAGAAGAATAAGATATCTTTAAATGCACCAAGTCCAAGTGGTCCAACTTGCCCCCCAGTAGATGGGGTAAGTTAGACCGAAACTTAAAAAGTGGAAAAAGGAGCTCTATTAAGAACATAAATGCCGTTAGTTTGAACTTAATTTGATCACAAACTAAAACTTAATTCGAATCAAAACTTAAGATAACGTAAATGATCCCATAATGCCATGGCCAGTAATAGGGAATTTTATATGGGCCTGGATTTCAGCAAGAATGGCATTGCACCCACTCCTCGCCGGGTAAAGTCTCAGAATTTGCTTCCATACACATCGATAACACCATACAGCAATAATATTCTTCTTCCTCTTTGAAACTTTATGTGTCCAAAATTTGTCATACTATTTTCTAATAAAAAATAAGCAGCGGGGCAAGTTGGTCCAACTAACCCCACACCTACCTTGATGAATATATTCCGTCGCTTTGAAATTAAACACTTTGAATTTTACAATTTCAAAAATAGAATATAAAAATACAATAACAGAACTCCAAAAATTACTGTCCTTTGTTGAAAAATTCGCACGTTTTCATCACGATAACACGAAAAGAAACAAATTCCTTTTTTTACTTCTGTACCCAAAAAACATTAATAAGCGTGTGGTTTTCCTTTGACAGAAGAAATCCACCTTAAACCAGTTTAGCACATGTGATTTAGTAACTATGCTTCATTCGTGTATGATCGTCTTCACTTAGCACTTGCGGTTTCTGAGTTATTGGCGTGGTCCAACTTGCCCCGTGGTCCAACTAGCCCCGCTCTACCCTACCTACAAGTGTTGTTTAAATTCTGATAAAATTGAAAAGCTAGATTTCCAGTAATTTGACATTTGAATTAAAATTTTTGTTTCCTCCAAACAACCATTTTCCTAGATGTAGAAAAAAAGGTATTTTAATTTTCATTTTTTTTAAAGACATTTTTGCATTGAAGTATCCAGGTCAGAAACCAGATGACTCCATATTTGGACGATATTTATGTTTTTTGATCCAGAAATAACAAACAAAAAATCTCGCACTGTTTGGTGTACTTGAAACACAGCTAGCTACTTTGAATCCAAATTAGAAAACTACTTTTTTGCACTGGATTTGTCTGGTCTAAGGACCCCACGTGAAAAACTTGAAAAATAGAAAACAAAATGGTTAGAGGGTCCGAATCTTTAAAGATTCGAGTCTCAAATGGTGCTTCAGCTTACAAGATATTATAATAAATTGAAAAACAACTGTTAAGTGACATGGTTTGTAGAAGTATGAGGAAGAAAACCGAGCCTCCATTTATTTTATCCAAAAAATCGAGCAAAATCGAGACAAATTTACTTTTTGGCATTTTTTACGTGAAGCTTACAACGAAAAAAGTGGTGGGTCTTGAAATTCGTTAATCTTTGGGTTATTTAAACTTGATTAGATACTGAACATAAATACAAAAAGATTTTGAATTTTAAGGCCTGATATGGTGCTTGAGTTAGGTATGGGCTTGTAAAGTTTGGGCAAGCTGTGGATTAAGGTTCTTAAGAAAAATGTTTATTAATTAAATGAAGAAACTGAGAAATTATTTTTAAATTGAGATATTATGGTAAATTGGATGTTCTTTTCAGTTATACAATCTTAATCGGAACTACAATTATTTTTCGGATAGAAAACCGGAAGCTTACATTTCAAATCAAATTTTAAAAAAGTTATTCCATTTTGATATTTTGTTTAGTTCAAAATTTAGCTTACACTATAGAAATTTTGTGCTAAGTTTCAGAGTGAAATCTCCATTCGTTTAGAAGATACACCATTTTAGTTCGTGGCTCTCATTCAAAAAACAGATAGACCAAGAGCCGGGACGTTTTTTTCTGCAATTTCCTACTGAAATGATTTTCTTGTTGCAATATGTCTAAAATGTCCACCGAATGTAAATCCAAGTCGGGGGGACGGGGGGAGCACGAACGTGAGCCACCAGCGTGGAAAACCCGTTTTATCAAATGTCTCGTGAACCATGCATCGTAGGACAAAAATAATAATTATTTTTGAGAGCTTATATTTAAGTCTTTCATTTGTTTTTTTTTTTTTTTTTTTGATTACATGAACAAATATGAATTAAAGCAAAGAAACAAAATATAAAATCGTTGAAGCCGTTTTCTTAAAAATGAATTTTTTATATGTAAAATGTTTGTAACATTTTTCAAAAAAAATGTTGGTATGCCAAAATTGGCATATTTTAAATTGGTATACAGTAGACGCTCAATTTAGTGAATCTCGAAATAGTGAACTATCCATAATTAGTGAACACACAAAATTTTATATTAAAACGAATTTTGTATACAAATGTCGCGCAAGCATTTTACATACATAGCTTGAGAGCTCCCGAGAATTGTTTCTGTTTTTTGTTTAAACCTTGAGTGAAAGCCTTGTTTAATCCTTAATTAATATTAAAAACATTCACAACGAATGAAATGTGCATTTTGGATCAAATTCACCTTTAGAAAGCCTTAGAAAACTTCTGCTCGAAAAAAGGAACAATCTCGAAACAGTGAACAGGCCTGGTTTTTATTACTTCACTATATCGAGCGTCTACTGTATATTACATTTAAAACTGAAGTTTCAATATAATTCATTAACCCGTTTGTGAAATATTGAATTTTCAAAAACGAAATCTGAATCTTTTTTTAAAAATCCAAAATGTATTTCTTCCAAAATTTCGGTATGCAGTATTATTGATATTTTAAGAAAGCTTTTGTGAAAAAGATTTTATTGAAATCGGATGTGCGGTTAATGAGAAAACCAAAAATAAAAACCGTTATATGGCAGGTACCGTTAATAAATGTTTTTGGTAGTTTTTTTCTTAACAGAAAGTACACCTTATCTGAAATAATACCCTGATTTTTTTAATCAAAATCGTTGGAACCGTTTTTGAGATAAAATAGCTTTTCCTTAACGGTTGTATGGCAAGTACCGATATTTTTAGAACTAAACTCTGGAGAGTTACAAGAAAACCTTAAGTTCCAAATTTGAAGAAAATCGCATCATTGGTTTAGTTGGCTGTAGATCAAGATACAAAAAGACGCGATTTTCTTCAAATTTTGAACTTAAGGTTGTTTTTGTAACTCCTTAGAGGGGAAATTGAATTTTTTTAGCTCCAAAAATAACAGTACCATACAACCGTAAAGAAAAAGCTAATTTATCTCAAAAACGGCTCCAACGATTTTGATAAAAAAAAATCAGTGTGTTACTGTATATGTGGTGTACTTTTTGGTATGAAAAAAAATCCAAAACTGTTATTAACGGTACCTGCCATAGAACGGTTTTTTAAATTTTCTATTTTCCCTTTAATTGCTCAACCTATTTCAATCAAATTTTTATATAAAAGCTCTTTAAAAATGTCAATAAAATTACATATCAACATTTTGAAAAAAAAATTGATTTTGTATTTTTTAAAAAATATTTCTGTTTTTTTTTTTGAAAATTCAATGTTGATGAATTTTTTGAAAACATATTTGTAAATGCATATCAGTAAATACTCAAAATTGGCATCCCAATTTTTTTTAATATTACTAAAATTTTATATAATTCAAGTTAAAAGTTCGAGTGAGCTCAACTCCGTAATTGCGTTTCGCCCTGGTACGACAGTTGAGCTCATCAGTTAGATGACTATCGTACCCTTCTAAGACGCAATTTTGTCGTGCCTGGGCGAAACGCAATTATAGAGTTGAGCTCACTTGAACTTTTAACTTGAATTAAAAATATTCAGTCACAGAAGAATTTCTTTTCAAATTTTCTTCATATTCTATTATTACTAAAATTTTATATATAAAAAATTAGTTTTTTAAGAAAACCGCTCCAATGATTTTAATTTTTTTTTCGTATATTTCTATTTTTTTAGTAATAAAATGGCATACTCGGTTTTGAGTGCTAAGCTATTTTCTAGCAGCGCTATTAATAAAAAACGCTTATTCTACCTTTATTCCACGATTTTACTAAACCACGGAGTAAGAGTTAAGCCACGGGTTAAGATTTCTCATTAAAAAATTTATATTCGTGGAATAGTAAAGTGACGTTTACCGTGCGAGGTCTGTTAAGTATCTTGAAATTTGTACCAAGTTTCGGAAGCTTGGGTTTTTTCCGTATGGGTTTTGACATCTTAAAATTTCAAGTAACCAAACACACCTAAGAATTTTCTTGTTTATGTCTATCTAAATTATTAGTAGGTTTTATGGTAAATTTATTCAAAAAGAAAAAGAAGCGAGAGTTGGAGCACCAAAGACAAAGTAAGCTCATAAAAATAAACTAAACCATTTATAAATAACCTTTTGCTTTATATTCTTCAGAACATATCGAAATCATTGTGCGTAGAAAAAAAAAGTTATTGAAAAGGTAAATCTTCTGATACCAACACCAATAAAAAAAACTAGTCTGGCTGCTTATTCCTTCGCTAAACCATCTGCTTCGGTGGTTTAGCATAATAAACGTCACATAGCAGAAATTTTGTTTCATTAGTAACATTTTGCACTTAATCCATGGAATAAGGCTAACCCTTCGCTATTCCGCGTTTTTTAAACACGCAGTAGTTGTTTATACAATCTTCACATTTTTCTTTTTATGCAGAAAATGTTTGACCCATATCAACATCTTTTTTAATGCAAGAAACTTTTTATTTTATTGATTTTTTTTAATGCAATGAATATTGGTGTTTGCATTAACATTTTTCTTAATGCAAAAAATGTCCATATTACATTAATATTTTTTTTAATGCAAACAAATTTTATTCTGCACAAAATTTTTTTTTAATGCAACAAATTTTCCAGTTTGCATTAACATTTTTTTTTATGCAAAATATTTTTTTCATTTCAATAAAATTCAATTTTTAATAATTAATGCTATCAAAAATGCATTAAAAGAAAATACATTTTTACAACCCTGTACGGAAGACGAAAAAAGTGGGTTTCACAGTTCTATTTGTATATCCGTTGAGCTAAGCCTAAATTGATTCGATGAAGGAAAATATTTTGAAACAAATATAAGGGTATACCTGTGTGCTATATAATTTTAAAGCAATTTTACTTAATCGCATTTTCCACAAAAATTTATATTTAACTTTCCTTAAAAAAAATCAATCAATTATTTTTAGTACAGGCTAAAGGTTGTAAAACCATTTTCAAAAAAAGCTTATGAAATTGGCACCATTTATTCGATTTTTGATTTGTTTGATTTGAAATAGTGTTGCGTAGGTATCATAAATATGTAGCTACATATATTTATGTATAAAAAGTTTTTTTTTTGAAATTAAAAAACTTTCAATTTTTGTTTTCAAAATTCGTTATTTAAAAACTGCGCTGATGATTTAATTTTGAAATTTTATTTTTATACACTAGTCAACAATATTAAAAGAACAAATTTTGTTTCAATTTTTGTTAGCGTTTTTTGAAGAGCTGTATCTTTGTGACGAGTGGTCGTATTGAGTTGAAATAAAAAGTATTTTACAGCTTTATGTTTTTTGTTTCGAGATTTGTTTGCAAACAAATTTTTTTGAAGTACCGTTATTGCGTTATTGCAAAAAATGAGACGAGACAACAAAATTATTTTGTTTTTATTTTTTTTGAAGGTCCTCATTTCTATGGATACATTTTTTTGAGTCAATTAAATGTCATGATCAGATACCTTGTTTATTCAGCTTCAATTCAGTTTTTTTGTTGTTTTGTACGATTTTTTTTGGCATGGTTTATCTGACTTTGAAAGAAAAAAGATACTTTTAGCCTTGATAACCAATATCTCAGCAAATAATGATGTTATAAAAAATTCAAAGACAGTTTTGGAAATTTGAAAAAGCGTTTTACAAGATTTCTTTTCGTAAATCTTTTTTTTTCACTGCAAATATTGATTGCATGGCTTGCGTTGGTATGCAAATTTATAGACTTTTAAATCATCAATATTCTTGTAAATTTTCAAATTAATTCATCGAACCGTTTTTCCTCACCAAAACTTCAAAGTCTTACAAACCAGGAAAAGGAACAAATTTTGGTGTTCCTAAACAATGCGTAGTCGTCATCAAAATGACAAGAAAACCGCAATTCCAGTGGATTTTTTTCACAGTTTTGCATTAGTTAGATACTTTTTTGAATTGAAATGAAATAAAAAGTACATTAAACAAAAAAATAAAAAAAAATAATTAAAAAAATTTTCAAATAAAAAAACTTGATTTTCAAATTTTTTTTTTTTGAAAAATGTAATTTTTATTTCATTTCCATTCAAAAAAGTATCTAACTAATGCAAAACTGTGAAAAAATCCACTGGAATTGCGGTTTTCTTGTCATTTTGATGACGACTACGCATTGTTTAGGAACACCAAAATTTGTTCCTTTTCCTGGTTTGTAAGACTTTGAAGTTTTGGTGAGGAAAAACGGTTCGATGAATTAATTTGAAAATTTACAAGAATATTGATGATTTAAAGTCTATAAATTTGCATACCAACGCAAGCCATGCAATCAATATTTGCAGTGAAAAAAAAAGATTTACGAAAAGACCACAAAACGTCGGTTTTTAGTACATTTTTTAAACTAACGGTGAACGGTAAAAAAAAAATAATTTCTACAAAATCATAAAAAAATCTTGTAAAACGCTTTTTCAAATTTCCAAAACTGTCTTTGAATTTTTTATAACATCATTATTTGCTGAGATATTGGTTATCAAGGCTAAAAGTATCTTTTTTCTTTCAAAGTCAGATAAACCATGCCAAAAAAAATCGTACAAAACAACAAAAAAACTGAAATAAAGCTGAATAAACAAGGTATCTGATCATGACATTTAATTGACTCAAAAAAATTTATCCATAGAAATGAGGACCTTCAAAAAAAATAAAAACAAAATAATTTTGTTGTCTCGTCTCATTTTTTGCAATAACGCAATAACGGTACTTCAAAAAAATTTGTTTGCAAACAAATCTCGAAACAAAAAACATAAAACTGTAAAATGCTTTTTATTTCAACTCAATACGACCACTCGTCACAAAGATACAGCTTTTCAAAAAACGCTAACAAAAATTGAAAAAAATTTGTTCCTTTAATATTGTTGACTAGTGTATATTGCACATTAGGGTGGTACTTAAATTGGACATTGTCTTGGATAGTCCTCATTCAATTCAAAACATTGAAAAACAATTTTCCTAATTTTTACAGATTTTTATGTCACCCACTTGGTCTCCTTTTTTTCACTTCAAGGTACAAATAATGGAGTTAGAGCGATTCTTATAAAAAAGCCAAAAAAATTCAGAACTTATAGATTAGATTCAGACGAGAAAAAACTCGTAATGGAGGGGGGTTTATTTTCCCCCGTTCAGGTGGGAGGATAATTTTCTTAAAATTTGACCCAAAATAGAAAAAAAATATTAAAAAAACAACGGAACTGTTTACAATGTCATGCTATACGTTTTTTTTTAAACCATGAATCCACTCTCTTATATGCTTATCAAATCAAGTTTTTATTGTAAATAGTTTTTGAAATAATAATTTTCAAACTTTAAAAATAAAAACAAAAATAATAATTTTTTGACGTTTGAAAATTATTTTTTATTTACAATAAAAACTTGTTTTAAAAAACATATGTATTTGCGACTGGGTTAATGGCTTTAAATAAAGCTATAGCATGCCATTGTAAATGGTCCCGTTGGTTTTTAATAATTTTGTTCTATTTTGGGTCTATTTTAAAAAAAATTACCCCTCCCACCTGAAAGGGGGGAAATAGACCCCTGGAAGTGAAAAAAGTGAGAGAGGGGGGTTAAATAAAAATTAGGAACATTTTTTGTCTCTATTTGGAGTCATTTGATGCCTATCCAAGTTGGAATAAAAAAAAAAAACAATATAAGGACCACCCTAAAGCGCATAGATAAATACTTGTAGAGTTCCACACAAAAATAATTTGTTTTTAAAAATATATAAGAAACTCATTATTTCCAAAACTGTTCCAACGATTGTTTTTTTTTTCAACACATTAAACAGGGTGTCCCACGGCCACCATCACAGATGAGAAGCATTAGTTTCTGAAGTAATTTTAAGTCGATAAACTTTATACCGAATATAATTTAAAACTATGGTTTTCGCTTCATTTTGCAGTTTTTAAAGTTTTTATGAGTTTGGGTCTTATATCAGTTCACTGGCCTTATCTTTGCCAATCTACAAAGTTTCTGAAATTCTAGTTTTACATTCAAACACAAATTTTTAAACATATTTTAAAAATAAACCCAGATAAAAATCTATGCAATCCATTTGTTTTTGTATTGATAGGGCTTTTTAGCAAATACCAATGTTCATTTCTAAATGTCAAACTCAAGACCTCGGCACAAATGACATTTAGGTAACACCCATTTTCTTTTTTATTTCGGAGGCAAATACACTCCAATTCAACAGAATGAGCACATGGATTTTCATAGTTGGTTTGTCAATTTTTTTTCAAACATTTTGCACTGTCCGAGAGTAAATATAAACATAAAAACTATTTCAAAAGAATTTGTTTTACTTCCATCCATTTACTTTTATTACCAGTTTCAATATTTGAGCTTATTCAGTTGACACAAAAAGACTGCATTTTCCCTTATGGAAAAACTTTGAAGAGGGCCGGAGGAAAAATAGCAGTGTTTTTTGAATTAATCTTTCTGTTTTCTTTTCCCAACATCATAATGCACAATGTTAGGAAAAAATGGAAAATAAACCTTTGAAAATTTGTGTCCCAATTCATTTGAAGTGGAGTGTAAATGTTTGGATTTTGTTTTTCTGGTAATAGCGTCTGTCAAACGTGCCGAATTGTTAGCTGTCACTTTGACTTTGACAATTTGGTAGAGATCTCTATTGCTAAAAAATAACATCAACTCAAACACTTGGATAATAATATGCAGCTATTATTAACAAGCATTCGGGCCATGACATGATAAATTTTGAAATTTATCGATTTATAAAAGCGTGACGGAAGGAATTTTTAATCCAGATGAGCACCTCTATTTCCTCCTTTAAATACCGAAAAAGTCAGTAACCTATACAATGGTTCACACCAAATAATGTGTTTCAGATGATGAACGGAAGTGAATGAATCAATCATCAACATCGGTGACGACACTCTACCGACGACATGACGAGACGATTCAATCGAACATACCTATACATCAGGATCAGATGTGATGAGAAAAATAAAAGATATTGTGCACTTGTATCTATGAATCTCACTCAGCATCCAGAAAGCACTGAGGCCGCGATGACTTGATTGACTTATCAAGAGGATTTTATTGTGTTAGTCCCAAACACGGACGAGATATGTGGATGTGATTTATGATGTGTACGTCGAGAGAAGTGCTTTATGTCAAGTCGGACAGCATAAATCTAAAATTCAAAGAAACCTTTCATCTTTTACAAGACTCGTCAATCCCATTCAAGTCACAACATTGACCTCGATTTAAATAAAGCTGCGACTTCTGGATACACAGAGTATGTAGGTACAGAGATATTCTGTCTGTCCAACAATCAGCAGACACTATATACCACTGCTGCCATTGCCGCTGCCGCCGGATTTCTGGATTTCACGTTTTCTTTGAATTTACACGTCTCAGGGATTAAAGAGGTGGTGGCTCATAAAATCCACCAAACCTTAACGCCATACGTGGATGGTGATAGAGAGGAAGATCTTCTCAATGAACTGACGAAGGCAGCGAAGAAGACGGCCGACAGGCAACGATGAGATCTTAGGTTATCACACGACAACGTCAGCACGACGACGACGGACATGGACAGGGAAGATACAGCCGGGGCCGCGGCCGGCCGGCGTCATCCAGTTCCCATGTATGGACATGGAAATCAGACGTGCACACGAGTATACGAACGAACGACTGCACTTGACTTGGATTTGATTTGATGCAACAGAATGCGGCAACCTGAATTTTATTGACAGAACAATAAAAATCGATTTTCGAACGAACAAGATTTCCTCACATCACTTCTCGTTCTCAGATGCATGCCGAATTTGGGTGAATTGATGTGTGAGGACGGGTTTTTTGTTTTGTTTTTCAATTTTTTCTTCGCTTACAAATATAAACGCGGATTCAATGGAAACAGCGAATTGAATGGACAACTGAATGGAGTCGTCGCGGTGTTGGACTTAACACTCAGTATGTTGCGCCGCCATAGTCGCGCGTCCAGTCTCCAGTTGTTGCAATGGAATTGAGATGTCTCAAAGAAGAAACGATGCACTCTTTCTCCATATTGATGCAATGAATATTTTCAAGCACTTTGATCGAGCTGTGTTTAAAAATACATTTATTGTTATTTATTCGATTCGAATATTTTTGACAACAATGGATGGTGATGTGGTTTGCTGATAGATTTTTTTTTACATTTTCTCTCTGTTGGTATGAATGTTATATGAAAATGATTCTTATTGAAATTATATTTTGAATTAATTTAAGGGAAAAAAGAAGGACCGTCAAATACGAAGAGATGCATGTAAGTTCTAACTAAAACTTCTAACTTTGAAAGCCTTGAGATGATACCATAACTGCTTACTGCTAGATTCAGACATGGACTTAATGCGACACTACAAGCCTCGTATACGGACGGATTTACTGTTGACGAACCTAGCAAACGAAATAAGGATAACGAACTTCGGATCTGCACGTGGAATGTTCTGTCTCTCTATAGACCACGTGCAGCCGAACATTTAGCGGAGGCCCTAGACTGCTACAAAGCAGACATCACCGCCATCCAAGAAGTGCGATGGGATGGGCCGGGCAAGAGAAAACTGAAAGACTGCGATATCTACTACGGTGACTGTTACCGACCACAAGGGATGTGGATTCGTCGTTAGAGGCAGACTTAGGCAAGAAGTCTTGAGTTTCAACTATGTGAACGAGCGCCTCACGACAATTCGCATCAAGGCTAAATTCGCCAACATTAGCCTCATATGCGCGCATGCCCCCACAGAGGAGAAAGATGACGACACCAAGGATGAGTTCTACGAGCTCCTGGACAAGACATATGAGCAATGCCCTAGCTATGACATTAAAATTGTCTTGGGTGATTTTAATGCCAAGCTAGGAAAAGAAGACGTCTTTGGTGGCACAATCGGAAGATATAGCCTGCACGACACCAACTCCAACTCCGAAAACGGACTCAGGCTAATCGACTTTGCTGCGGGGCGAAATGTTGTGGTAGCTAGTACGCAGTTCTCGCATCACGATATACACAAGGGGACATGGCGAATTCCTGGTCAATCAACCACTAACCAGATTGACCACATTGCGATCGATGCAAGGCACTCCTCCAGTATCAAGGATGTCCGAACGTTCCTAGGAGCCAACGTTGACTCGGACCACTACCTCGTTATAGCCAAGGTAATGCTACGGATATCCAGACCAAAGCCAAAGCAGGGAAATACTGTAAGGAAATTAAACGTCGGACGGCTACAGTCGCAACAAATCGCCAGGTCCTTTTCCGATCGAGTCTCTCGCACACTCTTAAATAGTCCTATACCACCAACTGCAAGCATCGAGAACCAGTGGAAGAATTGCCAGCAAGCCATCAGAGATGCCGCCTCTGACGTGCTGGGCTTTGCTCGACCACCACAGCGAAACCCCTGGTTCGACGAAGAATGCCGACAAGTACATTCAGCCAAACAACAGGCATACAAAGCGGCGCTGCATAGAAGGACAAGAGCTGCTCGCGAGCTCTACGAGCAGAAGAGGAGATAGGAACACAAGCTTCTAAGAAGGAAAAAGAAAGAGCATGAGAAGCGTGCGATCGAGG